>JASAOL010000597.1:0-328428 GCA_030849045.1 Wallacemonas rigidus | reverse complement strand
GCGAGTTCGACGAGGAGGAGGAGGGCTACTAAACAAACGAAAAAGGACAAGGAGTGCGAGTACGACTCTGATGATGTCCTTTGCGGGTGTCGATGTCGCTTCCTCCCCTCGTTCTTTTTCTTTCTCTTCTTTCTTTTTTTCTTTTTGTCCCGCTCTGCTCACCAGGCTAGTGGGGGGCAGCAGAAAACTGTTCTTTAGGGCTGGCTTGGCTGCCCAGCGTTGTCTGAGTCATTCTGTACGTCATTGTGTTGTCTCGCCTCGCCATCGAGGCAGGACCGGCATGGCATTCAGATGCACCCAGACGATGGCGCGTGTAGCTTCCCGCTAGAGGCCCTTTAGATGTGTTTTCCTGCCTCTATTTTTCTGTCTTCGCAGTTCGAAGTGGTATCGAACACGCATCCTTCTTTTTCCCCATTTTATATCTCCCTCACCCCCCCCCCCCCCGCAAAAATGTTTTTTTTTTCTGTGATCTACCTGGGACAAAGCCTCATGTATTATGCCTGCCTTTGATCTTGTTGGTTGAGTACACAGAAACAAAGTTATCTCCAATCATTCCTCTTTTTCGACGCCACAGCCCGACGAGGGTACGCGAGGCACAACGCGACGCGATCGTACGGCCTTTGCGAGGCTGCGACCGGTTGTGTCCCTTTCTATCTCCAGTATGCATCCCGCCTTGCCCTGCCTTCATACCACCGGGTCTTCCTCTAGGCACTCAGCTGCAAGTTCGCAGCGGGCTTGTCCGCTGGCGTTACGCGCTGGTGGTTGCTCGTGTCCTTCCGGTCGCCGCTTGGTCTTCAAGGTACTTACACCCGTACGTCACGCTCACACGCCTTCTTTGATGCGCTTTTCCCTTCCACCCCCATCTCTCTCTCATTGTCCATCTTCTTCCCATCTTTTACCATCTCTGTCTTCGTGAACTGCCCTTCCCCCCCCCCTCTGTGGACCTAGACTGACACAGAAACGTGAGCTGTTTGTCTCGCAGTGCATTTTCATTCTTTTCCATTCTGTTATTTCTTGTCGTGCGCGTGCCAGCTGTTTGTGCTCTGTCAGGGGCCTCTGTTTTGCGTTGCATTCGATCTCTTCGGTTTGCTTTTGCCCCCGTTCACGATGTCGTACCCCAAGCTCCTTGAGCCGTTGACGATCGCCGGCAAAGGCGAGCTCCGAAATCGCGTTGTCATGGGCAGCATGCACACAGGTCTGGAGAGCTACTCGTTCCTTACCGGGTACTCGGCCCTCGCTCGTTTCTACGAGGAGCGCGCCAAGGGCGGTGTCGGTCTCATCATCACCGGTGGCTTTACACCGAGCAAGGAGGGCTCTGTCGTGCCTCTCGAGCGGCCCATCCAACGCCGCCACGTGCGTGCGCTGCGTGAGGTGACCTCCAAAGTACACAAGCATGATGGCAAGATCGTGCTGCAAATGCTCCACACCGGACGCTACGCCATGGCCCTCTCGACGGTCGCGCCGTCGCCGATTTTGAGCCCCATCTCCCGCACTGGCCGCCCACCTCGCGAGATGTCTGTGGAGCTGATCCAGCGCACGGTACAGGATTACGTGCGTCTCGCCACCATGGCACAGGAGGCGAACTTCGACGGTGTGGAGATCATGGGCTCGGAGGGGTACTTGCTCAACCAATTCACAGCGCCTCACACCAACCACCGCACCGACGAGTACGGTGGTACGTTCGAGAACCGCGTCCGCTTCCCGCTCGAAGTTCTCAAGGCAGTGCGTGCGGCCGTAGACAAAAACTTCATCGTCATTTATCGTGCGTCGCTTCTCGACTTGGTGCCAAACGGTTCCACTCAGCAGGAAGTTTTTGACCTCGCGGAGCTGGTGGCGAAGAACGGTGCGGACATCATCAACACGGGCATTGGTTGGCACGAGGCCCGCATCCCAACCATCGCGACTTCTGTCCCTCGTGGCGGCTACACCTGGGCGACCCGCGCGGTTCGTGATTACCTGCGCAGCAAGAACATCGACACTCCCCTTATCGCCGTCAATCGCATGAACCACCCCGATGTCATTGAGGAAGTCCTTGAGCGCGGCGACGCCGATCTCGTGGGCATGGCCAGGCCCTTTCTTAGCGACCCCTATTTCGTGAAGAAGGTGGCTGAGGGCAAGTCCAAACTCATCAACGTGTGCATTGGCTGTAACGAGGCGTGCCTAGACAACATCTTCCGCAACAAGACTGCGAGCTGCATGCTGAATCCCGAGGCGTGTCATGAAACAGCACGTGCGCTGGCGCCCGCTGAGCGCTCCAAGAAGATCGCCGTTGTAGGCGGCGGCCCGGCGGGTTGCTCGTGCGCCTTGGCGATGGCCCGCCGCGGTCACCGCGTGACACTCTTCGAGAAGGAGCCGACGCTTGGTGGGCAGTTCAATCTGGCCAAGCGTATTCCTGGCAAGGATGAGTTCCAGAGCAGCATTGAGTACTGGACGAACGCGCTGACGAGTGACCCCAACATCACGCTCCGTCTGGGCGAAGAGGCAAATCCGGGCACGTTGGCGAAGGAGGGCTTTGGCGAGGTCGTCATGGCGACGGGCTGCGTTCCGCGCACCAAGTCCAACAGGACGATCCCCGGCATTGAAGGCCGACCGAACGTGTTCAGCTACACAGAAGCCCTGCTGCATCCGGAAAAGGTGGGGCGCCGCGTGGCTGTGATCGGCTCAGGTGGCATCGGTTACGACTTATCCGAGTTCCTGGCTGCCACCCCTGTCGTTGTGCCTTCACCAGAGAACCACACGCACAAGCAGCAGGACAGTGCTGCTTTCCTGAAGCACTGGGGCGTAGACGCCGAGCTCAAGGACCGCGGTGGCGTGCAGGACCCGAAGGAGGCCACACCAGTGCGGCAGGTGACCATGTTCCAGCGCTCCAAGGGCAAGCCGGGTGCCAATTTGGGCGCCACCACTGGCTGGATTCACCGTCTCGAGCTGCGGAAGCACAACGTGCACATCGTGCCTGGCGTCTCCTACAAGAGCTTCGACGGCCGTGTTCTACAGTACGAGCACAAGGGTGAGGTCAAGTCGCTTGAGGTGGATTCTATTGTGCTGTGCACCGGTCAGCAGTCGAACACGTATTTCTCCAAGATGGCCCCTGAGTGCATGAAGATTCACGCGATCGGTGGCTGCAAGGAGACCAAGGGACTGGACGCTGTGGCGGCCATCCTCCAGGCACATGAGCTTGCCATGAAGATTTAATCGTAAAGAACCCGACTACAAACGCGAGCAGAGGAGGGAAACAGGGGAAACAGCGAATGGGCGAACACAGGGTCAGGAAGGGACGGCTCGGCGCGGAAAGGTGTCGTCTCCGACGTGAACTAGTCTTGACTTTGTCCTCGCAGACCCCCCCCCCGCTTTTCATCATTATCATCATCATCTCTCTCTGCGTATTTCGAACTTTTTCTACTGACAACGTGCAGTCGGAACTCGCACGCGCTATCCCCCTCCCCTTCTTCAATCCTTCAATGTGGCTGATACCGCACAGGTTCCACAGGCGCGTCCTATCTCTCCGACGCTCTCTGCCCCTTTCTTTCTTTTTTCTTCTTCTTCGCGTTTTGGTTTCCTCTTGTGTATCTGGTTTCTGTCGCGTTCTTCGCCCAACGTGACTGCCTGATATTGTGTCCTTATACCCCTTACTCCTTTGTTTCTTCGTGTGTGTGTGTTTTTTTTTTTTTAGCCTTTTGTTTTCCTACCGTTCAGTGCAACGTTATGCACGACCTTGACCCGTGACGTATACCTGCAATGTCTTATCGTGAGTGGTGTCTTTCCTTTTCGTACAGCGATGACGGAGGAAGAAGACGCAGAAAAAAAAAAAGGAACAAACAACGAGATGAGAAACGATCAAGGATGCGCAATGATGTGCGGCATCTTCTTCTTTTTCTCTTTGAATTCCGGATAGGTGACCTCATCTCGTCAGCGATGCGTGTGACACCTCGGTGACCTTTACTGAAAAAGCGGAATTGGCGCCCCCCCCCTCTTCATACACGTGGAGAAGACGATATCCATATACCAAGAGAGGGGGAGAGCACAGCTATCACACACGCATTCTCCCTTCCGTGAAGCAGCGGCAATGGTCCAGGCTCCATGGCGCCTTGCCCTTGTCCTCGAATTCCTTTGTCGCTCGCCATGCGAGTGACGATGTGGGGGGACAACAAATCACCATTCATGATCCCCTCCCCCTCCCTCCTTGCTCCAAATCACGCGTCTTTCTCATTCACTCTCTTCTCCTCACGTTGATGTGCCGACACGTTTACCGGCATCACCATGCACACACTCGCGTACACCACAGAAAACGAAAGTCCGGAAGAGCACATCAATAGGCGTAAGGCGACGTCACGGCAGACAGGTCGTTTACCGCACCTTCTCTCTTCCGTCGTGACGCGCACGTGCACTCGGCAATCAAATCATGCTCCTTCGTTCACGATGCTGGCGACTTCACATCGGCACAGCTCACGCCACAGCCGAACGTGTGACGGCCAAGACGGCTTCACGACAGCGACGCTTTGCTGGTCTAGCGTCATCCTACGGCAGCCTCGGTACACGCGACGGACGCGGCACCACAGCGGATGCGCGCGGTCCCCGCACTGCAGCCTCGGCGTTTCCGCCGTTTGGTCGATCTGTGGGGTGCGCGCAGCATGACGCGCACGCCAACGCACACGCGGACAACAGCCATCACGGTGGTGGCGTCACGCCTGATCGCGACGGATTCGTCTCGCAACGCCAGCGCCACCGTCGCATGCGCGCGGATGAGGATAATGGTGAGCAAGACACAAGCCCCAACGTTGCCGGCGCGCTATTCTCGCCTTTGCCGAAGAAGTACGGCTTTTACGACGGCATCGACGAGCACGCGCTGGAGCCGCAGACGCTATCGCGCGAGGCCCGCCGTGAGCGTCTGTACCAGGCCCTGGCGCAGTCTGCCGTCTCCGTGGTCGAGGTGACGGAGGCGTCCGAGGCAGACATGGACCTCGGCGGCCTGCCAGCGAGCGAGTACCACGGCCAGGCAGGATGGACGACTGTCTCGACGCACTCGAGCCTGTACAACAACATCCTTGCCCGTGACGTACTGGAGTCGCGCCAGCGCACGAACACCTGGTCCGCTGCGCGCCGACGCCACGGCCGCGGAGACAGCGGCCCCTTTGTCCGCGACACCGAAGCGGAGGCCAGCGGCGGCCACGCGACGGACACACTCGAGGACGCGGCGGAAGGTGTGCCTCTGAGCGCCGCTCGCCGTGTTCAGCGCCAGGATGATGGACAATACAACGACATGGTTGAGGGCGAGCTGCTTGCTCCTGTCACAGAAAGCATTGGCCAACCGCGCAGCGTGTACGGCATGCGAAAGCTTTTTGTCCAGGGCCTCGTCGGTTACCAAGGTATTATTTCGCGTGCTGAAGAGTCCACCATCGCAGAAGAACTACTCCACCTCCTGCAGGACCCACGCGCCGCTTATGTGGCAGAGGAAACGCGGTACTGTGTGAACCTGTACGAAAAGGAACTTGGTGTACCGGGCAAGGACACACTGGCCTTCGCCCTGTCTAGTGCCCCGACCTTGCAGCGCGTCCTGCATCGCTTCTTTCTCCTCGGCTTCATTCCGTCTATTCCGAACGTGTGCCAGATCAGCGAGATGACAGGCACCTTCTCCGGCTACCCCGTACACCGCAAGCCAGCCTCCATTGGCAGCTACTTTGGCATTTTGAACCTTGTCTCGACGTCCATGCTGTACATGCAGCATGTGGATTGTCCGTGGTACCCGCGCGTGCACATGGCGCCGCGCTCTCTCTTTGTCTTTTCCGACCCGTGCCTCGCTGAGTACAAGACAGGCTACAAGTGGACACACCAGCCCTTCCACACATTCGACTACGCAACGCGTGTGTCTAAAGACTACCGCATCGAGGTCATGTTCGCCACAGTTGAAGTCGAGCACCAGAAGTCCTTGTACGAGGCGGTGCAGCTGACCGACTACGCGACTCGGGGAGCCAAGGCGGCACCCATCGAAAACGAGGCACAGCGTCAGGGGGCGGAGGCGGATGGGCCAGCGTCACAGTGGCAGGCGGCAGAGCACACCGATTCTTTGCTCCAACAACTCCGGAAAAAGCTGCACAGCCTTGAGAAGAGCCCTACCGCAGATGATGGCGCCGCACAGACGGAGGCGCTGCCGCTTGATGGCCACAAACTGCGCGAGGCTCTGCAGGCACGGCATCTGATCGGCCGCACGTCGCACACCTTTGACGTACGCGGGGGTGAGGCGGCTGGCCACGGTGACGACGCCACTGCTGGCGGGCCATCGACGGCGACGGCGACGCCACCTCGCCTCTCACCCGCACAGCGCCGCCTAGCTGCCCTTAAGGACCGGTATGCCGCCGCCGAAGCGATGCGCCAGCAGCAATTGAACGGTCGCCCCGCTGCGCATCACGATGTGGGCCCGCGCCTAATCCGGGGACACGCCCCCGCTGATGACGCCGGCAAACTGTAGTGAGTGGAGTTCAGCGCTTTGTGAAGTACACCAAAGCGAAACGAGAGCCGCCACGGGAGTAACAGAAATCCAACCCACGGCACGCATTCACATCATCTTAATGCCTCCTTTTTTTTTGGGGGGGGAGCGGTGCTCATGCCCCCTGCTTTTCCCAATCGCATCTTCACACGCTCATCAAACAACAACAACAATGAACGGTACGCATCTGAAGCGACCTCACTCAGCGAACCGCCGCGTCGTGGCTCTTCCTTGTCCCTTCACCACTGACTCCTCTGGCGTCGCGACGCTCATCCCCCCCCCCCCCCCGCCTTTCTCTCACAGGAATGCCCCTCCCCTTTCCCCTCTCTCTCTCGCATCTCCACCCCCCCCCCTCCCCGACGCACAATCAAACCAAAAAAAAAAAAAAAAGATCATCTACGAGCTGACGCGCAGAGCTCATCAGTGCTTCCCCCCCCCCATGATTCGACGAGGGCATAACCATGGCAACCCGTTGCCCTACGCACGCTGGGTCTCGTCCCGGGCTCCCGCCGCACACACCACACATGTGTTGACCCTTTCTCAGGTCATACAGGGCACCACCAGCCCCCACAATGGTCGCCTGCCAATGCTGTCGGGCACGCGAGTAGGCACACCCACACGAGGTGCAGGGATCCAGATCCAGATGCCACCGCTCGTCACATGGAGAGCGCGATTACCGGAGCTGCTTCCCGTGATTGAGGCGTATCTCTCTGTCCTGCGAGACGGCCCTCAGCCAGAGAGGGCACAGGGCAGCACAACCGGCCGCCCGTGGTATCTACCTGGTCCCTTGTTTCTCTCCTTACGACTCTTTCCTGACGCGTCGTTAGCTCAGCTCGAGAACCGACCAGCACCGGCGCTGTCGCTTGAGGACGAGGCCGCGGGCACTCAACGGTCGGGGGCCTGCCTGCAAGAACGACGTACGGGCCCGACTCCGCTCCAGCGCGTTCCTTTGTCGGCTTTCCTGCACCGCGATCAGCATCCGTGGGGAACGGGCCTTGAGCCCCAGCAAGCGTTCAAGCTGGCACTCGAGGGGCTGACGTACTTTGGAGGTCATCTGGCGTGCCGCATACCCGTTGCTCTCATCGTGCCGACACGTCTGATGGTTTCGCAGTCATTCTGCGAAGGCCTCCTCCGCGTCGCCGCGCAGGCGGGCATTTCGACCGTGGCACTGGAGCTGCCGAGCACGGCCACCTTGTTGGAAAAAGAGACGCAGGCTGAGCGGGAGGCCTACGGACGCGTTGCGGCAGTCACACAGCGCTGGCACCGTCTCTCTCCTGTGTGCACGGATTGGGAGGATTTGACTCGGGACCCCACGTTTCGGCCGCTCCGCAGCGTGAGCCGTCACCAGGTCATGCCGCTGCACGTGCTGCTACCGTGGATGCGCTCACAGGGTTTGCTGGACAGCACTGGTGTCGAATGGGGCCTCACCATGGATACCACACCACCGCGGACACACTATGCAAAGCGCCGTGCCCGGCTTGAGGGTCCGAGCTTCCTTCTTGATCGCGATGCACAGGAAGCGCTGGCGTACGACGGGCCCGACCACAGCGGCAGCCGCGAAGCCCGCCGTGTCGCCGATCTGCTCAGCCAATCGCCGGCAATACACGGCCACACTGCGAACGTGGAGGACGAGGCACACGCGCGGATGGCCCGCCATGAACACGTCTACATGAGCAGCCCACTGGACAAGGCGTTGACGCGATCGTGGTCATCGCAGTCAGACAACGCGAGGCGTGACATTGAGAGGGAAGCAGAGGCGCAGGCCCACCAAGGAGAAAACAGTGGCAACCGCGCAACACGATGGTCAGCGACGGCAGGCGCGGCTGAAGAGGCCTTGAGGCGTCAGCATCGACCCCAGTCCCAGCGGACGGAAACTCCCCATCTCGAGCGACAACCGGTGAAGAAAGCAGGCATGGCGCCGAGCACCAGTCACACGAGCGCAGGGGCAGAGCTCTCTTTAGGTCCGGTACCGGATGATGTGAGGGACCTTATCCTGCGCTCCGTCCAGAAAGAGTCCAGCGTCGCACGCGAGGAGCGTGGCGTCGACGGTGCGCCATGGCGGCAGATGGATCCTTCCGGTGCCGACGGAGATCACAACACGGCTCAGCAGGAAGCGGCTGGTCGCGCGCTACGTGCCCTTTTGACGCGTGCTGTGGGAGGCGATGACGAGGCCTCGGCCTCCCCTACGCGTGTCCCTGGTGGGCACACGACCTCGTTCGAGGATGAACTGGCGTTTCTGCAACGTCGCGCACGCCGCGATGCGCGGGCGGCGGCGGTGGCGGCCGTGGATGACGAAAGAAGTGATGAGGCGCAGCTACCGCTGCCCTCTGCTGCTGGCCGCCGCCAAGCCTCCGCAGATGGCGATACACACGCCTCGTCTTCGAGTCTCTTTGGTGCGGGCTACTGGCAGTGCATCTCGTGCCTCTCTCACCGCGTCCTGCCCGCTGCTTTTCATATGACCATGCCGACGCTGAACGCCACTCAAGCGCGTGCCTGGCATCAAGGTGCGCGGTCGACGAGTACCGTGAGAACCGCCGTGCACCGCACGAACAAGGCCGTGCCAGAGGTGCCGCTCGTGTCCCACAGCCTGCCCTTTCTGCCGGTGTTACTACCTCTTCTCAGCCCCGCCGCCCTTGAGGCGCAGCGGCTTCTCCGCGAGGGGCCGCGCCGACCTCGGCATGGCACGGGCAGCTCCGCGAGCGTCGGCACCACGGCGGACAGCGACGCCCACAGTTTACTTGGACCTCTAGATCCACCCTTGGCGGCGCTGCTGGACAGGGCTACTTCAGATGGCCGGTCTCCACGCGGCGTTCTACGCGCTTTAGCCTCCCAGCGCCCGACCCTACGCGATGATCAGTACGACGACGGCAGTGACACCGACGCCGAGGCCGATCACGTTGTGACGGACTCGATCAGTCAAGAGGGCATGCGCGTCGTGCGCTCTCGCCGACGCCGCAACGGGGCTGCGCTTCGTCCACTCGAGTACGCCCGACCCCATCATGTTGGTCCTCACAGTGTGCGCCTTGTGGACACCACGCAAGGGGACGCAGCTGCCGCGTTTCACGCAGAGGAAGTTGAATTCGTGTCAGAGACCATGAAGCCCGCGCTGCGAGACGCGGCCGAGAAGATGCGGTACGTTGGTAGTGCGGAGCGCGCGGTCGAACCGGACGGGCAGACAAGGGCTGCACGTCGTCGGCCGTCGCCGCCTGAGAACCTACTCGCACTGAGTCTGCCATCACCCGGCTTGACAACACAAGCCTTGGTTTCTTCGTGGGATTCTCTCTTTTCGTGACAAGCGCCCATCTCTTTTTTTTTTTTTCGTTTTCCTCTTGTTGGCGACGCTGATGTCGCTCGCGTTTTCTTTTTGTTCACTTTCTCCGTTCGGCATTGTCACGCTGACCTCTCGCACGTACTTGATTCGGTTGCGCATAAAACAAGAGCGACACAGTTCCGACGCATTCTACGCACGCACACGCGGCCCAGCGGATCATGAGGGGGGCGCATCTCCTGCCACTACACCGACTCCTCATTGTAACCGACTGCACCTGACGCACCGTCAACAGCGTACACGTATCCTTTTCTTTTCCCTCCCGCTCTTGCTTGGTCTTCCTCTCACACTCGTTGGCTTGTCGATCGAGGGCAGGCTTGTGCTCATGTTGCGTCGGACCGCTTTTTGTTTAGCGGCGAACGTGGTGCCACCGTCTGTGCTGGTGCTCACCATGACGCTCAACGGTGGGGCTCTGACCTCCGCTCTTCGCGAGCTGGGCTACCACCCCTATACCTTTGACACAACGTTCCGCTACGGTCACGTTGTGAACCACCCGCGCGAGTGGTTGGCCGTCCTACAGCACTACAAGCAGTTCGACCCCATTATTTTGACGCGACCTGATGCGGATCCGAACGCACCGAATAAGAGCGGCTCCACCACACCCTGTGCCCAGGACGGTACCTCAGCAGATGCGCGGTCATCGTTGGCGTGGTCGCAGTTCGATGCCCTCGTCGGCCCACCGGCGACGCTCGCGTTCGAGTCAATCTTACGTGCGTGCCCACTCAGCACTCGCGTCGTGCTCGTCGAGGAGCCGGATAAGGCGGCGTGGGAGTCACACATGAACCTCATTCTACAGCAGGTGCGTCTGGAGACGCGTCATGTCCGCTTCCTCGGCAGCGCGCGTCAGCTGTCAGAGATGGTGGACATGATGACGGATATTCGTAGGGCACTGGGTCAGCGACGAGAGCGGTCCGCGCGTCAAACCAAAGTGCTCAGTGGGCGGCCGCTACACAACTTGAGCCAAGGGGCAGCGCTCAGCGCTTTTGAGGACCACGTGAAGGAGGTGGTGCCCCGAGACCGTCTGCTCGTGTACCGCCTCGGTGATGGGTGGAAGCCACTCTGCGACTTCCTTGGGAAGCCAGTGCCCCTGGACAGCCACGTGTCCACCGCGGGCACCTCTTCATCCGCCCCCGCGAGCTCAACGGACGCCATCGACGCCGCCGCCCAGGTGCTCCCTTTCCCTGCGAATACGGATGGACTCGAGGTGGTGTCCACACTCTCGGTTGCCACAAGCCGATCACAACTGGCGCTACTGGTCTTCTTGCTCTCCATGGCCGCGTTTGCATTCGTCTTCCTCACGCCCGTCGTCTGGCGCTTGAAAGCTCTGTACGCGGAGGAAGAGGTCCAGTACCGCGCGGCCGTGCAGCCGTACGTGGATCAGGGCAAGCAGACCGGAGACGTAAGCCTGCGCCGTGTGTTGGTACTGACAAAGAAAGCTTCTCTCGAGCATCAGCGGCAGTACGAAGAGGAGGGCAGCTTCTGGCAGCAGTGGTGCGCCGCATGGAAGCAGGCCACACACAAGGGGGAGACGGGACCCGAGAAGTGAAAAAAAAAAAACACGTACACACACATCAACGAGAAGCTCTACATCTACTCTTTCACAGACAGACATGCATACGTATATATACGAACAGCTGTTGAGAGTGGACGCCAACGAAACGAGTGTCCAAGCTCGACAAGGCGGAGGCACGCCATCACGTAAAATAACGGACTGGGGAGAGGCGGCGCTGCGATGGCACACCGCACAGCCCCCAAAGTCGCTCTCTCCCTCCCTTTCCCTCTTACTGACCGTTGTGCTGGCTTCGAGAGGAAGTTCCTCCGCGTTTCCCGTGTGCTAGCAAGCTCTCTGCGCACAGGTACCGCTGAGCCAGTGCCAGGTACTGACCAATATACTGTTCTCGCTCGACTTCATCCGTGCCCTCTCCTCTCCTCTCTTCCCTGCCTCGCTTCTGTCGCGTGTACGGCCCTTCCGGTGAAGCACACGCTGTCAAGCGTCTTCTCTCTCCCCCCCCTCCTCCTCACACCCACACACATCATAGATACCAAAGCCAACCCCCCATTTAAAAAGACAAACACTAGAAGAACGGAGTGCCGCCCCAGCGCCGCACGAACACAGTGACAAAACAACAAAAAGACCGTGGTCAAAATGCTCGCGGCTGTGACCCTAGAGGCACCGTCAGCGGCTGCGGTGGACAGCCAGTCTAACCCGTTCGATGAGCTTCGACCCGTGCTACGTAGTGAAGAGGACGACATCCGTAAGGGAATCTTCAGCACGGCGCTGAAACGACTGCGCACAATTGGCCCGGAAGAGAAGATCGAGTGGTGTGTTGCCATTCACGAAGCGACGTCACCGAAGCCTTGCAACACAGCGGCCACCACCACCGCCACCGCCACGACGGCGACAGCGGGTGTCAAGCGAACGCGTGAGTCTCCAGACGGTCGCCCTGAAGGTGAGAGCCACGAAGCAGATGACGAGGTGTGCGTGGAAGAGACGGACGAAAAGACGAAGGTTTCGCCGGCGGAGCAGCAACTGGCCGCGGTGCGCGCTTTCTCACCCGAGGAGGCCTCCGAGTTCGTCGCAGCCTTTATGCGCGCGCAGTTGGACAAGGTGGTTGGTGGCAGCCTCAACAACTTAGCTGTGGCGGCACTGAGGGTTTTGTGCTTAATGCTCGGCATTGTCACACGCGCCCGCGGAAAGGACGCACTGTACAACACACTGGCGAGCTACTACTACACGCACTGCGAGAAGCTTGGCAAGCGCGTGAGCCGTGATACATTCGCCAAGAACCTCGCTCAGCAGGATGCGGAGATGCTCAATCGACTGATGCCGGCCTCGAAGCCGCACAAGGCCTCGACGCCCACCACCGTCTCGTCGTCTACCGCCTCGTCTGGCGGCCGCGCTGAGAAGCCAGCAAAGGCGACGAACGACGAGAACGTGCCTTCCCGTCGCCAGACGCCTGCCTCACGTGCATCGGTCACTGTGAAGGGTAGCATGGCGCCACTGCCCGCCAGTCTTGCGAAGGCATCCAGCTCACGCACCAAGGACAACCGCCGGGCCACCGCACTCTCTGCCCGTGACACCACATCCACGCAGAGCGAGACCGAGACAAATGAGCTCCACATCGACTACGGTAGCCGTGTCTTTGCGCATGCAGACCATACATCAGGCACAAGAGCGCTGCCTTGCAACAACGCCACCTCAGACGACGCCGAAACGACTCTGTGCGGCGTGGCATTGGAAAGAAAAGTAGCGTCCATCATCCAGCTGTACGACCCCGTGACCGTTGACATCATCGTGAAGAAACTCGCGCAGATTGGGTTCCGGCCGGCGAACGCGACCCGTGTCGTGGATGACATCCTCCGTACTTTTCACCAGAAACAACTCATCTTCTTCGACAGTGGCATTGCGTACATGATGTGAGGAAGTGACGGTGAGGATCTTCTGGGGGCACACGACGTGGTGGAGCCCACGCGGAAGAGAGGCTCTTCGCACGAGGTGGAGTGGCCTCGCGAAGCCCCACGGACCGACGCGCCACACGCCGTCGGTACAATCTACGCGCGCGTGTCAACACGCCACACACATACATACATACATGCATACATCATTTGATTTTTGTCCGTCGTGGATAGAGAGAACGCAAAGAGACGACGGCACAAGGGGTGGTGCCGTGAGGAAGAGGTAGCTGGAGGACATACAAAGCCGAGGAAACAGTGGCGGCATCCGACCGATGTGCGAGTACCGCGTATTGCGAGGATGTGAAGGTGGGGCGTTCTGACTCATCGATGCGCCGCTTCTGTCATACCTCCTTTCCTCATGTGATGGCAAGAGGGGAAAAAAAAAGAAAAGAAAAAGGGGCCGTGCGTCCTGGCGTTCGCGTTCTTCCACTGGTAGCGCGACCATCGCCCTTCTTCTCTTCTCTTTTTTTTTTTTTCGACTGGAGAAGCATGTCTAGCAGAGAGAAATTTTAGATTTTGAAACAAGCACAAGTGTATTGAGGGCGACCTTTTCCTCTTCGTCGCCCCTCTTTCTCATCTACTTTTTTTGTTTTGTTTTGCGCGAGCCATTGTCGCTCATTCTGTGGTCGCTGTGTTCGTGTTTTCCCCCATCACTTCCTTCAAAAACATTAGAGTGGCCGATACGTTAATCTCCAATTCAAGCGACCATACCAACGCAAAGTCAACAAATCGGGCTGCTCGTCTGGATCGTTGATCCAACGTAGTGCGCGAGTTGAAGAGAGAGAGAGAGACAGAGAAAGAGACCACAACGGTGTGTTTCACGGGAAGCGTTCTGAATTGTCACTTCATATACGTGTTGCTCAACTTGGAGTAAGGCTGTGCTCACGATAGCGCGTCGTCATGTAGGCACACTCCTCCTCCCTTCCCTCCTCCCCAACCAGAGCGTGAGCACGAGTTGAGTATAAACCTGCAGCTCACCTTCTCATCGGAAGAAGCCATTTCCACAAACGAACCCGCCACAAGCCGACTCGTTGTCACACGCTTCTCCATATATCGTTCCTTCTTCCGCCCTCTCTGACTGTGCTCTGTCTTCCTGCGAGCGTCCAATACCCGTCCATAGGGTGCCGTTTGCTTTCGAGCGCATTGCGCGAGCTTTTGTTCTTTTACTTTGTCATTGCTTTTTTTTTTTTTTGTGTGTGTGTGTGTGCGGCGCTGTCTCCACTCAGCTCTGCTTCACACGTTTACGCACTTCCCCCTGTGCGTCTCATGTTTTCTTTCTGACGCTTTCGTTCCTCTTCTGCCTTTTTCTCCCTTCGCATATCCCCTCCCTCCGTCTTCTCACCCTTCTTTTTTATTTTCCTCGTTCTCAGCGCTTCATCGTACAAGATCATGCCAGGCGTGGCGGCGGTTTCGCTGGTCGATCCCTCCGCGGAATCCCAACAGGAGCTGCGCCGGCGTGATTTACTGGCGATTTACATCTTTGCGAGTACCGCGGTCGGTTTCGCGCTGAGTAGCGTCTGGAAGAACCACGTTGTGCCGCGGATTTTTTTTCGCGAGGAAAGGCAGCTTGCAGCGGACGTTGTGCGATTGACCAAGGAGGCCGATTCCCACATTCAAGTGGACCAGCTGCACCGGCAGAGCCAGGTACGCAGACGTATTATCACCGTCAAGCGGCGACTCACACAGCTGCAGACGCGACGACACGCACTGACGTTGCACTTCCGTCACATTGTCCTTCTGCGCGCACCGACCGCGGACCCAGTCACAGCACCGCCGCCAGGGCCCTCAACCACAGCCACAGAACGTAGCGAGCCATCGTCAGGATCCCCGAATCCCACCGGCACCGTCCCTACCCCCACGACACCGCGCACACACGGCACCCGCTCGGCTGTCTTGACACGCGATCAGGTGGCACCCGTCCCACACAGCTGTGCATTCTGGTGCGAAGTTTTGTACTACTCGTTGCCTGGCTACGTGTACCACATGCTGCGTTTGGGTACCTTGTTTGTCGCGCTGCGGATCGCGGGGAATATGCCTGCCCTGGTGAGTCTTCCGCGCGACGCTCTCGCATGCTTCATTGGTCAATTGAGTCCCATCTTTATGCTGACACACGTTCTGGACTTCATCATGGTGGGTCCCTTGGCGTTGCAGCACACGTCATACGTGTTGCATGAAACGGATGAGCTCACCTATGAGGCCACACGTCAACTTCGCTCGCGTAACTCACACGTGGGGAAGGAAGAGATCACTCAGCTGCTGTCTATGCGTGCCGGAAACCCGTTTGCGAGCGTTCTTTGTTGGTATGTCCTGTGCGTCATCGTTGTTCTCTTCGCGAGGCGCGTCATGGCCTGAGCGCTGTTGTGCATCTGCCCAAGTGTTTCCTCTCGCTTTTTGCAACTCGGCGTTTTTCTCTATGTGTGCCCTCTCCCGTCTCCCGCTTACCGCCGCGCTTCGCTTAGCGCGTGAGTCCGGCGATTCCTTCATCAAAGACTGGTGATGCGTCTTGGGAGGTGAGAGGTCAACAGCGCGAGAGGAGTACATAAAGAGTGTGTGCCGAGTTTTTTTTTTTCCACCTGTGTCTTTTCCACTCGCGACGTTCGTGCAACGTCGAAAAAAAAAAATTCCGACTTAACACTACATTAACAACAAGTCATGACAAAGTAAAAATGTCGCTTGTGATTTATCGGAACAAGGATGCTTCATTGTTGTGGCTCACTCGTCTCTTAGTCCTCTGTTCTCCTGAATGGTTGTCAAGCCGGCTGTTCATGTGATCAATCGACGACTTCTCAGGCGTTCCTCTCACCATGTGCGCCAATTTGATCCTCACCGGCTTCTCGCTCTCTTGTGCTCATATCTCCTTGAAAACTCTGCCATGTCGATCTGGGATATTAGTCCGTGCTGTTTTTTTCTAATTTTTGTGTGCTTTCGTCGCTGCTGTCTATTTCTGGGTTTGTGTGCGCTACCATACGCACTGCACAGATCTGTTCTTCCCCCTCAAACCTTTTTTTTTTTTTTTTGAGGCCTCTTCTTCCTCTCTCACGCACTCACACACACACACACACTTCCTATTCCTTCTTTTCCCGTCGTACGCGAGGCCGAATACGAGTGTTCTGTGTGTTAGCCAAGTATGCAGCAGCCACCGCCGCCCATGACCCCCTTCGAAGAGAAGGCCACACAGGCGTACCAGATGCTCCATCAGGCACGCGTGCAGACCGAGATGATGTACTTGGCCCCTCGCTTTTGCATTGACAAGTGCTTGGACACGGAGGAGCTGTACACACTGCTGCGCACGACGAAGGCACCGTTCCGCTACCGCATCCAGAAGGACCTCGAGGAGAAAACGTGTGTGACACACTGCGCCGCCAAGTGGGATGAGCTTCTCGGCATGACCATCGACAAGTCGAACGAGACCGCGGTCAAGGAGGTGGAAGTGCAGGCGATCGCCAAACTCATGCAGCAAATGTACCAACAGCAGCAGCAGTAAAAGCCGGGTACAACCTGATCTGCTGCTGCACTGGTGGAGTTGTCGGTGTTGTCCGTGCAGATACTCCGTGGAGTCGCGCTCGCATCCATTCCGCTGCTGTGATTTGCCGTTGCTCAAAACCACTCCTCTCGTGCCGGTGTTCTAAAGGAAGCGTTGCCGATGTGCCGATCACCCTCCTCCTCTCATTTCCCCCCCCCCTCTCAACAACGTTTTCATTGCTCATCTCTCCCAGTGTATACTTACATTTCTCGGCTATGAGGGGAGGAGATGAGGAGAGAAAAAGAGGAGGGTTCACCATCGGATATGAAGAGTGATCTCTCACAGAGTGCCGTCGTATTACGTTGATTGTGGGACGTGACGGAAACAAAACAAAAAAAAGGGCTCTTAGCCACTGCGCGCGTTGTACTCGTCTGCATTAGCCGTATGCGGGCTTCGTGCACGTGCGTGCGCGCCACTCTCCTGTTGTTGAACTGGGGTCACTGGCAAGTCTGTTACCGTGGATTGGTCGTTCTTCTTCTGTGCTCCGCCACAAAATTGGCTGTTAAAGTGAAACGAAAAAGGTCGAATGAACAAGAAACGTATGGGTTAGGGTAAGGCTCTGACACCATCTCACATGGCGTGTTTTTATCCGCGTTCGTCACAGCTGTCTCTACACCGGAACCGCACATGCAATCCAGACTGTGCACTCAACGCCTTAGCCTCCGCCCCCCGCCCCCTTTCCGGCTTCGTTGCCTTGGGTGGTCGCGGTACACGCACTTCCAGGGCTAACACTGTACTCACCACTCGTCTCTCCCTTTTCGGAAGCGCGAGATTGGTTCCCGGCGTGGGTGATGACGCGCGTTCAACAGACGTCATCTGCCGCTGGATCATTCGAACGTGACGTGCTCAAAAGCCGTTTCCATACAGCCGCTTCATCTGCTCACTCCCTGCACTCGTTGGCCCCCTTTTTAAAATAGTTTCTGATCTACGGCCCCTACTCCTCGTCCTCGACGGCGTGCCTATCCGAGCATTTTCGACTGCCACACGCCACACTTTCCAAACAAAGTTGAAAAAAAAAAAAAACCGAGATGAGCGCGCAGGCCCCGCTGCTTCTCGCCGTGTTCAACGAGTTCGCACATACTGAGGTGCTGGAGAGGGTGAGGGAGGCCCGCATCTGCGATGTGGACGTCGCCTCGAAGCCGCGTGACCTTGTGGCTCCAGAGCCGGAAACCGACCCAGCCAAGATGGAGAAGCACGCTGCCAAGGTTGCAGCCTACGAGGCGGAGCGCGCCATCCTGCGCACGAACGCGAAACTCATCACGATGCCCTACTCCATCTCCGCCATGCGCGACACATTCGAGGCCCTCACGGCCGAAGAACACCAGGCCCTGCAGCAGCATGTCGAAGAGACGCTTCAGAAGTTGGAGGCGCTCGGCTTCCGTCGTGATGAGCGTGTGCCCATCACTGGCCAGAGCCTCCCCGATCGCGTTATTCTGCAATTCCCAGAGTGACTCCGCACATGGACGCGAGCACGCGGAGAGGTCAGCCGAGGGCTCTGTCTTGTCTCTTTCTGACCCCATCTTTAGCTGACATGGCTCTTGTCGTTCGTGAACTTTTGCTGAGTGCGTCTGTTTGATGCTAACGAGGTGATTGTTAAATAAATTTCCCCAACAAGCACATCTGTCCATGCGAACAGGCTGTTGATATATGCCAAGATTTCTCTGTCTCTTTGCGTGTCGGTCGCCTCGCTTAAGGTCTCTCGTACTGCATCGAAGAGCTGCCGGGGTCGCACGCGTTCCGCTCGCGCTCGTGCACGCCGCTGTGCGCAAGGCTTGACGTTGGGTCTTGTGATTTCCACAGCAAGTGCATGCTCTTTGGCTGTTGAGCTGGCAGCCTCTGTACCACGAGCCTGTGTGTGTGTGTGTGAGCCCACGACGGTGGTACACTGCAGATACATCTTCTAATTCTGCATCCATCCCCTATTCCCCTTCTGCCCCCTTTTTTTTGTTTTTCTCCGCTCCATCTGCGTCCACCTGGTCGGATTTCTATTATCTTCGGTCATTCCATACATCTTGTTTCCTTCGTTAGCGAAGGTTTTCCTCTTAAAACGAAAAAAAAAAGTACCCGCGAAGCACCAAGAACCACCAAGAACCATGGCTATTCTGTCCAAGAAGCGTTCCGTCGTCCGCGATGGCGTGTTCTACGCTGAGCTCTTCGAGTTCCTGAAGCGCATGCTCGGCGAGGAGGGCTTCTCTGGCGTGACGTACAACACCAACCCCCTGCGCACTGAGATCACCATCTACGCCGCCAAGACCCGCGAGGTGCTCGGTGAGAAGAACCGCCGCATCCGCGAGCTGACGTCCTGCATCCAGCAGCGCTTCCACTTCAAGGAGGGCAAGCTGCAGGTGTACGTTGACCGCATCCCCGCGCGCGGTCTGTCCGCCATGGCCCAGGTCGAGTCCCTGCGCTACAAGCTGCTCAGCAACCTGCAGGTGCGCCGTGCTGCGATGGGCATCATCCGCTACGTGATGGAGAGCGGCGCCAAGGGCTGCGAGGTGACTGTCGGCGGCAAGATCAAGGGCCAGCGTGCCAAGAGCATGACCTTCCGCGACGGCTACATGATCAAGTCCGGTACGGCCCACAAGCACTTTGTGGACTCCGCCACGCGCCACTGCTACCTGCGTGCCGGCTGCATCGGCGCCAAGGTCAAGATCATGCTGCCCAACGACCCCGAGGGCCGCATCGGTCCCTCCGAGGCCCTGCCCGACGTCATCACCGTCATCGAGCCCAAGGCGATCGAGGCTTAGTGGAAACCACTGGATGCAATGGATTCCTTTCTTGGGGGTTCTCTTTGTTTCTGTCTGTTTCTCGCGCCGTTGTCCGCGACTGTCCGCACTTCTGAGCTCTAATTCCGTGCGACGCGTGTAGTTGTTGAAGAATGTACGTTTGTTGTGGCCCGTCTTACCATGGTACGGCATTTCTTTCGTTGCACTGGTCGCGCTCCAATGACACTCTGTTTGCGGGCACGCTTCTCTTTGTTCTCGTCGTCGCGTGCTCATCGTCGCCTCTAGTGTCGAGCGTGGCAGCATACACCGAAACGGTTGCCGAATGAAGAGGCGTCCCAGTCTGCCGCGGAGTGTGCGGATAAGAAGCTGCCGAACACCGACTGATCGCCCGACCATCTGTGTCTGAAAGCCAAAAAAGAAAAAAACTAACAAACACAAAGAAAAAGAAAAAGTGCATGAAGCTCATCTAATCGCAAAGATAAGACTGACTCTCGAAACTTTTAATGTTGCAGAACAGAAGAAGGAAGCTCAATAAACGAAAAGAAGAAGTTGGGAAAACGCGGATCTAGCGTTGTTCACGCATACGCGCGGTGATCGTTTTGCTGCACTCCTCCTTCGTGTCTCTCCAATCGCGTGAGCTAGCAACTGTCGCCACAGGATGCATCTGTCTTTTTCGTATCTAAACATAATCAATTTTCAATTTCGAGCAGCCACATCACACGTCAGAGGACGATGTGACGTGTGTCTTGTACACCCACGCACGCCACACGCGCGACCGATCTGGGACATGCCCTCGTGACAAGGTCGGAGCGGCCTCGACTGTCTTTCCCAGACGACCGTCCTTTCAGCCTTGGCTACGCGTGTGACAAGCGACCTCTAGCTGCCGTGCCTTTCCCAAACGGAGGCTATGAGGGCACATGCCTTGTCTCCTACCTCATTCTTGCACACCTGTGATGTACCGGTGTTGTCCATGAGCAAAGAGCACGAAGCTGTCTATATACATATGTGTGTGTGTGTTTACAAGTACCATTTCGTCTTTGCGGAGAGCATGCTGATCGTCACTCCACTCGTTCTCTCTCCCTCTCTCCGTCCCGCTTCTCTCTTTTTTTTGTTTTGTTTTCTTTCCTCGCACACGCGCATAACTTACAAAGCAGCAAACACGACAATAACAACAAGAAACGTGTTTGCGGAAACATCAGCTCTGAACGTCCTTTGCGTCGTTCGTCTACATCATTTTATCTTTTTCGCTCTGTGTTTGACTCGGTGCACCTCATGGCGGACTACTACAAGACCCTTGAAGTCGAGCGCGATGCGACCGATGAAGAAATCAAGCGCAACTACCGTCGACTGGCACTCAAGTACCATCCTGACAAGGCCGGCGCGGCTGGCGAGGCGAAATTCAAGGAAGTGAATCAAGCCTACGAGGTGCTGAGCGATCCACAGAAGCGTAGTTTGTACGATCGCTACGGTGCCGCAGGCCTCGATACCATGGACAACCCTCTTGCGGAGGCCATGGAGAAGGCGGTTGGCATCGCACTGGTGGCGAGCATCATGTCGATCATCCTGTTCATCGTTTTCGCCATGATTCTCATCTTCTTAGCTTTCCTGGCGGCCTTCTGCAACGGTCGCATTCAGTCGTGGAACTTCGTCAAGGTCTTCAGCCCTTTGTTTGTGGCCGACGTCATTCTCGGCGTGCCTGCCCTGCTTCTCCTGTGCTTCCTCCCGTGCACGCTGATTGGAACGGGCTACAACTTGACGGTCACGCTGGCACTGCTTTCGTTCCTGTGCCTCATTTTTGTCGACATTGTTGTGCCTATCGCCAAGGATCGCAACAACGCGCGGCTGGCGGCTGGACGCACGGACCTGCTCAAGTGGCGTGTGTGGTTGATCCCGGGCTATCTCTTCGGCGCGTTTCTCCTTCTCTCTGTTCTCGCGGCCAACCCCAGTTCGATTGACCGCGAGAAGCTGCGCATGCGGGGGCTGCACCGTCTGGCAGCCTACTTACCCATCTCGTACGCGCTGCGGCTCGTGGCAGCGTGCTGTCCCGTAATTTTCTTTGCATTGGTCGCCTGCCGTGCCGACAACAGCATCCGAACAAACTACTTTGTCATCATCGGGCTTCCGATTTTTGTGGCCGGCGCGTTGCTGATTGTCGACCGAACCGTGAAGACGATCTTGTCGTGCTACTTTACGTGGCCAAAGCGCACCGAGGAGGACGGCGACGGCGACGACGACGACGACGAGGGGAACGGCAATCGCGAAGACACTCAACAGGACAGCACTGCGCAAGAAATGCGTAGTGCCGGCGACCGCAGTGGCAGCGCGCCGCAGAATGGCAACGCCGGGGCTGGTGCTGATGGCGAGGACCCCACACGAGACGACCCACCGACGAACCCGATGCGTTGCGACGATCCTGGCGCATCCCATTTACCACCAGATGGCCCTGTCCATGCGGCGTCGGGGGAGAGTGGCGCAGCCGCAACGCCGGCCGCAGGCGAAACGCAAACGTTCTGCTTCTGCGCGGCAGGTGCGTTCGTCGCGCTGGTCTTCTTTGTCCTCTTCGTCGGTCTCATCTTCGCCACTACGTCTATGGTCGCTGTGCGGCTCAACTACGGTGCCTGGCACAACACGTACAATGACGCGCCGGTGTCGCTTCCCGCTGCGCTGGTGCCGCTGTACATTGTTGTCGGCATCGCCGTGGTGGCCACGCTCGCGTTTTGCATCACGTGCTTCTCCTTGTGCGGTGCCGCGAATCTGGCCGATGAGGGTCGCGACAGTAAGGAGAACAAGAAGGAGGAGGAGGCTGATGGTGCGGCGGCCGGGAACTACCCGGAAGAGGCTCCGAACGCAGCGGCCGCGCAGAGCGGGGACAACCACCCGCCCAACGACGCGAGCGCGGCTGTCAAGACTCCTCCAGAGCGTCAGCCTGATAGTGGAGCGAACCCCGCGCCTGCTCCAGACACCGACCACATCTCTGATATTGACTGATCGATACGGACTATACCAATGAAAAGACAGGCGTATCTCAACTTCCGTGTGTGTGTGTGTGTACGCACGTCGCGGGCAAGGAACAGGGAGAACAGACAGGAGATCGCTGGGAAGACGTGTGCCGACATATGCCGTTGACCGTCACGCATGAAACGCGCGCACACACACGCACGATCCCGTCTTGTAGACTTCTCTGTGTCTGTGCACCCTCTCTGACCTCGCCTCGCCATCCTTTGCCGTCGGCTGTTCACACGTTGTATCGTTCTTCTCACACCGTGAGCCCGGTCTCCTCCTTTCCTGCTCATCGTATTAGACGTGTCCTATAAACTCAACGTCTGCCCCCATATCTGGTCGACCCATCGTTGCTTCTATGTTTTACACTCCTTCATTCTTTTTTTTTTTCTGAACCACATACGTGTTTTGCGACATTCTGTGCTCTTCTTCCCCTTTTTGCATGGGATTCCCTGTCCGCGCAACTCATCGAAGAGAACACGTACACACACCACCACCACCACAACAACAACAACAAGAAAACGCTAACCTCGACGAAAAAAAAAGGTCAGAGGTTTATGCGATTCCGTGTGTGTCATGTGAAAGAATCGTTCCAAACACGCCTCTTACGTTTCACGCGCCGCCTTCCCCAGTCCGTGATGTGTGGTGCCTCACCGCGACGGGCGGCGCGGATTGCGGGTGCTGCCCCACTACCGCATCGACGTACGAGACACTTTTGTTTTTGTTTTTGTGTGTACGCTTGATGTGTTCCATGAGCCTCCGTATTGTATCACCGCTCGGACACGATGAGCAAATCCCTTGAGACGCACCCTGCCGCTCCGTTTCCATGCATCTTCTTCGCCGCGCCTTTCCTATCACTGCTCCCTCCCTCCCCCGTCCGTCTCCTCCCCCATTTTGTCGCTTTGAAACACTCTGTTGTGTATGCACTTGTCTCCTCCTACGCATCCCTTTCTTGCCCGTGAAGATCCTTCTCACGAACTCACCTTTGTGTGACTTCCTGTCGACTACAAGCTCCAAGAACCACCAAGAACCATGGCTATTCTGTCCAAGAAGCGTTCCGTCGTCCGCGATGGCGTGTTCTACGCTGAGCTCTTCGAGTTCCTGAAGCGCATGCTCGGCGAGGAGGGCTTCTCTGGCGTGACGTACAACACCAACCCCCTGCGCACTGAGATCACCATCTACGCCGCCAAGACCCGCGAGGTGCTCGGTGAGAAGAACCGCCGCATCCGCGAGCTGACGTCCTGCATCCAGCAGCGCTTCCACTTCAAGGAGGGCAAGCTGCAGGTGTACGTTGACCGCATCCCCGCGCGCGGTCTGTCCGCCATGGCCCAGGTCGAGTCCCTGCGCTACAAGCTGCTCAGCAACCTGCAGGTGCGCCGTGCTGCGATGGGCATCATCCGCTACGTGATGGAGAGCGGCGCCAAGGGCTGCGAGGTGACTGTCGGCGGCAAGATCAAGGGCCAGCGTGCCAAGAGCATGACCTTCCGCGACGGCTACATGATCAAGTCCGGTACGGCCCACAAGCACTTTGTGGACTCCGCCACGCGCCACTGCTACCTGCGTGCCGGCTGCATCGGCGCCAAGGTCAAGATCATGCTGCCCAACGACCCCGAGGGCCGCATCGGTCCCTCCGAGGCCCTGCCCGACGTCATCACCGTCATCGAGCCCAAGGCGATCGAAGCCTAAGCTCATCAGAGTGGTTAGTCGCGCTCCCACACGCGTCCCTGTTCCACCGCGCCGCGTCCCGTTGCCGATGTTCCAGTGCTCTCGGGTAGCACACGGGTAGGCGTGAAGGTCGGCCTCGGCATGCGGCGGGAGTGAGAAAGCAACAGATCGCAACGAGACCAGGATCATTTACAAAAAAATTGATTTCTTTGTTTAATTTTTATCTTATCAAAAAAAAAAAAAAAGAAAATTGGCAACAAGTACAGTGGGGAACATGCACTTGCACAGTCAATAAGCGCGCTACAACGTCTCACGTGAGCGGCGAAAACGGTGAAGGGTCACTTCCAACGAGCCACGCTCGCACACGACTCTCCGCCTCTCTCTCGCTCTCTTCCAGCCTCCAGTGGATTCCACTGCGCGCTGCATGGGGGAAGACGTTCAGCGGGGTAAAGATCAGGTTGGTCGCATGTGCGCGTGCCTATGGGCGACTTCCCGAAAAGGAATCCTCGCCCCCCCCCCCTTTACTTCTCAGTGCGTTCATGAGACCGTTTTCCCGCGGTGGTAGTTTCCTCTCATCACTGCTGTGGCCTCGCGACGCCCTGATTTAGCGAAGAAGAGGCACGATCTCCCTCCATATGTCAAGTCCACCCGCATCGGCAGCTTCCTCTTCCTTTCTCCCCCATATCTCCTTCCACTTCCCATTTGTCGGACCGCGGCGCGCCATCTGCGCACCTGACTCGTGTCTGTGTGCAACGACCTTGCTATCCTGTTGTTGTTGTTTTTCGCCCCGTCAATTATTTTCCCGCATCTCTCCTCTTTTCTGACCTGTCTCCCCCCACACACACACACTTGTACGCTATCACACAAACGGAATGGCACACACGGAGGGCACTGATCAACCCAAGGGCACACGTGCAACCACGAGAAGTGATCGCGGGCTTGGGCTCCGATCTTCCTTGTGTTATATTTATTTCGCACACGTGCACGCGCAGTTGTTCTCCTTCAATGAATGGGAGCGCACATTCTCAAGACGCACCCTTTGCGGTGACAGACGTGGCGTCTTCTACGCCGCTGCCTGCTCACGTCGGTACCAGCACGATGACGTCGCACACCGTCAGTGCGAGCTCCCCCGTATACCGCCGTCATACGGCCACGCAGTCCCCACTGGTGGAGGATCACCGCCCTTCGACCTGCAGACCAGAAGTGTCGACGGATCCGCTGACGCCGTCGACTATATCAGCGCCAGGTGTCGCACCAGATATGCCGGCCTCGTTCACGCGACTCCCGCTTCCTCGTGCGACGCCCCCACCTGCCGAATCAAACACCGGAGAGGACGACAAGTCCACGCTTTTGTTTACCTCAGGCGTCGGGACAGCGAGGACTGTTTCGGCGCAGGCTATCGCACAAGGTAGTCCCTTGGCGGAGGCCTTCAACCTCGACGAGTTCGCACTGTTTCATGCCGCGGCTGCCCGCTCCTCCATGGACCTCATCCCGCAGTCGCCCGATGACTCGCTGCGTAGCTCTCTTGACCACAACGCACTGGTGGGTTACAGGTCCAGCATCCTCGCAAGCTCAGGACGTCATCGACACAGCGGTCTCGCCACAGGCATGCGTGTCAGTGACGCCTCCTTCGTCTCTGGCACGACCCACTCCGCGACACCACGCCCACCTACCCAATATTCACCAGCGCAACGCGCCATCGCGCCAAGAAACAGCATACGGGGCCCCATCACCTCTGTCACAGCCGCATTCGCATCGAGTACGGACGCGGACGCGGCAACCGCCTCGGGAGTCACGGCGACGGCCGTCGGATCGCGGCGGCTCACAGGCGCAGAGTGCGGTCCGCTCGCCCCGCACCGTCTACTGCCTGATGCTGTACTGGGCGAGGTCTGCACCTTTTTGGAACTCGCAGGCCGAGAGATGGAAGACGTCGCACTGCGCCACGCCATCGAGAATGGTGAGTCGTGTCTGTTCACTGCCGGTGAGGACGGAGGGAGCATCCATCGCCATCGTGACGGCGCGCCAGCGCAGCGGCGACTTTCGGCGATGCCCGTGAGCCCTCCTTATTTACGCACTGCCGGACCGGCTTACGGTGGAGGCGGCGCACACCAAACCCGCCCGCCCTCCTCGTCCAATCGTGATGCACAGGAGAATCAAGAAGAAGACATCCTGCGCTTGGTCGACGCCACTTGCTTTCCTTTTAGGGAAAAATACAACGGCTACCGATTCCCCGAATCGTGGCTCGACACAGACAGGCCGATGTGTGAAGTCAGCGGCGTAGAGGATACGAATGAGGAGCTGGATGAAGAGATCGGCAGGGCCGGCAGTGCGTCCACGAGGCAGGCTGGTGTACGCGGCGGTGCATCGCTTGTTGGGAGCAGCGTGCATGCCTGTGTGGCCCTCACTGAGGATCCGCCTCTCGCGATCAGCGGCATGCTTTTCGATCCGGTGAGCGGCCGCTTTCTCTTCCAAGGTCGTGCCTTCTATGAAGAGACCCGTGTGCTGACGACACTGCTCTATCCAAAGGGATCGCCACACTGGCTAGACAGAGAAGTAAACAACCTCCCTGGCACCCCAATCGCACGGACGACGACGACAACGACCACGGTACCGGGCAGCACACAGCTTCCGATGCCACCGACACGGTCACCTCCGCAGCACGCCGGCGCCCCGGCGCCGAGCGCGCCGACGTTGGGAGCGCGACGTGCGGAAGAGGGTCGCCCGGTCAAGGTTCTGCAGCGCGACTGCTTCGCGCTTTCGAAGCCGGATGAGTGCGGCTTCATGGTGCAGAGCTTTTCTCTCCTTCCTGTCAACACGCCCGTCGAGGCGCACAAACAGCAACTGGTATCGACGGACGTGGTGGAGCGTGTCCTGCTGCCATTGGTGGGGGCCGCGACTCTGACTCGCGCCTTTCCTCTGTCCTACTTCGCGTGCGATGCGCCACCGTCGGAGGCTTCCGTGTCCACTGTCGGAGACAAAGCCCCTCGTCGTGACACCGCCGCCGAGGGCCTACCCGTACGACGGAACCCCGCGGCTGGGCTTCACTCACCAGATGTCACAGTAGGATCCAGCTCCCGTTCCGCGCGCGTGTCGGCCAGCCTTGATGACTGCCCGCGACCTTCAGTGGTGAGTCGTTGCCCTCCACCACCTACCCTCACAAGTCGACCGAGCACCAGTTATAATGCGATGGGAGGCGTAGGAAGTGGCGGCGGAGGTGCGCGTGAGCTCATGGTCGCGGTGGATGCTATCAAGACGCACTTGATTTACTACGGCATCGGCCGGTTTCGCGCATGTGCCCGACTGTACCTGTGTGCGGTGCGCCGCGTGCAGCGGTTTCTGCGGTTCTGCCTCGCCAAAAAGCAGAGGGCCCTGCAACGTATGATGCGCCTGTGGCGTCGTCTGGAGGTTGAGTCGCGTCTCAAACTCGCCCACTACGAGGCACCGCCATCGTCGGTGGAACGGGTGAATTTGGTGGCGAACACCATCCTGCAGCAACACATGCTCACCACGCGCGAGAGCAAGGTACGGCTTATCACCGATCTTTGGCAGCAGCGTCACCTAGCATACGTGCAGTGGCTGCACCGTGCTGACGGCCGTCGCGCCATTCACACCACAGCACCTAGCCAGCCAGGCGTTGTTGAGGAAGCAGATGATGTCATAGAGAGACCGCCTGTGCCCCACCAGGTTGCCCAGCGGCTGTCACGTACTGCCGTGCTGGCCTCCATCGGACCTGTCTGCACGCTCACAGACGCACAGCGACGCACACAGGTCGATCGCGACCAAGCGCTTCGTCATGATCGATTCGGGTGGTACATGTCGCCCGAGTCGCTGCTCCTCGAGAGCCACAAGCGACTTTTAGAGGGCCTGAAACAGTCCGTCTTGTCCATGGAGCAAGTGCGGTATGAGCTGGAGCGGGCGGCGGCGGTGGACAGCGCCGCGAGTAGGCCCCCTAAAGGCCATCACCCGTGAAGGCTAGAGGGACCGGCAGCGCTCTCTCGCCCTTTCTTTGCTTTCAGCGGTAGATGTAACATAGCCCAACACGCCGCCACCACCGCTCTTGCACATGTGCGTGTGGGGGGGGGGGGATGCAGGGCGGGTGGAGTCCGCTCGTGATGCCGAGCGGCATGTTGTTTTCTTCCCTTCTTGTGTATGCACTGCTCTCATTCCTTACCACCTCCTGCAAGGTGGCTACCAACGGACATAAAAGGCAAGTCAGCCGTGGCGTGAGCAGAAATACACACACACACACACACAGTGACGTTGTCGTGCAAAACTCGCCCGTTACTTGATGCCAGTAGTGTGCACATGACCGTGTCGGTTCCCCCACCCCTCGCCTCTTTTTTCTTTTTCGTGTTCACAACGATATGGGTGCTTCTTATTTTCTCTCTCATCTGCGTTCCAACGCGCACTGTTCTCTCTCTCTCTCCTATTTCTTTTTTTTCCTCCGCCCCCACCGCTCCTTTAATCGTTTCCCCCGTCTCTCTCTCTCAACCCATAGCAGCGTACTAGAGCATTTATCATCTCTAGTCTTCATTCATTCTTGTTCGTACACGCCAGGTCTGCGCGCATTCAGTGACAATATAAAGCACCACGCGAGACTCAACACGACAGACATGAGCACCCAGCGTCACTTTGTCTACGTGCACGATCCATATAGCTGAGATGGTCGTCGATACATAGCGGTCAACACGCCAGACGCACATGACGAAAGCATCACCCTCAACGGGTCCTCGAGTTTTCCCACGAGTGCCGCGGAAAAGCAACCCCCGCGTTGGGAGATGCCGCATGCCGCGCTGTCCAGCAGGTGCGCGCGTAAGGTGTGTGTGTGTACGGTATGTCACCCGAGCAGCACCACCGCCGCAGAATCGTGGTAAGCGAAAAGTGACAAATTCACTCAAGTTCCGTACGGACATGTGTAAGCACATGGAATCTGGTGATCATTGCTGCCTTTACAGGCTGTGCTGGATGGCCCACTCGCCAAGTCAGATCCGCACCTATGAGCAAAACAAAAGCGACGGCTTATTTGACTCCAACGCCGTGAGGGCGCTTATTGAGCGGGAACTGCACGCTCTGCGTACCCTTGGGCTCGACAACGCCATGCAGACACTCTATGAAGCCGTTCACATGACGTAACTTGGCGAGATGAGCGCGGTTGATAGGAGGCATGGCGGAGGTGGTATCGCGGCTATACATCAGGCTGTCTGTCCTTGCTTCGCACAATAACACAAACACCACTCGTGCTCTTCTCCGCTTCTTTGGGGTCTCGCCATCTCCGGCTTCACCGCTGCCTTTTTCCGCGTGCGCGGATGCGATCAGCAGGCCTTTAGCTATGAGACAGTGCGCTTGTTGACAAGGCTGCCGTGAGGGACAACAGCGGCACCCCGTCTATTTGCTCACTCTTGGTTTCAACAACGTCCTTTCTTCTCGCACGCACGCTTTCTGGGGCTCTCTTGTGGTTCACCACCAAATATTAGCTCGAGTCCGCTAGCGTGTTTGCTCAACTCATGTCTTCTTTTTCTTTTTTTTTTGGGGGCGCGATATTCCGCTCCGCTCCCTCTCCCCTTTCTTGTTTTTCCTTTGTTACTCTCTCTCTGCTCAAAGCCTTGTCTCTTCTAGCGGGGCTGTTGAGAACAAAATACTGTTCACCTCTTCACTCTCATGTGCACGAGCGCGGTGGTGGATGGACGTCCCACATGCAGACACGCGCATGCCGCCGAGAAGAGAAGAAGAGTGTGAAACGAAAAACAAAACAAAAAAAACGGGAGTTTGTACTGCTCTTTACCACGCTTACGCTTCTGTGTGTACCCTCGCCCCCCCCCCCTCCGTCTTGCTGTATGGTCGTGCATTCTCCGAGTGTGCCCAGTGGGTTGTTCGTCTCGCGCACTCCGTCGCTCGCACACGTATCCTTTTTGGCAGCTTCGCGTAGTACATGTTCTAGAAAACGAGAAAATGAGAGTCATCTGTGAAAATCGATCCTCTCCTCTCCTCTCCTCTCTCTCTCTCTCCTCATTTACTCCGGCCTACGACGAGGAACAGTTGTCAGAGAAAGGTACGCGTCACGACCCCTCGCTGCCGTCATTCTGCTGACGTTCTGCTCTCCCGCGCAGTTCTTTTTTTTTTTTTCCCTCCCCCGTTTTAGCCCCACGAAGGGCGATCCCGATTCCGCGTTGCTTGTCTCTCTCTCTCTCCGTGTCGGTCAACGGTGCCCCGTAGTGGAGCCTCTTTCGAATTTCATGGATGCGCAGCAGCTGACCGCACTGCTGCACCCGGCTATCGTGCCGAAAAGCCTCGCCGTCCACCCGCCGCTGCTGCTCGCCACGCAACTCGCAGGCGCGTCGTTTTGTGCGTCGCTTTCACACGCTACGGTTGCAGCCAACACAACCTCATCGACAGCGGAAAGCACTCTCGCCACGCCGTCATCGCATCGCCGCGCGACTAGTACCCAGTGGGACGAGACCGTCGCCGAGTTGGCCACACGTGCGCTGCTTGGGCCTCTGCAGCGCGCACTCGCCGCGCACTACGGTGCCCACGCGCTCGCACGAGGGCGTCAGAAGCCACTCGATCCGTGCTACCGTTCACGTCAGAACCAGCAAGACGGCACTCACAACGGAAGGAATCGTGCACTGTGGCGACAGAGCCGGCGTGGACGTGCACGGCGAACGTGGTGCGCGCGGTGTGGGTTCCCGCAAAAGTGTGGCGCCTCACGGGTCTTCCATCTGCCATGGACAATGAAAGACGGTGCCAGCCATTCGAGACACCGTGTGGACGTGAGTCGATCAGCCCACGCGACCATCCGGGCATGTCCGCACTGTGTGGAACGACAAGCCCGACGGGCGGTGACGCTCTCCACAGTCGACTCGGCGTCGTGGGAGGCGGCCATACACGCCTCTCTGCGGAGCGTCACGACGACTGGACCACGTTCATGCCATCGCCGCCACCGTCGAGCCCCACGCAAGCGGCGCGCAGGCACGGTGACGGCACACGCCGAGAACGTAACCACACATGTAGGGAAGCGTGTGGCAGCCTCTGTGGCGTCGCTCGCTGCCCTACAGCCGTCATCGGGCGCGTTGGCTTCATCGAAAAGATCTAGCCGCGTTGACGCGACCAGTCGTGGTGCTGCAGCCGCAGCTGGTGGCCAACGTGCGCGGACAGGCGCTGCCCCCACATCCCAGGTCGCTGGCGCCGCGTTGACTCTGCGCGCCTGCTCGACCTCCGCTGTTGGGGCCTCCACGGGCAAGGAAAGCTCTGCCAAGAAGGACTCTGGCGCAACAAGTCGTGTCGGCAGCGACGTTACGAAGGCGAAGCCAAACCGCACGGCCAAAGCAACGGTGTCATCTGCATCTGTGCACATGGCTCAGCTCGCACGGTCCGTACCGACTGGGCCTGTCCCACGCGCACGCGATGCTCGGCCGCGTCCCGTGTCGAGCACACGCACCACCACTCCCGCGTCCACACCAGCCGCTGCCTGCCAGCCAGGGGCACCATCACCGAAGCCCACGGCTAAGACAGCCCCCAAGTCTGCGCCAAAGGCCGCGGGTAGCACAAAGAAGGTCCTCGACGTCATGAAATCGCTTGGGATTTGATCCAATAATGAGGAAGCGGGGGGGAGAGGGAGACAAACGAACAGATATGCGCGCGCGTATCCATACACTCATACTTCCAGTCACTGATGTCGGCGAGAACCCTTCCTTTTCTCTCTACACTCGTAAAGCTCTGCCTTGCTTTACCGCGCTTGTTGCTGTTGTTGTCAATGTTCAAATCCATTCATGTGTCGTCTTTTTTTTTTTTCTTCACAAATGCCAGCTTTTTGCTTTTACAGTCGAACACCTTTGCGGCATGCCAAACAGGTAGAGTCTGCGTGAGCGATACACACCAAACGTCACTCGCCCAAGAGGGTAAAACACGAGTACACACTGATACTCTTTTTGATACGCACGCGGAATTTGCAATGGATAGGGATTGTCTTGTCTTCCCATCTACACTCCTCCAGCGCGCATGTCATTGAATACTTCACTCTTCGCCCCCTGCTTTTGCTACTTTTCAGTCACCCGGCAGATTACGCTCGATCAGAGTAGGTCAGTCTATACCAATACATGAACTGGCTCAGTCACGTGACTGTACCTACAAACCGCGTTTTCCTTTGTTTTGTTTTTTGTTCCAACTCTCCCCCGAACACGAGTCAGCACTTACTTCTCACGGTGCAGGCTGCAAGGCGCCACAACCCGCACGCGGTGCCCATCGTATACAGTGACGCAGTCGTGGAAGGGTACGGCTGCGGCTCTCCCAAGGGCAACGTCGCACACGTGAACATTGCCTGGCCAGACACAGCTTCCCTGGCGTCCAAAGCAGCGGTCGGCCGCCGGTCTGAAGCGCCATCCAACAAGAAACGCAGCCATGCGAAGCGGAAGCGTCTTTCCGAACAAGAGCGCAGGAAGGATATGAAATGGTTTTTTCCGGCAAAAGACGGTCGCCTGGGGGTAGACTGCCTCGCGGATGCGTCCAAAGAAGAATGTCCCCGCACTCTTGACGCTTTCGAAGCGGCGAACATGTAGGAGCTGTCGAAACCCGAGCAATACCGTACCGGCTTCTGTACCCATTTCAACAACGGGCACTGCTGCAGGGGTGCGCTGTGTTGGTTCGCACACCCGCCAGAGAACGCACGCTCAAAAGAACGAAATACGGCTGACGTACTAACATCGGCAAGCAACGTTCGCGCGTTTCAGAGGTAGGCCATTGAGAGCGGGAACAACACGCCGCACAACAGCTATCTCTCTGTTGGCTGAAGAGCATCACCACAGGTTGATGGTGCACGCCAACACACGAATGCATATCATTTTTTTTTTTTTGTTTTTTTTTTGTTTCCACGTACGCATGTAAAAGCGTTATCCCTGTCGACCTTTACGGCCACCCTACAACAACATGCTCGCCCAAATTACCTCGACCTTTTTCTTGTTTTTCGTTTTCTCGTTTTAACGAGGTATGTCTTTGGTTTCTATTGTCTCCCCCGCTCCGACGCACACACACACACACTGCCGCAAAGAGTGTGATCTATGTGCTTCCTTATTAATTGTGTATCGCTCGCGCATTCCGCCATCCACCCATCCTTGTAAAACAACGGTCGCCCCGCTCTCTCTCTCTCCCCCCTCCTGTAAAGTACACCGCCCGTCGTGAAGGGCAGAGTCATCTCAAAACCAGTATTCTTTATTCTTTTCTCTCCGAAGCCGAGCGTGGTTTTTCTTTCTCTTTTTTTTCCCTTTTCTTCTGTTGAAACCTTACGAGGTACAAGGACATAGCAACGTGAAGCCGCACTTGAACAGTCGACGCGGTCGGAAACGGAATAAAAAAAAACACCAAAATAGAAAATCAATTGATGATAAAACGGTGCATTTTTTTTTTGTCTACAGAGCACTTCGTATTCATTCATTCAAGAGCTCCAGGGCTACGAAGCTTGTGTCTTGTTTCTCTTTTCGACCCTCTCTCCTCCCCAATCTCATGTTCCGCAGTAGCGAACGAGCCATCCGACAACAAGGAGACCAACGCGCTGCACCACCCCTTTCCCTATCATTCATCTGAGCGACTGGCCAACCAAAAGGACCTGAACGAAGGTGACAGATGTCGCAACAAGAACAACAACAAAAAAAAAAAAAAAAGTGTGGAAGAAGGGAAACCGCAAATGTGAGAGATATCGGTAGAATAGTATCTCCTTACACCGGCGTGCGACAATAATTTTTTTTCCTCTAGCAATGAAAGAAGAACGGTACGGCGCGAACGACGCATGTCTTCCTTCCGTAGGTGAGGTCATTTCGACACCACCTGAGCTTGTGCAGCTCTATCGCCACAGCACCGGCTTTTAGCTTGCTCTCTTGGACAATGAAACGTCAGACCCGACCAGTAAATGTGTCCGCGAAGAAGAAAAAAAGCTTGTACGCCGTCGTATCACATCGCGTGATCGCTATTCTGCTCGGACACAAAACAGTTTGGACGCTACGCGATGGCCACATGGCCATCTCCGTCTCTTGTTGCTTGGTTCCGCACGTGCGTGCGCACCATGTTTTTCCCCCTTTTCTCTCCCACTCATGTCACGGACGCCCCCCTCCACTTGATCGGAACATATGCCTCTCTCTCTCTCTGACGCACACATGCTCTGACGGTGAACAACACTTCGACAGCCCAGGAGCCTTGTTCCTCGATTATTTTTTTATCGTTCGCTTTTTTTTTTTGTTTCCGCCAAAAGAACGCCTGACAGGTCAGGTAGACAGCGGATCCGTCCAAGAGGAGGTGCACTGTGCGCTGGCGTAACACAAGCCACATACACACGCGCATACCTAATCATACATAAGCATACACCCGTCGGACGACACTGACGGAAGACGATCGTTGAAAGGGTTGCCGACGCTGTTATCGGCATCACTCCAAGTTGTCCGCACCACGAAGCTGTTTCACAGCGGAAGTCAGAGAGCGCCGAGCCCCGGGCGTATCTGCGACACACGTGACACATAGTGGGCGTCGTAGTTAGCAAAATCTTATCTCAAGCGGAGGGCTTATGACGACGTGCGATCAGCCCACCCCCGCGGGGGCGGGTCACCACAAAGACGCGAACTGGCTCTCCACAATGGGCTTTGTGTATCCGTTAGTGCTACCCACGCAGAACGACGGCGCCCGACCAGAAGCCGCGCGCCACGCGGGCAGAAAAGTATGCAAACGGAAGTACTGTGTGTGTGATTGTCCTCCCGAGGTCGTCCTTGAGAGGATAAAGTGTGATGAGGTTCCAGTACAGCACAATCACGGTACCAACAAGCTGGCGCAGCCTAACAAATTTCGCACCGCACGGTGTAAGCATCACTTGGCAGGCCACTGTTGCAATGGCGCGCTGTGTTGGATGGCCCACACGCCGGAGGCGACGCGCACCGTCGCACAAAATCAAGCAGATAATCTCGTCACAACAGTCGCTGTGAGGGCGTATGTTGAAAATGAGCTTCGTCAGTCCCAGGAGACGCAGCGCAACATGCGAAGTGATGCTGTGCAGGCACAACAGCAACGGATAGACCAGCGTGACATCGAGGCGCGTCCGGGTGAGCAGCTCTCTGAGATGCTTGAGTGCTTGCTCAAGCAAATTGATGAGGACTAAATGCCGAACACGTATCATCAATAGCTTCACCAGGCGCACGCACAGACGCCGACACAGAGACACACGTTTGCCCGCTCCTGCTCCTCCCATCCACCCACCTCACCCGTCTTCCTTCGAGCCGTGACTCGTACTGCTGTTCACGACTACATAAACGATTGGTGATGCCTTGGTCCCGTTTCATTTTTCATAGCGAAAAGTAGTGGCCAAAAGGCTAGTGGGAGATTGGCGATGCCGTACCGCAAAGGACCTTGTAGATCGCATACCTATATCTACGTATCAAACCTGTCCGTCGGTGCAATCTGCGCAGTTCGCGTATTGTTGTTTTTCTCCCCTCTCTCGCGTCATCGTGGTTGTGCCTGTCGCACTAGGTCGGCTCATAGTGCGCCTCCATTCACTCAAGTGTGCGTGTGCGTCTCTCGATTTCCCTTCTTCCAACTCCGTGTTTTTTCTCGCTATACACTCTCCGCGCGAAGTTGTGCGGACGTTCTCCCCGTTCTCCCCGTTCTCTCTTTTTTTTTTTTTTCTCTCTCTCCCCCGGACCTTTGCTGCCCCTCACACATAGAGCTGTACAGTTTCGTTTGTGTTTTCGTACCGTTGTTTCCGAAGCGTGCACGGACTGCGATGCGTGGATATCCCTCCTCCTCCCCCTCCTCCTCCCTGTGACTGTTCCCTTTCTCTCTTCTCTTATCACGACTTGTTGGCAGGAGCCGATTCGTACACGATCCCCTCCCATTGCCCACGAATTTCAACATTTTTGTTCTACAGCCTCTCCTTCTACGTCACATTTTTTTCTTTTTTTTTCTTTTTCTTTGGTTTGCTTCGTTCTTATCTGTGCTTGGGCAGCGCATACAGGGCCGTGAGCCGTGCGACACAAAGCCGGTGTACTTCATAGCGCTCAATGTAGTCATGGCGTCAGCAAGGCCCTGTCATCGTTTGAAGTGTGTGCTCTCGGCTTCACGCTCTTCTCAGTAGTGACGACAGTGTCGCTTCTCACACACACACACACAAAAAAAAAAAGCAACGAGGGTCATTGACATCCACCACCTCCCTCTTTGTTTTTTCCCAATGACGCTGCCAAAGGTATCGGAGCCTACGAAGGGTTCCTCATCACAGCTGCCGCTATTGTGGCGGCACAGGCTGCGATTCCCCCGCGTGGCAAAAAAAAAAAATCGAAAAAAAATGATAAACCGCGTACGCTTGTCTGGCTCTCTTAGTCTGAGCGATCGCACACAACACACGCACTGCGTCATTCATCCATACCAGCCGGTGAGAAGAAAACTTTCCCTTCTCTGCCCTGTACGTTGACGCTGCGGCCTGTCACCGCACCGATCACTTTGGGCGCTTGTGTGTCCCCTCCACTTCTGTTTCACTCGCTCTGATGACGCATGCCACCGACCCCCGTCCCCCGTCCCCCCACACACGCACTTGTGCTTCTACTTTTGAAACCGTCTATCAAAGGAGGAAGTACACTTCTGCCCACGCGCCGACTCATTGTGCTGCTTCTTTTTATCTTTTCTTTTCTTCTCCACCCACCTCGCAGGTTCGCCGGCAGTAATGATGAAGCCTATCGTGTTGATGCACTCCTGCTCCGTTTGGCCGATGAGCATCGATTTCAACGTCTTACGCTGCTACCTGGAGGGTTACTCCGTGGAGGAAACGGTCGAGAAACTCATGACGGAAACCGCCCACGCAAGTACGGCAAGAGCCGACGATACGAAAGATCTCAACAGCAAAACAACGGCAGGGCACGCGACCATGCAGGCTACCGATGACGCCTCCACACGCGCCCACCGACTGCAACGAGAAGATCAACGTGCCTTGGGTAACGCCTCTGACAGCGATACCGCGCTTCTACCCGAGCGCCAGTGCACCCACCCACCACCACCACCACAGACCGTCCTTCATCCAAGGGATGGCACGCAAGGGGTAGTGACGATGGGAACCGACGTCGCGCAGCCGTCAGGAGAACCCGCAGCACACGCGGCTGCCGCGGTCGTTGACGAAGCCGGTGCCGGCACGGTGGCGGCCAGCGCACACAAATCGCTCGGCGACAACCTGGATGAACTCGGCAAATCCACCTTAGCCATCGTCCCGTCTCCACACTCGCCTACAGCTACCAACACGACCACGGTGGACAGTGCCTTGGGGACGCACAAGCGTCATGCGGACGGACACAAAGCACGCCGCAAAGGCACAACCAAGCACGCACGTCACGGCACCCATGAGCGCCGTCATCGTTCCGAGCAGAGCCGTGCGCGGGACCACAGTGGTGGGCAGCTGGAAGGGAAAAGTACCACCACACCCGCACGCACACGCACGCGCCGAACAAAATCGTTTTTTCTGAACGAAGACTACCTGAACTTCCAACGCCGGCTCATGCAAGTGGAGGGCGGCCCGCAATCGTACGCGGCCGCCCTCAAGAGCCAACTCTTGTTTGAGGAGGTCGCAGAGCAGTACCAGCTCTTCGACGTTCTCACCGCCGAAGCGTACGTGGGGCGTCCGTACAGTTTTCTCACCTGTACGTACTTCCCACTCCCTGTGGCCGAGCGACTGCGGCTCGTGCGCGCGTACTACCCAACGGACGACGTCGTGCGCCGCTACTTTTTTGGTGATAAGATGACGAAATTGTCGAGCCACTTGTCTGATCCAGGCGGCGCGGCGAGCGGAGGCCGTAGTGGTGGGGGCAGCCATGGGGGTGCGAGTGGGGGACACGCCTTGCCGGCCGTTCGACGCTTCTTTGGTGGTCTCTTTGCGTTTCTGCGTGATACCAAAGTCGACCCAAACAGCCTCACTATCCACAACACGACAAGCGCGAGCGTCACAACAGGCTACACGACCTCGCAGGCACCCACACCCGCCGCGGGTGCCAGTGCAGGCATGGGCTTGGGCGGTGCCGATCACATGAACGGGGCCGTGGCGATGGCAGGGCTTCCTGGCCCGTCCACATCGGGTCGAACGGAGGAGGAGCAAATCGATTCGGACCTGTTGGCGCTCTCACAGATTCCCGCCGTCTCCTTGAGGCGGCAGTGGGAAAACATCAAAAATGTGGCCTCGTCCTTATCGGCCATGTACCGTGGGAAAGGTGGCCTTCTCCTGCCGCGAGACTTACCGCTACGCACAGCCGTAGAACAGTGCTACGCGCTCGAGGGGGAGCTGGCGTCCTCGTACGCCACCATGACCTTCGGCCTCGAGCACCGGTTGACGACCAAACTATTTAAACGTTTTCACTATTTCGCCGAGTACGAGGCTGTGTGCACCGTTCTCGGCTCAGTCTGGTGCGACCGCTCGATGCTGATGCTCGACGAGGCCTTCATCGACGGTTGTCGACGCATGTCCCGCTTACTCGAGGACACCCGTGTGATTGCGGAACTCCACACGCTTGTTTTTGGTGAGGCGATGCGGCCGCGCTGGCAAGTGCAGCTGGACGAGGTGCAGCGTGCGATCACGACAACGAGCAGCAACAGTATGGCGTCTGGTGCTGGCGTGGGCGGTGGTGGGGCGGCTGTGGCAGCTGGGTGTGCCTCGCCTGTGGTCGTCGGCACGGTGAGCAGTAGTGCCCGACTTGGGAGCGTATCACCGTTCCCGCAGGCACCATCGAGTGCGCCACACACGACAGCAGGCGCTTCCGCGCACCCGCAGGCCGGCTCAGCTGGCGGTGCAGTCGCCGGTGGGGCCAGTGGCCATGACCTCACAGCAGCCCCCCTCGCGTCCGCCGGTGCGCTCTCGGGCGCGGCCGTTGTGCATGCGTCCCCGCTATCCGCCGCGCTCACAGCGGCGGGTTCAGCAGCGAGTGGGCCGGCTGGTGCAGCGGGCAGCCACATGAGCGCGTTGGTGTCGGCCAACAAACTGTTCAGTCGCCGGTTGTTGATCGAGTTCCCAGGCATGATGAAGCACCTGTCGCGGTGTGCGTCACACATTGGCGTGCACGAGAACATCAACGAGGCACTTGATGTTTTCTTCCATCGCATCTATGCGTATCTCGAGACGCTGAGCTCGCGTGCGGTGCCTGGTCTGGTGTCTCTTCTTCTTCAACACCAACAACACCAACAACAGCCGCATTCGCAGTATGGGGTGAAGAGCGCGACTGGACCGCTGGCTGCGTCTTCTCCGTCAACCGTCCTCACCAACACAGGCCCCAACGCCCGCACGGAGGACGCCGTGCGAGCCGTCGGGGGCGTCGGCAGCCCCACCACCGCTTCGCCATCACCGACGGCGAGCAGTCGCTCACTACGCCGAGTAGTGGCACCGGTGCTCGCTGTCCCGGCCTCACCGCTCGGCCCGCCCTTCCCCGACTCCACCCGCGCGAGCACTGCATTCACGGCGGTGGCGGCTCCCGCTACGGCTACGCCCCTGGCGACAGCAACCACCGCAGTGAGTGGTGTCACACTACGCTGTCCTTCTTCACCCGTCTCCGCTGCCACGCCGCTCATTACGTTGCCCACGGCTCTCCTCAACAGTTCAATGGCACATCCGGCAGCCACACTGCTGGCACCGTCCGGAGTCGCTGTGGCGGCGACCGGTCTCTCCCGCGTGACATCGTTTGCGAGTATGGGCGAGGGACCCGCCTCCCCCCGGCCAAACACAGATTTGCCTTCCACAGCCGCCGCGGGTGCGAGCGGAAGCCAGTGGTCGGCACCGTCACCAGCAGAGTTTCCATGTGGGCCAACCGCGGCGGCAGGCCCTGATGACATCGCCGCGCATTCAGCTAACGGTGTTTTTTCACCGGCCGCGTCACCGGCTGTGACCAAGAGCAACGTGCCGCCGAACGCGGTGGAAACAGTGGTGACGCGCGCTCTAGACAAGCGACTTCTTCGCGAGCTGTGCCAACTATTTAACGCGCTGCCCAACGCGTGGCTGCAGCTCACAGGTCTCAGCGCCGAAGACCACGACGTGTGCGATGCTGCGTTCAATCGACTCGCCATGGCCTTCAAGGCCATCTCACAGCTCCTCATGGCGACCGATGATTTCCACTGAACGACGTGATTGTCAGAACACAGGGGCATCCGACATCTCGTCGTTACGTCACCTCCATTTTGGTGTCTCTCTGCCTCATCTTCACACGGATGATACGTTTCTCGCTCTCCCTCTCTCGCACTGAGCGCTAACTCTGTGTGTGCAGGATGGTAGACCAGAAACTATTTTTCTCGTCAGTGCGTAAACACGTGAGCACTGATCATCCGATGCAGAAGAAGAAAAGAAAAAGAAAAAGAACGTCACGATTTACTTGACGCGCACCATGGTCTTTTGCCGTCAGGTTGAAGGGTACCGTGCCGTGTGTCGATGCGCACCCGGCCCCAGTCCCCAACGCTGGCCTCCATCACGCACGTGGGGAAAAAGCTGCGTGCACCCATACAGCCGAGCGTGTGGCAACCGTTTTGTCCTCCATCTTCGTCTTGTTGGTGCTGGTCGCGTTGTCGAGCGTCGCGAAGAGTCTTCGCCGCCTCGTCTCATCATCATCTCCACTCAACGCTCACCTTTTTCAACCCTCACGTCACGCTCTCTTCCAACAATGACACGACGACTACGCATACTCGTACCAGTACGTTCTCGACCCTCAAGCGATTCGTTGCGAGACGACAAGAGCCACACGACGCGTCGTCACACACAGACACACACACACACAAGGACGCAGATAGACGATGAATGCACCCGATACGGCGAACACAGAGACGACGTCGTCTGCGCGCATGACGGATCACGCCCTGTCGATCCCAGCCGTCACTCTTACAGCCAACGCTAAGGCAACATCATCTTCTCATGTACCCCGCCTCGATGATGAAGCGCTGGCCTTCGAAGACGACGACGCCCCCAGCTGTGCGTCCATCCCCCCTGCCACAACGATCGACAAGGCTCACGCAGCGGTGCCGCCGCCTCTACCCGGACGCCGCGGTGCAGCGGGGGCAGCAGGCGGGCGGAGCAAGGTCACCGCCGCCAAGGGGACGGTGGCCACCAGCCTAGCTACCATGCACGCCTTCATTGTGAGCGAGGTCACGGATGTGCGTGATTGGCTTGTCGCCGTCCGCGCTCCCCCCTCGACAACGTCCGGTGTGCAAGGTGACGGGGGTGGCGATGCGAACACCAAGGTAGGACCCTCAACGACCGCGGCGCGGGTGGCGCTCCCCCCACTCCGCAAGAGCACGGCGCCGGCGGCGGCACCCCCTTCACTAGAGCAACGCCTGCATGTGCGAGGTCTGCAGGCCATCATGCACGCGTTCTCGCACGACGTCAGTCTTCCCGAGTACCTGGACACACTGCGGGCGGAGCACGGCGCGGCAGAGCTCGAGGCGGCGACCGCGCCGGCGTGGCAGACGGCGTTTGAAGCTGTCTCTCAACGCGACGAAGTGCTATGTGGGGACGACGGCCATAGAACAGAAAGGGAAGCAGGCCCGTCACCGGGGCCGACGCCGGTCGTCCAGAAGCACGGCGCGGCCCGATCCGCAGAGGCGCTGACCCGCTTCTTGCTCGCCAGGGACAGCACGAAGAGCAACGGCCCCGGTGACGAAGAGACGCGGCAGACAGCGCGGCCGCGCCTGCACGACGACTTCACGCGCCCGCTGACGCTCGAAAGCTTCACGGAGGTGGTGCAGGCGGTTGTGCCTTTCGCGACGGCGGCAGAGGTGGCAGAGCTGATGACCAAAGTCGACTACGAAGCCCACGGGACGATCAGCTGGACTGACCTGGCGACTTTTATGGTCTCGGAGAGTCGTCACCAAATTCACATGGCCCTCGCCAAGACCGAGCTGGAGGTGAGCTTGTCATCGCGGCGTTTGCCGCGAACCGAGTTGCACGAGAGTATCACACACGTCTCCGTCGACGTCCGCAAGCGTGCGCTGTTGACTGGCGGGAGTGAGGGCACGGTGCGGGCGTGGGCCTTGAGCGACTTGACGCCGCGTGGTCTGCTCTTCGCCAACAAGCACTGGATCAGCGGCGTGCACTGCGGGCATCAGAGTCGCTATCTGTTCATCACCACACTAGACCGGGAGTTATTCGTCCTCGATGGCAACTCGTACGAGGTGCTGCGGGCGTACCACGGCCGACCGATTGCGGAGACGCCGGTGGGGATGGCGTACGCGAGGGAAACGCTGCGAACTGTGCGTGTAGGAGGGGCGAAGCTGCCGACCGGTCGGACCACCTCTGTCTCATCGTCCGCCGCGGCGACCGACCGAGCGTCGGCGCAGGCTCAGCGGCAAGCGCGGCTGCAGGAAGTCCTCGAAGGCACCGTGTCGTCCACCACAGCCACGAGTACCTCTGGAGGCGGCAGTGGTGGTCTTCTCAAGAGCATGACGGGATTCCGACCGCTGACGGCCTCCGTCGCGCAGCAGGCACTGGTCAGCCACGACACGACGCCCCTCACCAGCGTCGGACGCGCCCCGTATGTGGAGAGCCGTCTCGCAGAGGGTGTTCTCCTCGGATTGGTCGACACCGTCGTCTGCTCACTTTACATCCACACAGTGCTTGAGGAGGACGTGGTGCTGTTCGCGACCAGCACAGGTGATGTACACATTTTCGTGCTCGACATGCACAAACCAGCATCTGTTCTGAGGCCGCGCCGGTGTCTCACGCTGCACCCGGGCAAAGCAATCCGCAAGATGGCGCTCCTGGCGTCCCTCGACGCGCTCGTCACGTGTGCGGACGACGGCACAGTTCGCATGACCTCCCTTATCAACGCGCAGCTTCTGCGGGTATTCGGTGCCCCGCACCTGCCAGCTCGGCACACGGCAGTGCACGACATGGCCATCTGCGACGAGTCGAAGATGCTGGTAACTGTCGGGCCCGAGCGCGGTGGGATCGTGTGGGACTTTGGCCAGGAGACCCCTATTTCCGAGCTGGAGGCGCACAACAGTCCGTGCCGGAGCTGTGCCATACTGTTGCCGCAGCAGCAGATCGTGACCACCGCCGCCGATGGCTCGCTCTTTGTCTTCGACATGGCCAACTTCCATCGTGTGCAGTCGATGCAGCTGGACCCTGCCGTGCACGTGGTGCGGCACCTTCTTCCCGACGACACCCGTCAGCGGTGTCTGGGGTTTGGTCGGCAGCCTTTCACGTTGCGTGTGAAGCGGCAGGCCACCTCCGCATGCCCGCCTCAGTACACCGGGCCAGTGGCCACCATGTTTACCTCCCTCTACACGCCCGTGTTCGACACAATCGTGACCGTAGATCAGGATCGCATGGTCATGACCTGGGCACGCACCTCCGGGAAAAGTGTGTTTGCCTTTCTGCTCAAGGACTTCTCGGACTCGGAGGCGGCGAATCAGCTTCGGCTCACGACGGCGGCACTCGATGAGCTGGGCCGACGTCTTCTGACAGGGTTCCACAACGGCACGGTGGTGGTCTGGAATGCCGTCAATGGGCAGCCAGTGAGCCTCATCACCGCTGCGACGACCGAAGGTGAGAGTGATGCGGACGCTGCGCCGACTATCGTGGCCAGTGCCCATGGGACAAGGAGAACACGCGCGGAGACGTCAGCCGTATTCACGCCGCGTGCGGTTGCAGCGACGGCGACGACAGACCAATCTGCTCCGGTGACCGTGCCGCAGGGACGGCCAGCGTTAACCAGACACGACGCTGGTGCGGAGATGCGGTCGGCGGCAGCTGCGATCGCGACTGCCACGACCGACTCCGCACCGCCGCACGAGGCGAGTGGTCCCACGGTACCCGTGCAGCAACCGCCGCCGCCGCCGGAGACATCTGGTCGTGAAGTGACGGCCGTCGGCTCCCTTGTGCGCGCTGGGGCAACGTACTTGCTTTTCGCATCGCACAGGACGCTCTACACGGTGCCCGAGTCCGCCGCATTCACCATCGCTAGAGCCACGCGCTGGCCGACGCCCGCGTCCTTGGGCGACGTGACGTGCATCGCACAAGTCACCTCGCAGAGCGTGGCGTGCGGCACATCCCACGGCGCCCTCTTCTTCTACAATGTACTACAAGCTCAGCAGGAGGGGGCCACGCAGTATGCGAAGGAACTCGTGTTTGCCGTGATACCAACATCGAGCCACGGTGCACCTGTCTCGTCCACAGCGCTCCGACGGGGCTCACTCTTGTTACCACGATCCGGCTCCTTCACGCACGGTGGCGGCGCTGGAGGGGCGGCGTTGGCTGGCCCACTCTCAGCAAGGAAAGGCGCAGAAGAGATGTCCAGCCTTGGCGTCACGATGGCGGGCACGCACAGCGGTACGCACCCACACCAGACCAGCAGCGCCGTGTACACCAGCACGGACGCGACCAACGTCACCACGGTGTGTGTGGGCAGCGGGGGCGCGATGTGTGTGTCGTACCTGCGCAGCGTGCACTCACGCGTGACGCGCCTTGTGCCACTGACGCACGTCAGCCCGCACATGTTCCTCTCCCTGCACGCGGATGGCACCGTCTCATTCTGGCAAACACTTCGGCGCATGTACCTGGGCTGTGTGAACCTGACGGCCGCCGGGATCGACGAGGGCAAAGAGTCCGGCGGTGGGGCCGTCGTCGCCAACGTCAACGCGCGCAGCACGCACGTCGTGTTCGCCGATGAAGGCGGCAATATGCACGTGTGCCACATGGCGTTTCGCCGTATAGAACCTGAGTCCGCGCTTGAGCGGGCTGTCGTGACAGCCGGTAATCCTGCCTTGTATCTGACGTCCGCCGCAGGCGGAGCGCCAACGGGGCCGGGCACGTCAACAGGTGCGGGCTCGGTGGCCAGTAAAGCCATCCATTCTCACGTGACGGGAGCGGACGTCGGGCACGTCTCTCCGCAGACCGACCATGAGACAGGTACGACAGCGTCGCGCAGTCGCGCCCACGCCGAGGACCGCGTGTTGTACGTGCCTGACGTTTTTGAACGCGTCTGGGCCTTTGGTACAGGGCTCCGGCACATTATCAGTGTTCTCGTCATTGACCCGAAAGACGACACCGTGCCTCCCACCACAGGCCCGACGGAGGGCGAAGAAGGCGCGCGCGACCAGACTTCAGCAGGCGCCACGAATGCGAATGTCCTGTCGGCGCGGGCGGAGCCACTTGTGGTGTGCACCGATCAAGAACATTACACGCGCGTCTTCACATTGCGTGGCGATGTGGTTGGTGAGGTGGGTATGAGTACATGGGACCTCAGCGATCCGGCCTCGTACTGCTACATGGGGCAGCCCACAGCCACGCTGCCACACCGACGGATTCCGTACTCCAAAGCCACCGGTGATGAGACGGAAACAGCGAGGCAGGCGGCGGTCCACTTCGACTATCTCGCCGAAACGTACGCTGTGCAGCAACAGGCGCGCCAAGAAGCCGTCAGTGCTGCGACTGCGCGCCGGGCCCGCGGTCGGTCCCAACTCCAGCAGCAGCCGCCACGACGGTCCTCGATGGGCTCAGTTGCCGGTACATCACTCATGCTCCACAACACCAGTCCAGGTGCCACCGCTCTGGCTGCGACTACTTACAGCGCGACCTCGCCCTCTCACACCCTCTCTGAGACAAACCCACACGGCGCCACCACAGACACTCCCCCGGTCTCACCGGGTGATCACGCCAAGGCCACCGCCGGCACGAAGCTCGCGACCTCCTTGAAGGCGGCTGTCGCTGCGCAGCCTGAGGTGACAGACACCACCAACGCATCGGGAGCCACACCTTCTCCTGTTGGCCAGCGCGCAGTCGAGACCGCGTCCTCGGTGCGGCAGGCTCTTGACACCACAATCGCAAAGCGTGCACACATCCGCGCCGGTGCGCGAGGGCGCTACCAAGGTCTGATCAAGGCAGATCACGCGGCCTTCGTTCGACAACAGGCCACCGCGGCCGCCGACACACCCGCGCCACGCAGCGACGCCCGCCGAAGGGAGGGCACCAGCCGCAACTCCCCCGTTCTCTTCGCGTCCAACCTTCCCGACGATGGCGAGGCCCGCGGACAGGCCGATCGACTGGATCTGCAGTCAGATTTTCTCGTTCTCGTGGCACGGACCTCACCCGCAGACGGCGCGGGAACGCCCGCGGACACAGGTGACGCCGACAAGATGGCGAACGATGCGACTTCCGTCACGCTACGCGGGACCGCCGCGGTAGTGGGTGTGGGCGATGCGGCGGGCATCTTCGCGGCTCCGCTTTCAGAAGTGGACGATCGGCTGAGTCGGATGACCACCAGCAGCTCCACGCCCTGCGCGAAAGGATCGGTGGCCACCACAGCTGCCGGCGAGGATCGGATGAGTCCACCTTCCATCGTATCTGCGAGCTCTAGCCGACCGTCACCGGTTGCGACGCGCACGCCGCACGCGCAGATGTCCTTGATGGGCTCCGCGGCAAATGCGGCTGACCGGCCCTCCACGGCTGCGCACTGTGAGGACCGCGCGGCGAGATCACAGACGAAGCTCCCAACGCTGCCGAACGCCACTGTGACAGCAGGTGGTGTGGGCTCAACGCCAAGCCGATCCGGCGCCGGTTTCGTGCTTGGTGAAGGTCTCGTCAACCGCAGCCTCTCCAAGCCCAAGAGCAGCACAGGAGCGCCGGCAACGATCGTCAGTGCTGGCGCCGCCACCCGCCGCCACAAGTCTGGCGCCGCAGGCAGCACCGTAGCTGTACGCCCTGATAGCGCGTCTTTGCAGGCAGACGCGCGCGCGTTTACCAAGACCATGCTCAGCGACCGCCGTAACCGCATTCTCAACAGCGCTGTCAACACCGCGACCCTACGCGCGCTGCGTGAAGCAGACGGCACCGAGGACGACACGGACGCAGACGCGTTAGCGACCCGCAGTACCCCAACCGCAGCCCGTCGCGGACACAGCGGTCCGACCGAGCAAGCAAGCGGCCTTAGTGAGGATCTGGGCCCCTCGCTAACACCTATGCATGAGCAGGTCAATGCCGTGCTTCGCCGGCGTCGCCAGCGCGACACCGGTATCTCGGCGACACTGTACGGGCAGGTTGCTGGCGCGGCAGGTACAGCCGCCAGCACGCACACGCTGAGCGGCACGGCGGCGGCGAGCGGCGCGCGCGGTGCTTCCGGTTTCATCGCACAGGTGGCGTCGAAGATATACATAGCGCCGATGCCGACGTTGCCGAACGCACCTGCGACGACGACGCAGGGAGAGACCGCGCGTGAGGCGAAACCAAAGAAGAACTGACAATCATGTCAACTTGAGTAACAACAGCAACAGGAGCGGCAAAGTCGCGTGTCGACTTGACTGGATCATATCATGTACATTAGTATGGCACTGGCATACATTCGCACCAGATGCATGACACACGAATCGGTAGCTGCTTCACGTTTCCTCGTGCTGTGCCGGACATTTATTCTTTACCGTGGGAATGTGAACAAGAAAAACTAAAATAACCTTGAAAACGTTGTTACGGCGTGTGGACGTGAAAAAAAAAAAAAACAGGGAAGTGCCTGGTTTCGCACAGCCTGCTCGATTGGGATGAAGGTGGAGCACGCCTTCTACGCACGTTTTGTTTCTTCTGTCACGCTTCGTAAGTGTGGCTTGAAGTACCGAGCACCGCACAGTCTCCGCGGTTCATTGATGCATACACGACACACAAAAAAAAAAACCGCACACATCTATTCCTTCTCCTCTTGCTTCCTTTTCGCCTACACCTCTCACACGCAGCAATCGCCTGCCCTCAACCTTCGCGTTCTCTTCTTCATCTCGAGAGTCGTACTTTTCGTTGCTCATTTTCGCGACCACTTGCGATCGCATCTCTCGTTTGCGCCTCAACTCTTATTTTTGCTCGTTACGAAGAAGAAAACCATCTCAATTTTTTTTTTTAATTTATTTATTTAAGCACGCAGACTTCGAATTCAGCGACAACAGAGAAACGTAGCTGCAAAGATAACTATTCTGTGCTCGTAACATTTCTGTCGCGTACTCATCAGGTAAACTCTCATTTTTCTTTTGCGTTTTGCTGGTGTACCCCGTTCTTCACCCGCCCACACCCGTTCTTTACGTCGTCCTGACATATATATATATATATACTCTGTCATTTACTCTTCCAGGGAAAAGGAAGAAAAGAAAAGAATAAAGCACACGAGGTACGCCGTCGCCCGCCACCACACTCATGTCGACCGATAACAAATTCAAGCCGATTATCACGGCGTTCCTGGACACAGATGCGTACAAGCTACACATGCACCAGGCTGTGTACCACCAGAACCCCGCCGTCCTCACCGCCTACGAGTTCAACTGTCGCAATAAAGACGATCACTTGGGCATCTACGCTGACGAAATCCGCCAGCAGGTCAACCACATGGCGAACGTCGTTCTCAGTGAGGAGGAGTTTGCCTACCTCTCGAGCCTGCCGCATTTCAAGAAGGACTATCTCAACTACCTTCGCACATTCCGCTATAAGCCCTCACAGGTCACCATCACGGCGATCCCGCCCGTTCTCTGCAGCGGCACGCCCCAATACGGTGAAGATGGCTCGAGTCTCGCCATCACCGTGGACGGCCCTTGGCTGGAGACGATCCTTTGGGAGATTCCTCTGCTGGCAATTGTGAGTGAGGTCGTGCAGCGCCACCGCCACCCGAATGTGGGACCCGAGCAAGCGCTCATCACGCTTGGCCGCAAGCTCGACGACCTCTTCGCCCAGCACACCGAGAATGAGCTGCAGACGTTCTGCGTCACGGACTTCGGTACACGTCGTCGCTTCAGCCGCGATGTGCAGGAAGCCATCGTGCGTGCTCTCCAGGCCCATCCGAAGTTTGGCCCGCACCTCACGGGTACAAGTAACTACGACCTGGCCCGTCGCTTGAACCTTCCCGCCGTTGGCACCCAAGCCCACGAGTGGTTTCAGGCCTTCCAGCAGCTCTCACCCACGCTGCGTGAGTCGCAGACGGTGGCGCTACAGAAATGGCTTGAGGAGTACCCCGACTGCCTCGGCATCGCCCTCACCGACTGCATCACAATGGACGCCTTCCTCTGTGATTTCAACGAGAAGTTCGCGCGCGCGTACGTCGGACTTCGCCAGGACTCTGGTGATCCGGAGATGTGGGGCAACAAGGCAGTCGCACACTTCAAGAACCTCGGCATTGATCCCGCAACGCGCACTCTCGTCTTCTCCGACGGCCTCTCGCTTGAGAAGGCGGTGTCGCTGTACAACAAGTTCAAGACGGTGACGAACGTGATGTGCGGTATCGGCACGCAGTTGACCTGCGCCATTGACGGTGTGCGGGCGATGAACATTGTCGTCAAGATGGTGCGCTGCCAGGGTAAGCCGGTGGCGAAGGTGTCAGACAGTCCTGGGAAGTCCATGTGCGAGGACCCCAAGTATGTGGAGGAGTTGATGGAAGTTTTCAGTGTGCCGTGCTCACCCAACGTCCCAACCGCGTGACCGACGCCTTCTCTCGTCATGCTTTTCTTTGCTTCTCTCTGCGCGACCTTTGACGCCTCGTCGCTATGGTGCATCTGTTCACACACAGGTGTACGCGCTTATTCCGAGACCCACCACCTACCGTCTCCTATTTTGTTTTTCGTCTTTACTTTTTACTTTTTACTTTTTCTCCTCACGCTCGCGGATTCCTCATTTTTGCTATTGTTGTTTCTCTTTGCTGTCTTTCGCATTTCCCTCGTGTCACTCCACATTTTTTTTTCCTTTCGACGCGTTCGCTCGCTGCCCCTCTCCTCGATTGAGAGTGGTGCGCGTGTGGTCCTCAGTCTACACACACACACACACAAGCACGCACGCTAGTGTGCCCACGAGGCTCCCCATCGGCGCTCGCGTCGTCATCAGTGCGTCATAACCAGATACAAACAAGGCCAAACACGAAACAATCGTACACACACTCACACATACCCTACTGTGGTACACGCGCAGGCCGATAAGCTCGGTCAGTGGCATCGAAAGTGTTCTCATCACGTGTTCAGTGAGGACACACGTTGTTGTCGGCTATTTCTCCCGTTTTTTTTTTTTGTTTTGTTGTTTCCTTGCGCTCTATTCTGAGGTGTTGCCCACTGTTCTTCTCTCAGGTATCGCCCTGGCCCTCATGTGGTACACATCCACTCGTTCGTGCGTCATCCCAATGTGGCGCGCCGGCGCGTGAATTGGTGCTCACCGACCGAGAGAATAAACAAAAGAAAAACAAAACAAAAATCAAAAGACGAACATGACACAATGATTGCATCTCGATCATGATGGTCTTCCCCAGCGAATATCACACAACCTATTTTGCCGCGCAGGAAAGGCACACACGCACGGAGAGAACATCACGGTGTGTGTGTGTGTTTGTGTGATGGGGGGGGGAGAGCGAAACGCGAGTAGTATAGTGGACATCCATCTCCAGTGAGAAATCGATGACGCGCTGCCCGGAAGGAAAAACTCGCTTTTTGTTTTCTTTCTGTGCCGGGCAGGCAGTCGGTACCACAAGAAGTGCAGTGTTGATGTGACAGGATCTTGTACGCCGATCTTCGTGATATGTGTGTGTACTGCATCTCTCATTTCCTCCGTTCTTTTCTTTCCCCTCTCTTCCCGGCTGTCCTCCTTCTTGATTGGCGCGGAGAATAATAGTTTAGAAAAAAAGGGTTGTTTCATCACGATGAAGGAGGCGGAAGTTTTGAAAGGTACCGCGCTGCTTGTGCTGGGCATGTCGGACGCGCTGCTCGAGGAGTCCCGTAAACTACCGCGCGTTATTATCGGCCTCTTCCAACGCTGCTACCGTCACACACCGGCGCGCTCCGCCACCAATATCGTCTGGGCTGATCGGGTGCTGGAGAGGCCTTCTGCCAAGTCCCCTGACGCGCCGGAGGAGCTCGCCGTCATTGAGTTCGCCACGGTGGCTGGTGTGCGACACATGCTCACCAACACGCTCGAAGTCGTCTCAAAAGGGCAAGCAATGGGTCTGGAACTGCGCAGAGGTTACATCAAGCTCGGGCCCCATCGCTTGCTCGTGGAGGGTGTGGTGCAGCCCGAAACGCCCAACGCGGACATCGCGCCGGCAGAGGGACCCCATGTCGTGCGTGACCCGCAGCCGAAGGCGTCTCTGGACACAACGAGGAATAGCGCGCCTACGACAGGTCGCGTCACGACCCCTGCAGCCACCACCACAAGAGGCGAGACCGCCGATGACCCCACTGCCTATCACCCAGCACGCGAGGCGTCAGTCGAGTCGGCGCACTCCAATTCTTCCTCTTCCTCACTGGTGTCGTCGTCCTCTACATCGTCGACAGGCTCGTCTGGGTCGAGGACAGCGTCGCGCGACTCGCGTGATGCCAAGGTGCCTTCCGTCTCTTCCGCCACGGCACACCACGCGTCTGGCGGTGGCGTGGGCGCGGGCGCGGCAGGCACTCCCTCTCTGTGTTTACCCTTTGCGCCAGAGCCGCGTGTCGTCTTTTTCGCGTTACGACGCCTGTACGTGCGTCCTGATACGCAGGACGGTGATGGCCGAGATGCCGGCGCTATCAGCGATTATCCTGTATCGCCATATCTCATCTTTGAGCTCGTCCGCACCATCGCCTACCCTCGAAAAATTCTGGTGCTGCCCACCCCATCGGACCCCCGGCGCCGCTTGCCGATCGGCCCTCACATCCAAGTGGTCAACGTGCTCGTCGAGTTCGCCAGTGCGGAGAACGCCGCGAAGATCATCGAGACGCTCAATGATAAGGTGGTCGAATTCATGAGTTACAGCAGCATGAGGGGCCACGCGGGGCGCGCCCGCACTGGTTCGCACCCGCAGGTCGAGGTGCGCTTCGCTATTCAGGTCCACGTGAGCTTCAAAAAGGATCGCACAGGCGCTGAGACGGTGCAGAAGCAGATCTCCTTGACGGGGCGTAACGATCGCTATGCGATGATTGTTCCGCCCATTGATGCCTTCGATGACCCCCGCTTGGTCTCTCTGCGGACCCGTCTGACGCCGCCCTTCCCGCGCAAGTGGGTGGACGACATCCGCGGCCCAGTGCCCCACAGCGGCCCCGTGCGCACCACCAGTCCGCCGCGTGTAGGCCGTGATCACGATGCTGAGCGTGCTCGTGATCGCAGTCACGACGTGCACGAGTCGAAGACCGAGGATAGGACGCACCGCACCCGAGCGAAGCGGTCTCGTTCCCCCGAGGTGGAGCGTGATCGCCACCAGCGCCGCGCTGGCGCGGAAGGCCTGGCTGAGTCGTCCTCAGCGACGACAGGCACGCGCGCACAACATCGTAGTAAGCGATCCCCGTCACCGCAGACGGATGGCGTCGCATCAGCAGCATCGCGCTTTCTGCGGCCGCCGACGTTGCCCGGCACACCGTCGACACACATCACCACACCTCAAGCCGCACACGCGGCCGCAGCCGTGCCCGCCTCCTCGGTGGTCCCTGCACCCCACGCGATGGCGGCGCCGACGGTCGCCGCCGCCCCACCCCCACCGCCGCTGATGGCAGACCACCTCGGCGCTCTCCCGTTTGGCTGGCGTCCTATTTTCTCACAGGAGTACCAACAAATGTACTACGCCTACCGTGATCCAGCGACGGGTGTAGAACGCACAACGTGGACCCGTCCATCGTTTGAGTCCAAGCCGTAAAAGGGTGCGGAGAGAGACACGGAGAGAGAGAGAGAGACAAGTGTGATGTAAGAGAAGGCGTTCCATTCACTGGATGCGTGTTTGCGTCGTGTATGGCATGCCTATCGCTGTGTGTGTCGGGGAAGTGGAGAGAGGAGCAGTCGCAAGGCAGACACATACCTACTCGCTCTTCGCGACACCCACAGTTCACCTTCCCTTTATATATCTAGGTGGAGGCTACATACGCGTGCTTGTGAGCGTGTGGCTCTTCTTTCATTCTGTGAGTCTTGTCATGAGGGACAGCTACCCTCGGTGCGTCCGCGTGCTCGTGTAGGTGAGCGTGTGTGCGTCGATTGGTGCTCGCTTTTCTGTCTGTCCATACTTACTGTGTTCTCCCATTGTCGAACACCTCCTCAACAGCCTCGGCGCGTGTACAGTCCATGTGATGTGTTCTTCCACTGTACAAAGCATACTTGAAGGAGCGTGTAGCGTGTGTCTATGTGTGAGGGGAGAGAGACAGGCAAAGGCGCTTTGCGATGTGATGGTGCGAAACGCGATGATTGTCTCAGGTTGAATGGACAGTGCCGCCCTCGACTAGTGCGATGTGTACTCCGCTTCGTAAATCATCGCCGCTGTTGGTGATGAGAAGCATTTAAAACGTGTATGATAAGACGGTTGTCCCTTCGTTGTTTGCGTCGATGACGGTTTTCCTTTCCCTCTCTCGTGGAGATGTGTAAGTGTATGATGTTGCCAACGCCTGCGTGTATGTGTGTGGGCGTCATCTCTTCTATTTACCCTAGCGATTCTTCCCGTGCGAATCGTGGTGCGTGTGCGTGAAACGGCTGCCCTTCGGTGCCGTCAAGAATGAAGAACGGTGACTGTGGCGTATTGACGCATGTTGCTGATGGACATGAATCAGAATTGTTGTTAAACCGAACAAAAAAAATGAGAACTATAAACCAGTCAAAGTAGCAACAGGATATGGGTGCGTTCTCTGAAGTGAAATGCAAAAAAAAAAAAGGAGCTGATGCATGCCAGCAAACGCACGTACCAACACATACTGGTGGTCGTGCTCGCGGCTCGCGAATCACCGCAAGGCACTGTTCGGATGTGTTCTGAGTGATCCTGCAGGCCTGCATCGGCTCTGGGGGTCGCTGTGGTTGGGCGGAGCAGTTGGCGCTGCACCGCCTTGGTGCGACAGAGTACAACGCGGAGCACCGCCCACAGAAAGAGGTGCATTATTTCCTGAGTGGACGTGAACGACGTCCGTTTGATCTCCGCGTTGTTGATGAGCTGCTGGCGTCCTCCGATCGGGAGAGGTATTGTTTTGCCGACGTGTTTCCCCGCGGACTGGCTGTGTGAGTATTCTCTCTTCCTTCCTCCTTTGCGTTCACTTCTCGCGCACCACCGACATCTGAAGCTGAATACAAAAAAAAAAAGCCGCTTGTGTGTGTGTGTGTGTGCGTGTGTGTGGCACTTTTTTTTTTTCTCCTCGCTCACGTGCAAATCGGTGCAGCCTCTCTCTCGCTCGCTCGCTCTTTTCCCTCGTCTTCTTTTCTATCGGTCCCTGCTACTCGTCACGACTTCAAGAGGAGCTGGGACGCTATTCGTAGGGAGGACGTACAGACGGGAAAAATAAAAAGAGACAAGGAACGCGTGCGTAGCAGAGCGCGGCGTGTTTGATGTCCTCCTCCGCACCGACACCGATGGGCAGTCCTGTCGACGCCGGTGCGATGTCCCCATCGCGCGGGGAGCACCCGCAGATGCTTGTGCTGATCGGCTCCGACGGTGGCCGGACGACGGTCAGCCGGGCGATCGCCTGTGAGGCATCGTATCTCCTGCGCGAACTCCTCGACGGGCAGGACTTCAGCGGTGCAAAGTCCGGCAGCACCGTGCGTGTACGCTGGGAAAATGGCGGTACCGGCACCGGGAGAGCCAGTGGTGGAGGTGGTGATGTCGCCACCACGAGTGTGTACGGTAGCAGTCAAGTGCAGATAAATGGGCTCTTCGCGAGCCGGGTGACTGCGGAAAGTCCCACAAACAGTGACGCCTCCGACGGCGACGTACCTTTGGGCACATTGGTTGAAGTGCGCGCGGCGAACACGTCCTCAAGGGCGGCGGCGGCGGCCAGCAGTGGCTCTGTCGTGCACACGGGCACGGTTGTGAGTGTGAAGACGCCCGTGAGCAGTACTCCCGTCCACCCCGCGATCGACCTCGATGCGGAGCTTTTCGGCACGGCGCCGCCCGTAAAACCCGCTGCGAAGGCGGTGCCCGACTTGATGGACTTTTTTGGAACCGTGCCCGAGAGTCCCAACAACCCGACCGCCACTCACGACCCGACCCAAGGGGCCGCTGTGGCGGGGGAGGTCAAAGCGGGGCCCAACGACGATGAGGATGCCTGGAACGACTTCCTGCAGACGTGCCAGCCACACCCCGCGTCATCGTCGGCCGCGGCCGCCGCCGTGCCGGCTGAGACACGCGCACGAGCGGCTTCCAAAGACACGGCGCCAGCTGCCACCGGCACCGCGCCGTCCAGTGCGCGACCCGCACCGCCCACACAGCCCGGCTTCGTGGAGCTTCCGTTTCCGTACTTCCGTACAGATATTTTGGAGCGCGTATGCCAACACATGTCGTACCGCTACCGCACGTCGACGTTCGCAATGGAGAACGGCGAAGTGCGTGTCTTTTGCACCCAGCCGCGTGAGGTTCCCAAACCGATGATCATGCCTCTCAACGAGTACCTCGACTCTCAAGATCGTCTTTTTGTCAGCGAGTGGGATGAAACCCTCACGTTGGAGATGCTCAAGGCCGCGACGCTGCTCAACTACGACGCGCTGTATCAACTCGCCTCCGCCAAGCTGGCATCCTTCATGGTGGAGAAGACCGTGGACGGTATTCGCGCTTTACTCGGTGTTGAGGGTGACTTTGACGCCGCCGACGAGATTGAACTGAAGAAGGAACAAGTCGTGGAACTGCCGCGTGTATGAGAGGACGTTGGAAAGACAGAGGTCGTCTCGTGCCCGTCTCTGGTGCCTGCGGGTGGGCTACACCGTACGTGTTGTTTTGATACCAACGAAAAAAAAAAAAGGAACAAGAGGGTCCAAAACAACAGCAAGAAAAAGAAGAGGAAATTCAGTATACAAGTGTGTGTGTGTGTGTGCTCCTGGTGCCTTGTCCATTAGAGGCAGAACAGATGGTGCGTGTGCGCCGAGTGTGATGACACGTCACCTTCCTGTTCGCAGAGGTCAGCTGCACTGTCCACAAACTGTACGGGGGACGCCTCGGCACTCTTGGCGATGAATGCCTCCCACACGCGTCCCCCCACGTGAGTGCGTCCGCTCACAGTGTGCCCATGTCGTTATTTCTTTCTTCCTTTCTTGACACGCACGTACACGCCATCACATCTGTCCCCACTCTTCTATTTTTTTGTTTTATTTTTCTGTGTCTTTTTGCTGTTTCGCTGGCCATTTTCCCACGCTTGTTCGACACAACCATTTGTGTTCCGTTCCCTTCCCTTCTCATCTCTTCGCACCGCGGCTTCCCCAGTTGAAGCAATTCTGAGGCTTTTTCTTTTCTTTGTTCTCTGCTCGGCGCCGCTCCTCCTTTCTCTCTTTTTCTTTCTCTCTTCCTCTCTCTCTCTCTTATCTCTCTTGAAATCCACCCGTCGCGTTCGGTGCTCATCATGCCTACGGGCCGTAAACTGTCGCTCAACGTGAACCAAGTGCACACCGCCGAGCCAGTGGAGATCTCTGCGAGCGACCTCCACGCTCGACTACACCACGACGTGACAATTATTGACGTACGCGCTGCAGAGGAGTTCGCGCAGGCGCACATTTCCGGTAGCGTGAACATCCCCGTCCAGGAAATTCAGTACGAAACGCTGGCCAACCAGCAGCGCCAGAAGGAAGAAAGCGGTCATGCGAGCCACGCCGTCGTGTTTGTGTCCGCGCAGAGCCCCGATGTGGACGACCTCGCCGCTCGTGAGTACATCAACGCGTACACAAAAGTTGTCGGTAAGGAGCCCGCGCCTGGTACGGCGTGTGTGCTCCTTGGCGGTCTGTACACATGGCTGAGCCTGTACCCTCAGGGGCAGTAGAGCAGCTTGGAACAGCCACAACTCCTTCCCCCCCCCCACACACACGTACACACGCGACAAAAAAAAAGCAAAAATGATCACTCTACGCAGAAAGCGAGAGAGGAAGGGTTGAGAAGGGACCACAAGCGCGACACTCGGCGCGAAGCGTGAAGAATTCATTAACGTTAAGAGCGCGTTCAAGCGTGCTGACGCGAAACAAGAAGAAAAGAGACGACCCAGCATGCGCACCCAACGGTGGTGCGAACAGCGACCTGTGAGGGTAGAGTGTCGCACGTGTGTGTAGAAGTCAGTGAACCGCGTGTGAACGTAATTATCCGACGACGAGTACCACCACCTCGCGCGTCCTCGAGTGTGAGTCTCGTTTGTCGAAATCGCATACTCTTAAATGTACAGGCCTATGTCCTCACCGCCGTCTCAATGGATTGACATCTGTGTATGTATGTGTGTGGGTGTGTGCGCGTTCTGAGGCCCAACGGGTATGGCGTCCTCCCCTACGTGTACTCGACTTTTTCTTTTTTTCTTCTTAGATTCTTTGTGGTCTCGTCAAGTTGCTCAGAATCTTCCACAGTTCACTCCTCTTCATTTCTCTTTGTGCTCTTCCCGATTCAAAGGTTCTCTCTCTCTGTATTTCGTCCTTTTTTTTTTCAAGACAATGGTGACCTTACTTTTGTTCTTTCCGTCCCCTGCCCTCTTGTCTTTGGTGTGTGCAGGTGTGTGTGTGTGTGTATCCATTGCTACACGAGCACGAAAGGGTCGCTTTTGTGGAGTTAGGCACACAAACGAGAGAGAGAGGAGGGGGGGAGAGACAGCGCAAACATCTGCTGGAAAACATGTCGGGTTGTGCAGTCAAAGGAATAACTGATGTAAAAAAAACATATTTTTGATGTTTTCGCGATTCCAAGACGGCAAAGGGGTGCTTGGTTTGTTTAGTTAGTTTTTTTTTTTTTGCTTTTGTGTCGAGGGTGTATTTACGTTCGTCTCCGTCTTCGTGGTCTTTCACGAAGCCCAGATGCGCACTCATCAAGAAGTGTTTTGTTCTTCTTCCGTTCCGTGCCTTTTTTTTTTTTCTGGAAACTGTTGATCTTGTATGGGCGACGAGCACACTTCTTCTAGGTCCTCTTTTCATTCCGTTTTTTGTTTGTTTGTTTTTCCCGAGCAATTCAAGCATACAAACGACAGGCGGTGCTTTCGAGAACGTGATGCCAACACGCGCGCAGGACACGAGAAGGCAGAAAAAGAAAAGAAAAATAGGTGGGAGGAAGATGGCGGGAGGAGAGATGCCCTGCGAACCCGATCGCAAGAAATTGTTTCGCATCCGCGCGTCTTTATGCACGCGTTCCTTTTTTGACCGCCGCACCCGCACAGAAGGCCGTCGTCCTCCATCGCTCCTCGACACTACCACACTTCGCCTCCCCTCCGTACTGCCGCACGTGTGTGTATGTTCTTTTCATGCTTACGTCGGCATCCCAATAGCAGCTCATTCTATCTACCTCTCTCTCTCTCTCCCCCCCCCCGAACCGCTGTCTTGGTCCTATTCCACACAAAAGCAACGACTCCTTCGATTCAAAACGATCATCAGGACAGACAAGACCTTTTTTTTTTTTCTTCGTTGTCTCACAAACGCCGACACGACTCTCAATCAATTGATCACCACACATACACACACACACACACATCGCACAATCATGCGTCGGTGCTTACCTCGTTTCAACGTGGTGCAGACAGAGCTCATGCTCACCACTGGTGTTTTTGAGCTGCACCGCAACCTCAAAGCCGAAGGTGTGTACGAGATCTTGATTGGTGATCCCGTGAGCAAGTTAAATCTACTCGACGACAGCTACTTCAACGCGCTGCTCCACGTCACCGATTATTTGTCCAAAGACCTTAACCGCGAGGCGCGGTGTGCCATCTTCGCCCCGAAGGAGGGTCACTCTTTTTCCGGTGGGCTGAATATGGTGACCATGATGAACAAGGCAATGACGAGCGACGCGGCCAAGTCACACTCGAAGATGCCCGCCATGCGTGCGCAAGAACAGCACCGGTTCATCCGGTTTTTCCAAGACGGCGTCTCGTCACTCGCGCGCTGCCGTGTGCCCGTCATTTGTGCGATTGACGGTCACTGCATTGGTGGCGGCACGAGCTTGGCCACAGCCTGCGATTTCCGTTTCGCGACGAAACAGGCGTCCTTCAGCGTGCGTGAGGCGGGTGTGGGCATAGCCGCGGATATTGGCGCGCTTCAACGCCTGCCACACATTGTCGGGCAAGGACGTGCACGAGAGCTCTGTTACACCGCGCGCTTCTTCGACGCGGAGGAGGCCGCGAGTATGGGTCTCGTTGACGAGCTGTTTGAGAACTACCACGAAATGATGACAGCGGCGCGCGTCACCGCCGCTGGGATCGCCGCGAACAGTCCACTGGCGGTGCAGGGTACCAAGCATATGTTCAACTGGCAGCTTGAGAAGGAGGCTCAGACCTCACTCGAGTACATGGCGGCCTGGAACGCCTTTAACCTCCTGTGTGATGACGTGGCTGAGTCTGGTACAGCGTTCGCACAGAAGCGTGAGCCCAAGTTCACCAACTACGTCGTCGAGTCCCGCTGTGTGTCCCCGCGCGGCGAGATGCCGCCGCCAGCGGAGCCGAAGCCTTCCTCGTAAGCTGTGCACATGCGAGTACACGTCAGAGAGGAAAACGAAACGAGAAGAATGAAAAAAAAAAAAGGAGGCGCGTCAAGCCACACGTCTCGTGCGCTCTTGAAACACAACCATCGACATGCTATCGATCTCAGCCCCACACCTACACTTACCTGATATCAGGGCAATGTGTGGGTGTGGTGCTTTTTTTTTTGTTGTTGCTCTTGTCCTCCTCCTTCTGTTAATACCTCTGCGCACGAGAGGCGGTCACAGGTACGGCAGAACGTAAGAGCGGCACAAGACTATGAGTATACGGTCGACACGCATCGTTGAAGGTTGACACGAGTGCTGACCAAGCACACAAAGTTCTTCCATACGCAGAGTCTTTCACTTCCTCTCCGCTCTCCCTCTCTCTCTGTGAGGCGGCAACACCACTCCCTAGAGCGAGTCAGATCAGCGCACGCCGAGGTCAATGCACCCCGCCGCCACACTTCGCTCGCGCCGCGACTCACTGAAGCGTGTCAGTCTTGCCACCGCTTACGAAGAAAAAGAACCTTTCCCGTCCTCACACGGCCTGCACTTGATGTCTTCTTACCCCTTTCTCTCACACTTCTACGGCTTCTGAACGTGGCACCTACACCATCTGAAGATGACACAAATATCAGTGTAGTCTGGTCACCTCAGAGGATTTTTTTTTTTTTGGGGGTATTCTCACTATATGATTCGTCGTTTATCCGAGTTGCTGTCGCTCAAACGAACTAAACCGTGAGCTAGACCGACCCGCAGAACGCCCCTGCACACAACGAGACGGGTGGTACGTGCTCACCTTTCCCTCGTCTCCGCTCTTCGTCGTGCTGGTTCCCTCCGTTTCCATCTACTCTCGTACTCCCTTGCTTCTGCTCTTTTTTTTTTTTTTTGTCATTCCGTCACGTTCGCTTGTCATCTCAGCTGAGAGCCATGCACGTCATCACGGTTAATCTGCTTGTGTTCTTTGTCTTTGTGGTGCTGCCACTGCTGTCTTTTTTACGACACAACCGCGCGTTCCGAGGTGGTGCGAAGGAGATGGTGGAGGTCTCTAAGCGCCGAAGGGCACGCCAGGAACGGCGAGAGCACGCGTATGCGGAGAGTCATCATCGAGTATGGAAACGTGTGCTGCTGCGTCTTGTATTTGCCTTTGTTCTCATCACGCCTGTGAACTACGTCGTCTACACCAACTTGAAGCGTCTCGCGGAGCACGGCGGCCGCGTCGAGCAGCTCTGTGAAGGGCAGCTCTGGTTACAGCAAGTCGCGCCGTGGCTGCCTTCGTTGTTCACGTTTGCACTCGTCTCGCGAAGTGGCGCTGATGGATCCATTCCGACCGAGTCCGCCTGGTCCTGTGACCATCAAGCGGGCGTACAGCTGCTGGCCCGGCTGGTGCGCGCCTTGCCGCTTCTCTTTCTTGTCGTCGCGTTGGTGCTGGATGTGAGCTACGTGTTTATCTTTTACATCGACGGCCGTGAGTACGGACTGCAGAAGCGCCACAACGACAGTGGCCTCAACCGGTTCATTAACGCCGTCAAGTTCCGTTACTACCTGCCCTACGTCAACTGGAAGTGCCGGATTGTGCGAAATTACTTCAGCGCGGAGCTTGTCACGGTAGACGGTCCACTCCCGCTCTTCCGCTACCCGTCGCACAAGAACAATGAGAGGCGGCAAGCTGCACAGCTACGCCACACCAGGACAGCGACAAGATTGATGACGCCGATGCATCAGGGCATGCCTGTCACGGTGAACGCGGCGCAGGCGGAACCCCCGCAAACGAGCGTAGGTGCGCGATCACCCTCGCCAGTGTCGTCTAGCGCGCCTATTGACGATTGGGACGAGGAGGAGCGCGCGGCACTGGCAGCGCAGGCGAGGGATGCCCACGCACGCACGCATCTTCCCCTCAGCCAGTGGGCGACCGCTAGTGCGACAGCAGCAGTAGCAGCAACTGCAAGCGAGGCGTGCGACGTCGAGAACGATCACGAGGCTCCCGAGGCGCTCATGGAGTGCACACGCTACCTCTTCGCCGCCCACCCACACGGTATCCTCCCTCTTGGTGCGCTTGTGGCCATGATGAGCAACGTGACGAACCGCGATCGCATTCTTTTCGTGGACAACCGGCCGTTCACCGCTGAGTCTGTGGAGGCGGCTGAGCGGGACAGCGGCGGGGTCGGAAGCAGTGAGTTATGTAACAGATCGCTCTCCACACGCTGCCGTGCGCGCGGTGCGGGACCAACCGACCAGCCACCCTCTCAAAAGGCGCCTGGCGCTCGCGATGGCTGCGGAAGCCCAGTCTTATCCGCCACGTCCTCTCCGAAGTTTACCACCACCAACACGCGCTATCTCTCCCCAGCTGCCGCCTCTGTGGCGGCTGTCTTCCCGTTGGCGTGCTCTCCGCCTCTCTCTCCTGTACCGCAGGTTGTGTGTGATGCCCCCGGTCCGTCAAGCCCGCTATCGTCTAGCCCTGTTCTCCCCCTCACCCCAGAAACGGTCGCGACGTCGGATCAGACCATGGGTCAGGTACCGCGTCCGCGACGGCGCTACGCACGCGGCCGACACTACATCTACGACAAGGAGCTCCGTGCATTTCGACTTCTTCCCACACGCGACGAAGCCATCCCACCAGCTGGTCTGCGCGCACCGTCGGCATCGTCGCCGGGACGCTCACAGTTTGGTGATCGTATTTGTATCCGTCTTCGTGCCGTCGTCGCCACGTTCCCTTTTTTTATCCCGATCATGCGCGAGGTTTACATTTTTCACGGTATGCTCGACGCGTCCTATGCGTCTTGTCGGCGCGTACTGGAGAGCAACCTGAATCCAGTGGTACGGGAGGTGTGGGGCTGGGCGAGACGCCGTCGTGGGCACGCGACAGGCGAGACACCAAAGACGAGCGCGCCGAGCGATACGACCACACCGACCGCCACCGACTCCGCCGATGCGAGCCCACCGACCGTGATGGACTACAACAGCCTCCTCGTTTTTCCCGGTGGTGCCTCGGAGGCGTTGCTCTCATCGCGTGAGGGCCCTGCGCGTTTGCTGCTGCGGCGCCGCAAAGGCTTTGTGCGCCTTGCGTTACAGACGGGATCGAGCCTTGTCCCGTGTTACACGTTCGGCGAGACGGACTACTACGATCAGTGGGGTACGCAGACCTGGCGTGATGCAGCCGTCTATGAGGATGACGACTCCGTTGTGTGGGGCCACCACCAAGACGGTGAACAAGGCGACGGTGGTGGCGGTGAAGGGGCGACTCCCAGCACAGCTGACCTGGCACAGGTCCGTCGCTACTACCACGACCTCTTACTGACACCAACGGACGAGGATGTGTCGGCATCCGCCACCCGCACATCGGCAATCAGTAGCGGAAGCAACCAGACGAGCAGACCCAGCGCGACGAATACGGCCGCCACATCACCGTCGAGCACGTGTGAACATGTGACTGCCACATCTGCGTCCCCGCCACGCCGTGGGTCCGTCCACCACGCACACCGCCCGCGCGAGGCGGAGGCATCGCGCAGGCCACCTCGCTGGATTCAGTGGATTCAACGCGGCTTCCAAGACACGTTCGGCATCTCACTTCCTCTGGTGAAAAATATATTTCCTCATCGATGCAAACTCGCGACGGTTGTAGGACGGCCGCTGTATTTTGAACTTCCTCCCGACCTCGCGCGCATGTACGCGGAGCCCGACCAATTCTACGATGTGGAGTTGGAGAGAGCTGTGGTGGCAGCGGCGCAGGACGTGTACATGCGTGAGCTGCAGCAGCTCTTCGACAAGTACGCTCCCGTGTATCTCAGCGATCACAAGCGACGTCGTCTTATCATCGCGTAGTGTGTGGCATCACCCAGAAACAGACTGGAGCACGGAAAGCGCCGTGGATGGCGTGTTCGGTTTTACTTCGGTCTTTTGTTGTTGTTGTTCTTCTTCTTCTTATTTTGCGAGCGCAATGCGCAGATTTTATTTCAGTGTGTGTGTGTATGTGTATATGTGTATTTCTTAGACGCCTGTGTGAGATGCACGTGTTTCCTCTCCGTTGTGTACACACACGTAGAAAAGTACGGGAGGAAAAGTGGTCGTGAGGCGACTGGAGCCAACCTCTTCCACTCTCTGGACGTCAGCTCAAACCGGTACAAACAGTGTCCGCCCTACTCGCCTCTGCTATTCATGTCACCTCATCTCTCGAGCTGAGCGGGGTGATCGGCCTCTTCACCTGTTCCGTTCACAAGTGGCTTCTTGATGATTGTTTGTTTTCATCGCTGTTTTTTTTTTTTTTGTGTGTGTGTGTGTGTGCCTTGGGCACATGCACCTGCTGTTGTTTCTCTCTCAGAGGCCCTCTCTCTCCGTCTCTCACGGCTGTTGGATATCTGCGGGAGAGGGCGTTCATAGTGATGCGCGACAGCTGCAACACGCGAAACTGCAAATACCTGACTCACAGCACCAAAGGGGGGAAAAAAAAGCAAAACATGTAACCGTCGGAGACAGCGCGCACTCATCTCAAAAGATCCGCGCGGCTCATAGATACATGCCTCTACTCCTTAGGTTCTGCCCTCCCCCCCCCCCCTCCTCCATCACGCTGGCTTCCTGGCTCTCACTCTCCTTTGGTTGCGCCATAAAGAATTTCACAGTCGCCTCCTGTGTATAGCTGATTGTTCTCTCGTAATTTGTTTTTTCTTTTCTTCTCGTTTGGGTGCGCGTGTTGGGTCTGTCTGCTTCTTTTTTTTTTTTCTTCTTTGCCTTTCCAGCTTCGCACGGCAACGCGGCAAGCGCACTGCGTCTCTCTCTCTCAATTGTTTCACTTAACCAAACAGGTACTCTACTGCTTCGACCCGTACCAGCTGTCAGCATGTCATTCGGCGGTGCGGGCAACGTCTTTGTGGATGACGCCTACGCCAACGAGAAGAGCCAGACGAGGAGTGGGCTCGCTGGCGCCGCGAGCACGGGGTCATCACGCTACGCCTACATGATCGGCCACAAGCGCGCGGACCTCCTTCAGGCCATGGGGGGCATCCCACAGGTCTTGCGGGACTTGAACGTAGCGGCTCCATCGTCAACCGCGAGCCTCGCATCCGGCGAGATCAACCTCTCCAGCTCCGGTGAGCGGCTAGGGATTCAAGAGTCCTCCGTCCTTGAGCGGCGGCGGCGGTATGGCGCGAATGTGTTGCCCGGGCCCCCCAAGGAAAGCATTTGGCACTTCGCGATCGAGGCGATCAAGGATGACCGCATGGTTCAAATCCTCATCGGCGCCGCGCTCTTATCTATCGTGCTCGGCATGACCACGCCAGACTTCCGTACCGGCAAAGTCGACTGGTCCACCGGCTGGATTGAAGGCGCCGCAATTTTTCTCGCCGTGTTCATTGTGACGGCAGTCAATGCGGTGAACGACTACCGAAAGCAAGAGCAGTTCCAGCACGTGATGAACGCGGAGGGGGCGGGCAGACGCGCCGTGACGGTGTGGCGGGACGCCTCGAATGGCGCCAGTCCACCACAGGTGCGGCAGGTGCGCAGTGAGGAGCTCGTCGTGGGTGACATCATTCAAGTCGCTGCAGGAATGGAGCTGACGGTGGACGCGCTGCTGCTCTCCAGCTTGGGGAGCATTCTCGTCGATGAAGGTAACGTGACGGGCGAGAACGATGAAGTGCACAAGCATCCGCAGCTCGAGCCCTTCCTCATTAGCGGTTCATCCGTGCTGGATGGGTCCGCGGAAGGTGTGGCTGTGGTGTGCGCCGTCGGAGAGACGAGCTTCTCGGGCGAAATCGCCATGGCTATCCAAGGCACAGAGAAAACGAACACACCGTTGCAGGATCAGCTCGAAGTGATGGCGGATGTGATCGGGAAGTGCGGTGTCATTGCCGCGATTCTGACGTTTGTTTCGCTCTTCCTGAAGGAGATGTACTTGTTACTGGTGCACGGTGGGAGGTTCTACCCCATGAAGCTCCTTGAGAATCTGACCACGGCCATCGCCATTGTTGTCGTCGCGGTGCCGGAGGGGCTGCCGCTCTCGGTCACCATTTCACTCGCCTACAGCATGCGACGCATGTTGGCGGACGGCAACCTTGTCCGTCATTTAGCCGCGTGCGAGACCATGGGCGGTGCCACCGTGCTGTGCACGGACAAGACAGGCACACTGACGGCCCCGAATATGCGGCTGCGCGCGCTCTTCCTTGGTGGTCAGGACTTCCACACGGAGGCCGCATCGGCCTTCTCGTCCGCCTCGCCTATCACCACGCCAACCGGTGCGGCGGCGTTTGGTGGGCAAGGCCAGCGTCCTTTTACCGGTCGCGAAAGCCGCGGAGCGTTTGACAGCTCACCATCGGGCCTGACGATGATGGGATCACCAACGTCGGCGATGATGGATGACGCCCCTCTCACGGTGTACGCCGCCCCGCAGTCCGTGCAGCAGCTTCTTGATTGTGTTGTTGCCAACGCGATGGACCCTGAGCTAGGCACCGCTACGAATAAGACAGGTGAGGCCCTCTTGCGTCTGTGCGAATTGATCCAGGTGGCGTCGAGCAGCAGTGCGGATGCGGCAGTCAACGTGGAGGCGGCCGCCGAATTTCGCGCCACGCGGCAACGCATGCAGGGTGCGCTGCAGGATGCGCACAACTGCAAGCGATACCCGTTTTCTTCGCAGAGCAAGTGCAGCACCACGCTTCTACGGCTGTCCGCGAGTCCTGGTGCGAACGGTGGCTCTGCCTTCAGGCAGTTCGTCAGCGGGGCGGCGGAGGTGGTCCTCGGGCGGTGCACGGCGTATCTGGCCGCGAATGGCACCGCAACGACGCTGAGCGCTGGTGTACGCGCGCAGCACGAGGCCACCATCGCCCGCTACAGCGCCGCCGGTCTACGCGTCTTGTGTTTTGCCGTCACCGATATGCGTGTGTCGGCGACGGCGCCAACAGACGAGAATGGCATGCCCACAGCGCCACAGGAAGACCGCCTCTGTCTACTGGCTTTTGTCGGTCTCGAAGAGACGATCCGCGCGGAGGTGCCCGATGCGGTGCTGAGCAGCCACCGCGCGGGTCAGCGCATTCTCATGATCACAGGTGACGCAACCCTCACCGCCATCAACATCGCCGATCGCTGCGGAATTCTCCGCGGCCAAGCGCTTGCGGGAGGATTGTGGCGAGGCAGCGGTGGCGACGGCCCCGACGGCGCCGCTGTCATCGCGTTCGATACGGACGACGCCCCGCACACTCCGTTCAGCGTGTCTGCGATGGATGTGCCGTCCGCCACGAGCACGCCTGAGCAACTTGTTGCCAACTACTTTGTACTCGACGGCCCCACCTTCCGCGCCATGACCGATGACGTCTTGGTGGAGCGCGTGATGCCGCGTCTCCGCGTGCTGTCGCGCGCCACACCGCTTGACAAGAAGCGACTGGTGCATTTGCTCCGCTCACGCGACGTGGTCTGTGGCTGTCAGGCGGTGGTCGCCATGACAGGGGACGGCACCAACGACGCCCCTGCACTCAAAATGAGTGATGTCGGCTTCGCGATGAACTCGGGTAGCGACGTGGCGAAGCGTGCGTCGGATATTGTTCTTCTCAATAACAGCTTCGCCGGCATGGTCAAGGCGACGATGTGGGGGAGAAACGTGAAGGACAACATTCGTAAGTTCCTGCAGTTCCAGCTCACGGTGAACCTCGCCGCGTGCGTCGTCTCTTTCTTCGGCGCGTTGATGAACGAGCAGAACACGTCCCCGCTGAAACCGGTGCAGCTACTGTGGCTGAATCTCATTATGGACACACTCGCCGCGCTCGCCTTGGCGACGGAGCTGCCCAACGCGCACACGCTCCTTTCACGACCGCCGGAGCGCAAAGGCACGCCCATCATTACAGAGAGTATGTGGTTTCAGATTGGCTGTCAGAGCGCCTTCCAACTTGTCTGCCAGCTGTCTCTGTTGAATATGCCCTCGAAGTACTTCGGCGGTCGCGCGTCCTCGGTATCCGCACTGGAATCGCTGGCGGCGGCCTCCCACGCCAAGGAGGTCCACCTTTGCGTCGTCTTTAACTGTTTTGTTTGGATGCAGGTGTTCAATTTCTTCAACGCACGCCTGCTACACGCGAATGAGCGGTTCTTCGACAACTGGAACGAAAGCCGGGTCCTGCTGCTCATTGTCGTCAGCATCAGCGTCATGCAGGTGATGATTGTGCAGTGTGGAGGCCGCTTCATGTCCACGGTGCCGTTGAGCGTCTCGCAGTGGTTGTGTTGCATACTTGTCGGTGCCAGCAGCCTAGCAGTGGGTGCGCTGAGCCGCATGATGTACAAACGTGGTGTGCGGTTTTCTGGGCACCTGCGTCGACTCGCCGGGCAGTCACGCATCACGGGGCTCGCGTACGCGCTCGTGATGCCAAAGGAGAAGGACTGACCCTGTGCGTGCGTGCGTGTGTGTGTGTGTGACTGAGTGTGAGAGAGAGGGGGAAGAAAAAAAGAGAATGAAAAGAAGCCTTGGTGTGTTTTCCCGTCGCATGTTGTCGTTCTTATCTTGTGTTTGTTTTCTTCATTGTCTTGTCACCCTGACCACGTACGCACTCACAGGTGCACGTGAGGTGTGTGCGGGTGTCCGTACGTCTGCACGTGTGTGCCGCTCTCCCTTGCTGTCTCTGGGGTTGATATGAAAACAAAACAAAAAGGCTGGCCGAATACTCCCCAACAAGCAAACGCGAAACTTAGAAAGAAAAAAAAGTATAGTGACAAATCACGTCGGCGATGCACTACGTCAAAACAAGAAGCAGCACAGCCGTTGATCGTTAGCGACAAACCTCTGAGTTACCACACGGGCTTGTGTCTTGCTCAGCGAACGGGACATTATTTGGATAGTTCTGTCGTTGGTGGTGTGCAGAGCAAGCGGTGCGCCAGGGGGTACACAAACGACGAAGCGACCACAGCATCACGCGTGTTCTCAGAGAAAAGAATTTGTCGACACGTGAATCCCTGTTCTTCCTCATTTCCGTCATCCCTCCGCTGTTACCAAACTAATTCTTTGGAACTCTTCTCCACTCCAACCCTATTCCTCGCACACGCGAACGTACGTACGCGCCGGCCAATTCGGCGACTGCAGTCATCACACATTAGCCCTTGTACGCTTCGGTTTTTTTTTTTCTCAGCACACATTGCACTTTATCCTCCTATTTGCATTTTTCAGAATCACGCCCGCTGGCTGCTTCGGTTCTGTCTTCTGCTCCTTCTACGATACTCCACACACAGCCTCGCGCAGTCACTCACGCTCTGAATTTACTGGTAGAACCAGAGCTCACGCGACAGGAATTCAAAAAGCAGCGTCAATAGCGCCTGCGCTTTTCGTTTCCCTCGCCGATACGGCTGTTCTCTAATATCTACACTTCTACACTCGCAAGTCTCGTGGTTTCATTGGTGCGCATACTAGATCCACGCTTCGTGTTTTTTTTTCCCTCTTTTCTGTGCCTCTCTCGTTCGTTCGCTCTTTGTGAACACATCACCTGTGCATTGTTCTTGGAGTGCTCGACAGGAGCAGGGAACTGAAAAAGATAGAAGGAAGAAGCCGATTCATCTGCATCGCGTCGGTGCTTTACCAGCGAGCGTGCTGCATCATCGCGGACGATCGTACTGCCAATAGAGACCTTGTTTACGTGACAGACACCGTGTGTGTGTGTGTGTGGGACGATTTATCGACAGGGAGTGCGGTGCTCAGAAGACTCGAAGGGATTAACAAGGACACTAGGAATCATCAGACCTCTTTCGTCCTCTCTTTTGTTTTTGCTTTGTTTTTCTTGTGGGAACAGTGGACACTACTTGTTGACCCACCGCGACGATCACTGTTTGATTAACTCATATTTCTCTCCCTGTTGCTGGCGTTGTCACGCTTCCTCTACTTCTTTCTTCTTTAGCGCGCGTACACATTTGTGTTCCTCTTCAGCTCGAATAATCCCAGATAAGACACCTCACTGTACGCTCACGCACACATAGGCACGCGTGAGAACAGCAAACAGGATAAGAAGAGTGAGAAGCACAAGAGTCGGCCTGAGAGAGAAATCAACTCGTTTCACTCAACGCGATTCAGTTGGTCTTATTTTGTTCCCCCCCCCCTCAGAAACGCGATTGCAATATCTTAATTCTCCAGACGAGTAGAGCGGCACACGTGCGTGTGCACACCTCCGATGAGCACCACCCCAAGAAGCACCGGCTCGCGAAGCAAGTTCGCGTCGGCACACACAGCGACTGCTTTCGGTGGCGTCTCCACGTCAAACAGTAGCGCTTCACATGCCAATCCCGTGTCCGAGCGCCGTCCCAGCAGCGTTGGGACAGACAGTCAACTCTTCTCGAACAATCCGTACGGGCAGGCGCCAGTTGTGATCGACGACGCGCCGAGGCCTTCCACGTTGCCGCGTCCCCAGGTCACATCGGCGGCCGCGATGGGATCGGTCGGCTCGCTGAACGATGTCAATCCAGACGACTCGGCAGAGATTACCTCGCTTTTCACCACATTCGACCCGAGTAGTGTGTGCAGCCAGCAGCGCCGCGCCAGTGGAGGTAGCCACAGTGCGAGCGGCCTGCTTGGGGGCTCCGCGATGCATCCAGGTGGTCAGCGCGCGGGCCTGAACAGGAGTCAGCCATTGAGCACGAGCGTGACGCATAGCCCCTATGCGCCTGTCACCGAAGAGGGCCTTCGTGCACGTCAACTACAGCAACAACAGCTGCAGTCGCATCAGCAGTCGATGCACCACTCGCAAGAGCTCCACTACGGCGCGTACGGGGCCGCACCGACACCCTTGAATGCATCGAACTTCGACTACGGCGGCGGCGTGAGCGGCCACAGCCGCTTCAACGGCAGTACCTCACAAGCCGATCTCAACCCGCTGGCCTTCAATTTTGACCACGTGGAGGGTGCCGCGCGCACCCCGTTATCCGCAGGCAACTCCACCAGCGACGTCGTCACGTTGGTGGACGTGTACGAGAACGACACGATCACGGTATCCGTCAAGCAGCGGGCAGGCCCTTCGCAGCGTGCTGGTAGCCGCAGCAACTCGCTCAACGGCAGCTCGGTGGCGATCCAACAGATGATCGAGGCGGCCGAAAAAGGTTCTCTGCCGCACACGCACATGAAGTCGCCCGCCTCCTCCTTCCACGCGGGCAGCCATCAGCACTATGTGCCCAATGCGACCATTCTGCAACAAGGCAGCAGCCTGCCGACGCTCCAGCCACCACCCAGCGGTATCCTGTACCAGGAGGGCCCTTACTTGTACGCACCTGGGCAAGCCCCTCCATCTCAACAGCCGCCGCCGCACGGTGCGGGTCCCTTCATCCGGCCCTACATGCAGGCATCACCCCCACCCGGTTTCGGTGCACCGTACGGAGGCGTCCCCATGCCAGCCGCGCACGTCGACCGACGTGCCGCTGAGACCGCAGCCACTCATCCACATCACTACGATCACCGACACCAAAACCAACGGCAGCACGCCCTGCACGGTGTAGCGCCGCACAAGTTCGCCGATGCACTGTCGATCGCGCCGGACATGACCAACAGCATCGTGCCGCCTCACAACGCGCCACGTGGCCGCGGTGCGAAGGCCGGCCGAGGTGGTCATCGCGGTGGTGGGGAGAAGGCCACGATGAACGCGTTGACGGGCTCTGGCGCGGGCACCGCACCGACAGCGCAGTCAGGAGGTGGCGCTCGTCATGCGCATAGTGCGAGCGTGAACAAGCCTGCGGCAGCCGAGTCGAAGGAGACGGCGGAGGCGGAAGACGCCACCGCGGCCACTTCATCCGGCAATGCGCGTCGCACAGACGTGACGCCGCCCGCCATCGCCGAGCACGCGGATCGCAGTCTCCCTGTACGCGGGTTCGTCGTGGTCAAAGGCAAGCACGACAGCCACCGCTACGCGACGACGCTCACGGCGGATCAGCTACCAGCGCTCGGCTCTCATGTGATTGTGGAAGGCGATCGAGGTGAGGATATGGGCATTCTCACGCATCTTGTGACGGTGCCCGAGATGATCTCAAACTGCCTGGCGCTGCACAAACTACGACAAGCTGAGGCGCGTCGTCGGATGGCGAGAGATGCGGAACGGGACGCGAGAGGCGACGGCAAAGATGCAGTCAAGCGCAGCACCAACAACAGCGATGACGACGGTGAGGACGAAAAGGCCAAGGGGAAGGCAGTGCCGATGATTGATGTCGAGCACATCACGGTCGCTGAAGATGACGCTGGGCAGCAAGCGCAGATCAAGTCCATCGTCTTCACGTACAAAGACTGGCCGTACTATTTACGTGAGGCCACGTCAGCGGAGATCGACCGACTCCCATCCTTGCGCGCTGAGGAGTCCGCCGCGTTCGACGTGGCAGAGCCCGTGGTGACTCATTTCGTGACCATCGCCTTCCAACAACAACTTCAACGCCAGACGCGCCACGTGAAGGAAGCTGGCGACGCCACCGAGGTCGCTGGTCAGGACGCACCAGGCAGCACCGAGGACGTGCACCGCCCCGCACCTGCGAACCCCGCGGAAGTGAAACTAGTCGACTGTGAGTATCAGCTGGATCACAAGAAGCTCACACTCTTCGTCGTGCGCCCATCCCGCGAGGTATTTGTCGATTTCCGTCGCATGCAGCGCAAGCTTTTCCGCGCGTTTCATTGTCGCATCTGGTTTGTGTACATGGACGAGGTGAGCGAGGACAGTGACGCCTCTGCCGCGGTGGCTTTTCAGCTGCAAAGACCGAGTGCGGGAATGACGAAGAGCGGTGCCGTAACGGAGGGAGAAACAAGAAAAACGAAAAATCCATCCGGCACGACTCAAGAGTGAAATCCAGGTACACCCCCCCCCCCACACACACACAAAGTGTGTGAGGAGTTAAGGCGCGCCAAGGTGTGGGTGATGTCGCGCGGTTGTGTCACTACACTTTTCGTTTGAGATTTTGTTTTCTTCTCTTTCTCTAGTTCCCGCTTACAAGTGGCTGCGCTTCTTCGTCGTTGACGACGGTAACGTCAAAAGTATCAAGCGGCGCAGGTGACGCTCCGTGCCCGTCGTGTTGTGCACGCATAAGCGTGCGCGGAAAACGGCACTAAGTCTGATTTAACATCAACTTCGCTTTGCTTTCTCCTTCTGTTCTGTTCTGTTCAACAACTTGAACGCTGCTTGTGTGGACGGAGATCGGTTCCTTTTTCATTGGCCAATCCTCTCGTTGTGCATGACATCTCCAGCAGCCTCTTCTTTTGTTTTTCCCTGTGTCATCATGTTTTTTCTTTTTTCTCCCCTGACGCTGTGCACCGCTGTCCCTCTGTAGAGTTCTCACTTTTGTACGGCGTCAGGCGTACCGTCGACCAAAATAAAAAAAAAAGGAGCGTCTCTTCACTATTTTGTCACTCATGGCTTCTCGTATATTTGAAGGTACGTATATATTCTCGCAGTTTGTTTTCTTTTTTGTTTGTTTGTGTGTTTGTTTCCACTCTCTCTTCGTGGTTTGTGTCCGCGACAAGACGTTAACCCTTGTCCTGTCGCGGGTACGAAAGAATAGCGAGTGGTCCGACTTTTTGCCAAGTATTTACGTGACCACATGTCTTTTCTTTTTTCCCCCTTCTAAACGCATCGTGTACCCCGTTCTGTGATGTGACTGTCCTCCTTCCCATTTCTTTCTGTTTTTTTTTTTTTTCTTGACATTGCCATCTACGCCTCTACAAAACTCTTCTGACTTCTTTTCTTTTTTTTTTTCCTTCTCAGATACTCAAAATATTGATGAGAAAACCGGAAGGAACTGGCACATGCCACACGTCACACGGTTGAGTGTGATGCGCAGCGGAAGTAGCGAAGTGAAGCCACACGCGTACGTCTTTGAACGCATGGACGCAGTGAAGCGCGTTGTGTGGTTGTCAAAAAAAAAAAAGAGAGAGAGAGAGAACTGCACATCTTTTCTTGTTTTAGTTTGTCTGTCATCAAACTGTCCTTGGTGGATGTGCCTCGCTGTCTCTCATTTGTTTTCCCTCTCTCTCTTTGTTCACGTTTCTCAATGACCCCTCCCTTTTTTTTCTTTTTTTTTTTCGTCACGTTATTGTATCTCTCTTCGTTTTGTTCTCTTCTTCCATCATCCGGGTTACCTGTTCCTTTTGTTTTCGCCCTCGTTTGATTCTCTTTCTCTATCTCTCTATCTCTTCTACCATCTTTGCGGTCATATGCGCTTTTCCTGTTGTCCAACTGATGTCACAACATAAATCTCTTCCTACTGGTATTGTCGTTGTTACTGTTGTTCGTGTTTACGTTGTCGTGTGCCGTGCGTACACACGCGCCATGAAATGTGTGTGTGTGTGTGGTTTGTAACCCACTGTCCGTCATCGCAGAGGCGTCTCCTCTTCGACCTCTTCCCCTCACACACCCTCCTTTCCTTGAGGGTGCTCGCGCACTCATGCTGTCGATTGAGTCTCCGCACGACGAGGAAACAAACACTGAATATGAAATCAAAAAGAAAAATTTGAATGGCGGCAGCGCTCTGTCGGGGTAAATTGGGCTGGGGGATTGCACTCACTGGCCTCCCCGCTATCGTTTACCGTCGGTCGCCTTGGCCAGGTCGCACGCACGTATCGTGTACCATGACTCTCTCGTGTTACGTGAGTGCTGTGACGCATTTCCAGTTAGGCACGCCGCGTGGCGTACGCGCAGCTGCTCACCGGATGCGCGCTGCCTTGTGCATTCGCGTCATGCGATCGGAGTGGGGAGCTGTCTGTACAGTGGACGTGGTTTTACATTCGCTGTACACCTTTGTTTTCCAGACCTTCACGTCATCAGCCCATTTCTCTCTCTCTCTCTCTCTCTGCACCTACGGTATATACGTCATCGCCAAGTCATCACAAAAGAAAAAAGAAAAAGAAGTGCTCCTTGGGTGCGGACAAACACGACCAACGATGCACGACCAGAAGCGCGTCAGTAGAAGTGACGTCGTCGATGAAGCGACGCAGCAGCGTCAAAAAGCGGCGTTTGAGGCGACAGGTGCGCTGTACAAGTCGCAGTTCGCGAAGCGTGCCGAGAAGGTGTACACAAAGGAAGCACTGAACGAGAACACACGTCTCCTTCAAGAGGTGCCTGACGGCTACGTCATGTACAATTATCGCCGCGACGTGCTGTTGCACTTGTTCGAAGACGCCCACCACACGGAAGCGCCTGCTGCCGCGACAGAAGGAACAACGTCAACGATGCCCGCGAAAGCGCAGGCACGCGATGCCATCCTGTGCCTATTGGAGGCCGAGCTGCGCTTCAACACGACCATCCTCCTGCATAACTTCAAGAACTACTTCGCCTTTGTTCACCGCCACTGGGTGTACGAGCAACTATTCTCTCTGGCAGAGGAGGAACGGCAGGGCGACGGGTTGGTCGCCATCACCCCCTCGACACGCGATCTAGCGGAGGAGGCGGAAACCGCGCGCTCGCCTGTGGTACACGCACTCGGCCGCTTCCTCGACGCGGAGCGGCGACAGTGCGAAAAGCTGCTCGACCTTGATGAGCGTAACTTCCACGCGTGGAATCACTGGCGGTGGCTGCGGCAAGCCAGACAGCGTGCCGACGCGCTGGCAGAACCGGGGCAAAGCGCTCCGTCTGAGGACTCCTTCTTCACACAGGCGGAGCGCGCGGAGATGGACTACACCACAGCCCGGATAAATCAGAACTTTTCGAACTACAGCGCGTGGCATCAGCGCGCGCTCGTCCTTCGTGCGGCGCTGCGTCGTCATGGTATTCGCGAGTGCTCGTCTCGCACAGTAGCAAACCCGTCCTGCTCGTCGCCCACTTGTGCCACCTCGTCACTGTCAGCCTCCGACGTCGACTGGGCCGCGCTGCTGGACCTTCTGCATCGGGACACCGAGATGCTCATCAAGGCCGTGTACTGCGACCCCAATGACCAATCCGCGTGGTTCTACGCGCCGTTTCTTCTTGACGTGTACCGTCTCCACGCCTCTCGGTTCGCGGCGCTGCACCACGGCGCTGAAGGGGAGTTGGTGGATGTGATGGATCGTTTCGTCGGCGCCGTCATTGACCTACTCGTTGAGGAGGCGCGTCTCGGTGAGGACGGCGAATGCTCACTGCCCTTCTTCTCGCTCTTCACGCTCCTCGTACGACTCAGGCGCATGCGCGCCGAGGCGACGGGTGACGCCAAGGCCAGTGAGGATGAAGACGCGGAGGCGGCCGATGCGATGGCACGCTTTGATCGCTACGTAAATCACATACTGACGTCTCTCATCAGGGGCACGGCGCCATCTGTCGAAGCGCGCGCAGACCTCGTGCTGATGTGGCTTCACGATCAGCTGGTACGCACGGACACCGCGCGCGCAGGTATGTACGACTATCTTCTCCGCAAGGCTCGCAAACTGGACTGAGAACGCGAAGGCGGGGGAAAATAACAGAATGACGCACGCGCGCTACATCTCCGCGCGTGTGTCTTTTGTTGTGATTGTGGTCGGCTATGACCTTACTAGAGCGTGTGGCTTCTCTTCTCTGTGCACTTCCTCTCGCAGCCACTGCGGGAGGTCCAGCACGGAAGAAAGAAAAAAAAAAAGGAAACGAAAACACAGCGAAATCGGATGCGGCGCCGCGCGCACATATTAACTGATGCTCTTCTCTCGTTCGCTTCATGGACCCTGTCTGCGTCTTCACGGCGAGTCGACGACTCTGTCGATGCGTAGACTTCTTCGTGCCTTGTCTCGGGGATCGCCCATGTCCACCTGCACGAGAGAAGCCTATTTCCCTTTTCTTCTCTGTTCTTCTCATTTATTATGGAGTCATCATCGAGTCTTCTTTCGTACCTCTCTCGCCCACGCCCCTTCTTCCTCTCCACCCTCTTCCCCTCACCACCACCACCACCACCACCACCACACACACACGTGTGTGTGCGGGAACAAACACAAACAAAGAAGCGAACACTGCACGCTATCGCATACTACTAGCACGCACAAATTGCGACACAGCTTCTAGAGAAACAAAACAAAAAGTACATTTATCTCTTCACCAACAATCACAATGGGTGGCTGTGGTTCCAAGGATAAGACCAAGGAGAAGAAGGACGGCGCAGATATTGCCAACAAGTCCAACGCGAGTAGCGATCTCCCCGATCCTCAGGCCGCACCAGGTCGCGCCACGAACGCCAACGATGCCAATATGGAGAACACCGACGCGGCCGCCAAGTCTGAGGCCAAGACGGATGCGGCCTCCTCGGCCGCGCCGAAGACCCGCAAGGGCGATGAGGTGGACGACGACGGCAATCCAGTGGTGCTGCCCAAGGGTGACTGGGTGCACACGGAGAACACTCCGTACTACTACTCCGCAACGGAGAACTTGTACTACCACCCGCCTAGCTGCCAGTTCTACGATCCGACGAACGAGATGTGGTACGACCCTGAGAAGGACGAGTGGTATCGCGACGAGACCGACGGCGAAGGGGCCAACGAGGATAACTAGACCTTGATGCAACGCTCTGTGGAGAGGCACGCCGGACGAACAGAAAACAGCTAAAGCGCTCTCTCTCTCTCTCTGTCTATCTCTTTTGCTCGCTCGCTCTGTCCATCTTCCCTCCTTCGAGTACGGACATGAAACAGCTCGGACAAACGACCGCGCACGACGTCCACTGTGTGTGTGTGTGTGTGAGGTGGCGTGCAGAAGAAACGGAAAGGAGGCGAAGGCATCAGCAGCTGATAGCCATGCGCATTAGAGAAGGAGGGAGGAAGAAGAAAAGAACGCACCAATGCCACACCATGTGCGACTGGGGGCATTCGAAGGTGCTCACTCCGGCCGCGCTCGACCACCCGCACGCACAGCTCACTACGTGTACTGGCGATGGGTCTTCGCGCCGTCTGTTGTTACACTCGATGAAGAAGAAAGAGAAACAGTATCCATGTATCGCAGACCTTTGTTCCGTTGCTCATGTTGCCCTGGATTTTTCTTGTCGCTCGCGCTGGTATGGTGCGTAACTTTTTCTTTTCCCAGATTCCCTCCTGTCCGCGCTGGCGCTGCCCGTCGCTTTGATCCTCGTAGGTGTTCCCAGTGAATGTTCTGCCCTTCCGCTGTCAACGCCCCACACGCCGCACCTATGCGACTGACGGTTGTCGTTGTGAACGGCGCTCAAATTGTTTTCTGTTTGGTTTCCTTTTTTTCTTTTTCTTTTTTCTCTGCGCGCGTGGTTATCGAATTGAACGGTCAAAAAAAAAAAAAATGACGTGAACGCGAAAACAAAAAAAAACGAAAAAAAAAACGAAAAAAAAATAAAAAACAGCACTTCTTGGTGAGAGGTATGCCCAGCATCTTACATATATAAAAGAAAGCGAGTTGACACGGCATCGTGCCTTGTGGTCAAGTAGAATACAAAGGAGGAAAAAAAAAGAAATTGGTACGTCAACATGTGTCTGTCGGTTGGAGAACAAGATACATACAGGCGCGTTGCAACGACTAGACAAGTGAAAAAAGTAAAAGAGTGCTGTCGAGCATTTGTCTCATGGCAAAAAAAAATGTACGTCATTGTTTGTTTTCCCCTCTTCTCTCTCTCTTTTTTGTTGTGCTTCTCCTCCCCCCGTTGTGCGTGTGTGTGTGTTTCCCGGCTCGTCACTACCTCTTATTTCGGTTGTGTGCTCATACCCATGGTAGAACGCATGTGGGTGTGAGGAGTATTGAACACGTGTTGTGTCAGGCTCTCGTATCTGCCAGGACTCCCTTGGCTCACTCACACAACAGGGTCAAAAGAAGTATGCCTGCGTCCTCATCTTTCTTTACTTTTACTTTTTTTTTTCTTGTGGCGCACCTGTTCCATTGTATTACTGTTTTCAGCACTGATCCGCGTGTCTTCTATGTGCGTCCACCTCTCGCCCTGTTTCTTTTTCTTTTTGTTTTTTATCAGTCGTGGTGACCTGCGCGGAGAAAACACTCGTGAAAACTTGTTTACTTTGTGTTCGCTTTGTTCGTTGAAGAAAAAAAAATCGAACAAAAAAATGATGAAAAGGTGGAAGCGATATCGACGTGGGCGGTCGAGGCTTTGCAAAAAAAAAAAACGCGAAGGTGGTATGGAGGCTCACCTCGATTGCACCCCTCCCCTCCATTCTGCGAGCACGCACCTACGCGTTGTGCTGATGTTCGCTCGATCCACAGTGTGTGTGTGTGTGAGCCGTGACGAGAATGGGCACCGCGATGAAAATTTACAGAAGACCCGCGCGGCCATTCGATCAGTACGTGCGTGTGTGTGTGTGTGTGTGATGGAGAACAGCCACATCACGATGTCCCGTATACGGGCCTCTCTGGTGGGCCGTCGCTTTCCGCCCGCCACTCCTTTTCATACGGCATGCGCACGCACGAGCACCAACGTCGCCCTTCTCCCCCCTTTCCTCGCCTCCTTCCCCACACCCGACTGTTCACTTCCAAGCTCACTCTTGTGGTTGTTGCCCTTGCTGTTGTCACGCTCCGGGAGTATCTTCACTTTTTTTTTTTTTTCGTGTCTGTTCCATAGGGATGGATGGCGCTTACGTAGGTCGCCACGAACGTCGGCGGAGTCGTAGTGCGTCTGCCAGTGACGAGGACGAAAAAGAAGGCATCGCGTCCGTACCGCAGGCGCAGCGCGCACTCTATCGTCTTATGGAAGACTACCCCGCGCCGCTCACACTTCGGCAGCGCCAACTGTTTTCTCGTCACGTCGCCTTTCATACACGCCGCTATCAGGCCGTCCTGCGGGCCTCGCAGACGGTCCGCGTCGGATGGGAGTCGTTGCATCGAGTCATGAGTGACCTGCGTGCGGAGAAGGCCGCGCTGGAGCAGTCGCTGCGCGAGGGTGGAGACGGGGCAGTTGCGGTCACGACAGCCCCGCCGCCATCCGCGACGGCAGATGTGTCCGGCACAGCCTCTGTAGACCCCGTCGGCACCACGAAAACGATGGCGGCTGAGGCTCCCTCCGCCAGTGCGCCGGCGCGTCCGCGGCGTATCCTCTTGGGTGCGCGCGGTGGTCGAGGTGGTGGTGTCTTCGCGCATCTTCAAAGTGTGCTTCAGACGGCGCAGAAGGAGGAGGTACAAAAGTACGGCGACGTCCGCCAGGCGCGTGAGCGCATTGCGAAGGAGACGCGTCTTCAGCGCGTGCAGGAGGACCTCGCCCTGCATGATCAGTACTTCGCTCCACTCGAAGAGCGCCGCCTGAAATGCGATGTCTTGGAGACCGCCTGTCGCGAAAACGAGCTGGTGCCTCTTCTCGCGCTGCAGTACGCCCTGTATGAGCAAGAGAGTCGCTACGCCTCTGCGTTTTCACTGCGTGCCTCCGGGCCGGTCGCCACCGGTTCTATGTTCGGCCCGGACGATGACACTGCCGATGTCGATGAGCGCGGTGCGGCGTCCGCGGCACCGGCTGCGGTGTGCGACATTTACTGCGCACCTGCCGCGTACACGGAGGAAATCTTAGATGTCATTCGCTCCCAAGTCGAGGAGGTGTTGGACGATTACCTAACCTTCCGCGCGCGCATCGATCCAGTGCTTTCACGGCTTGAGCAGGACCAGGCGACGCGCGAAGCGCAGAGGGTAGGTCAGCTCATGCACGTCATGGGACTTGACGAGACTGAAGGGGGCGCTGGTGTGCTCAACGCAACCGACGGTAGAGGGCATGGTATCCTCGCCGGAGATGGTCGTACTGGTGTTGGTGTCTTGTCTGGTCAGTGTGCCTCTGCGAGTAGTGTACTCGGTGTGTCGCCGCTCGCTGGTACGTCCCATGCGAAGCCCGTGCGCGCTGGTCTTGGCATCTCGGACGACGACGAGGCCGATGTGGACGATCCGGCAGACCTGATGGACGTCGAGACGGGCCTCGATGACGGGACGGGTGCGTCTGGCGTACTGAGCGGTGTGGATGCCAAGAAGAAGGAAAGGGCACAGATTCAGTCCGCTTTGTCGGTTTTGGATGATTTTGAGTCTATGTTTTAATCTTTTTTTTTTTTACCGTGCCCGTGTGTCTTCCCCCCCCCCCCCCGACAAAAATGTACGCGTGCCTCACATCTGCTTATCGCATCGCCGGAGAGGTGCGAACAAGAGGTACACAAATGAGCTGCCTTTCGCAAGAGGAAGCAAAACAACATAAAAGAACAATAAAAATAAAAAGGCGAGGCTCGCGCGCCTGAACGAAGCGAAACGAGACAGGAATGGCTTTTCGGGCGGCTTGAGTATTCACTACTCGTGACTCAGCGTACTCTGGGAAAAAAAAAGGTCGGACGAAGGTAAACAATACGTATACCTGGCGAACCACAGCGGTGGCTGTGCTTCGGAGCCGCGCATGTGTGATGCTCGGGTACACTCACCTTCCCTCGTCCGTTATTTTCGACCACGCGTCTTTTTTTTTTTTTTTCCTCTCTCTCTCTCTCGCTTCTGCTTTTTTTTCTCTCTGTGTGTTCCCTTCATCCTCGCCTAGCTCATCGACCACAATCGGCGCATCATTCCGTGAGACGGACGCAAGCAAGCGTGTACACACACGTTTTCTGTTTTGGTTTGTCTGTGTAATATTACGACTACTACTACTCGCTCGCTCGCTCACACACACACACACATTTTTATCTTTTTTTTTTCTTTTTCTGCTTTCCTGTCGCTTGTGGCAGTCATGTACCCTCGCAGCGTTCCTTACGAGCAGTCGCCGCCGTTGCGTGACAACATCATCACGGTCGCCATGCCCGGGATCACGTCAAGCCGCTCTCAAATCGCGCGTTACGTTGGTCCAGAAGGCGTCACGGTACTTCAGAACGGGGCGGATGGCGACCCTGCGCTGGCAGAACTGGAGGACGGCCACGATCGATTCGACGGCTGGTCAACCTGGAAACGAGTCAAGCACGTTGTTGTGCACACGTACCGCATGCTGACACGATCACCGAAGGCCGTGCAGCCTGCGCTGGAAAAAGAAGCCAACGCCACCGTCAAGAAACAGGCCGGTGAGAGTACGTTGTCCGCGCGCGCGCGTCTCGCCGAGGATGGTGCGATTGGGTCCGCTGTTCTCTACTGCGCCACGTGTCGAGTGCACTGCCGTCTCCTCCACAATGTGCTCGCCTCGCCAGAAGTCGCGGAGATGGTCCATGTTGGCTGGTACAGGACCGTCAATCCCGTGCATTGGCTCCACACGGCGAAGGAGCTCGCGACGTGCTTCTGGTTCGCTGTGCGACCTTTTCAGTGGTGCTACTCGATCGTCAGTCGAACTAATCTCGCTGGGCTGCGCGACCAGGCCACCTTCACGCGCGAGGTCCGGCGCGCTGTGCATACGATTGAGCGCGAGTATGAGGAGGCGAAGACTGCCGCGGATGCGGAGACCGGAGCGGGGGCCGTCTCGGCGCCGAAACGAAAGCACCTGGTGTTGTTCGGATGCAGCCGCGGCGCCACCACGTGTTTCTACGCCGCCATGAAGTTACCCGCGCAGCTCGCCCGCTACGTCTCGCTCGTGATTGTCGAGGCGCCCTTTGACACGATGGAGCACGTTATCAACGCCTCGAGCCTCTTGCCCTGGTTGAATCGATGGATGTTCAACACGTTCTGCGACTACCGCGGCGAAGACGATCAGAAGCGCGCTTACGACTTCGATCCCATGCAGGTGCGCATCCGGTGCCCGGTCGCGTTCGTCATGTCCACGAGAGACAAGCGAGTGCCGAATGCGTGTACGCAGGTGTTGATCGACCGTGTGCGGTCACAGCTCGTGCCGCACGCCGTGCCCGCGGTGGAGGTGCTCGTGCTGCATCATAGTCGTCACCCGTGCATGGCAGTGGGTCACCGCGAAGATCAGGCCGCCTATGTGTCGTTTGTCGAGCGATTATACACGACTTACTGCCCTTGAAAAAGAAAAAACGGGGAGAAGCTGCAGCAGCAGCGTCACAAACACGTACACATTGCTGAGAACCACGAACAAAACAAAAAGAAGGAGGCGCCGGGCAGTGTCTTTCATTTAGACTCGGACAAAGCAAGATCGGGCGGGCATGCGATTTTAGCCGCACTCGGTAGCACACGAGGAAAGGGAGAAGAGACACGCACGTGCGGAGCAATGAATGCACCATGTGCCGATCTCCCACGCTTGACTGAGTCTTATTATTACTTGATCACGCGTCTCTCCCTTTCTCTGAGGCGTGATTTCCATCCTCGCAACTCTCCGACCGCTCACCTCATCGCTCTACTTGTTCATCCCTTTTGGCCCCTTTTTTCTTTTCTTTTTCGCGTCGTTTTTCTCACGCGGATGCTAGCTCCAGCACGATCCCGTGGTGACCTGTCGGACTTTTGTGCACACACGCACACACACACTACGCGACCACGGTCTTGTTCATGAATGAAGACGTGCGTGTCCTGTACGGGGCTAGTTTGCAGATCCCCATATGTGTCGGCTCCGTCGCCCTTCCCTTGCCTTTTGTGTCGCAGCTGAAAGCGAGCGCGGCCGCTGTCGAGGCGGCAGAACAGGCCACTGTGGTCTCTTCGTCTGCACACGACGTGCAGAGTGCGTCTGACAGCGACGCGACGAATGCGAGGACGATGGCGACAAGCGCGCGTAAACGAGCACGCAGCGGAGAAGGCGCGGAAACGGATGAACGTGTACCCACCACGCCTTCGTCAGCGACGCGCGAGGTGCCGGTATCGTTGCGCTACACGCACACGCGCTACTGCTACGTGCGAGACGGCGGTGACATGGCGTACGACGCCTTCTGCCGGTGGCTGTGCGCGTGCACCACGTCGACAAGAAACGCATCGAGCTGCCCGGAGCAGGCACACGTGGCGAAGACCAACAGGTCCCACGATGATATCACCGCGCCGTCGTCAGGCGACCTGATGTTTGGCAGTGTCACGACGTCCGAAGAGGCGGCGCTCGCGGCGCTTGTGAAAGGGCGGCCCCCTTCGCTGTTTTACGGTCTTGTCGAAAAGGTGGAGTTCGTTGTGCCATCGAGCTTTCCGCAACCGCGCCGCGTTCTGCGCAGGCCGCCCTTTGTCATTGAAGATCTCTCCTGGGCGGAGCACCTCATCGAAGTGCACATCCACTTCCTTCCACAGCTAGCGATTCCGCCGGTCGTGCTGCTCCACCAAGCCATCCTCAATCGTCGTCTGCCGGACACTCCCGTGCCCGCGCTGAAGAGCTCAACGTTCGAGCTGCCGCGCGTGCCGGCGAGGGTGATGCCCGCGTTCATCCCAGCACCAGTCACCAATGAGGCCTCCGCCAAGAAGCGGAAGGGCAGCAAAGCCCGCGAAGATGATGCGGCGCAGGAAAAGGCGGGGAAGGAGGCGGCGCTGTGGCAACTCGTGCAGGGTGCTGTGGTCTCGGAGCGGAAGGACACAATTCGTCTCTTGAACCCGACGACCTCAGTCGCGGCCTTTGTGCGACTCCTGCATGCGAAAATGGCCGATGAAGACGTCATCGGCCCTCTCTTTGCGCGCTTTCGCGACCACTTCTTTGGCGGAGAGGTGCCGGCGCGCGAAGAATGCGATGCCACGACGCCCCTGTCGAACGATCACCGAAACGCAGAGGAAGGTGCCGTGCCCGTCTGCCTCGATGCGGTACCCGCGTACTACACACGCTTGTTGGCATTGGAGGTGCGTCCTGACGCTTCCCCGCTGGGTCTCACCGCGCACAGTGCGTCCTTATCGGTGATGGCGGCTACCAGCCTCGCAGACGCACCTGTCGCAGTGGCTCAGGACGTGAAGGGCCACAGTAAACCAAAGGAAGCCGATGGCGGTGACGCCCGCGACGAAGACAGTGACGACGAGGAGGCCGCAACCGACTGGTCGCTCTCACCGACACTCCGCTCGCCGCTGCACCTGTACCATCACAGCTGGGATTTTCCCTTCGAGGCCGCCATTTATGCCTACGTCACGCAGCGCCGTCGACGCGAGGCCGAGGGTACCATGCAGGCCGTCGTCGCGCAGCTACGTGCCGAGCAGGCGGACCTCGCACATCAGCTACGGCACTTGGTTCACGAACGTCTGCCCGCGAGCGTCGCAGCGCTCCACAAGGAGCTGGAAGCGGCGTATCAGCACTGCCTATCACTGGCAACCACCAGTGCGTCCGCGAGGAATGTGAAGGACGAAGCGTTGGCGCGCAGCACTGAGTGATGCACCGGTGTCTCGCCCTTGGCACACTGAAGAACGAACAAAAACAACAAATGGAACGAAACGTATCAAGAGAGCACAAAAAGCTGAGTGGGACATGCGCACACGCAGCAGCAATGAAAGCGCTCGTCGTCGATTAACGCGCGCAGCTTGGCACGCGTGACTGCGACGCACGCACTCACCCATCAATGGATTTCTTGCCGTGCATCTAGTTGGGGAACCAGTCTCTATGAGAAGAGGCCCGAAAACGTTTCTGAACTAGCTCTTCGTGTTGTTGTTTTTTAAAGCGCCTTCCTGATCTCTCCCTCTCCCTCTCTCTCTCCCTCTCTGTGTGTTCCACGTGCTACCGACTTTACCTTTCGGCTTTCTTTCGTTTTGGACAGCTCCTTTCTTTAAAAAGAAAAAAAAAGCCCTCCTCAAAACAAATTATCCCTTTGTTTCTTTCGCTTTTTGGTTGTGACATCTTGTAAAAAAGCAACTGCACAATCGCTACCTTTTCTCGTGATCGCCACAACACACAACAACAGCAAAGAAAAAAAAATAATAGTTATGTCCACTGTTGCTGTCAACTTCAAGCCTCTCAATGCCATCGTGGTGTGCGGACCGTCCGGTGTCGGCAAAGGCACACTGCTCGGCCGCCTCATGAAGGAGTTCAACACCCGCTTCGCCTACTCGGTGTCCCATACGACCCGTGCCCCGCGCGCAGGCGAACAAGACGGCCGCGAGTACCACTTCGCGGATCGCGATACAATCGTGAAGATGCGCGACAACAACGAGTTCCTGGAGCTGTGCGATGTGCACGGGAACTTCTATGGAACCAGCGTGGCCGCCGTGCAATCGATCGAGGCAGAGGGTAAGGTCTGCATTCTGGAGGTGGACGTCAAGGGTGCGGAGAAGCTCAGGAACCGCCAGGACGACGCCGTGCGTGCGAGCTACTTGTTCATCACAGCACCGGAAGAGGAGCTACGCAAGCGCATCAAGAGCCGCGGTGCTGACAATGACGAGATGATCGAGCGTCGTCTCAAGACCGCCGCCTTTGAGTTTGCCTTTTTGAAAGCGCAGCCCGAGTTCTTCTCCGCTGTGATCCTCAACGATGAGTTGGAGCGTGCGTATGCGGAGCTCATCGACACGTTGAACACGGAGTTCAAGCGCAACAACATGGAGCTGCTCAACCCCTCGCCGCTGAAGACGAACTAAGCTTGAAAGCACCGGACATGTGAGTCCGGCTTTGTCTTTCCTCAGTCGCTCAGTGCGGATGACCCCACAAAAAAAAAAAAAGAATAATTCTTCCCCAATACGTGAAGATACTGACTTGTCAAGAAGAAAACTTGACTAATTAAAATGCTGCAGCACAAAACACAAAAAAAAAAAAAAGTGCTCTTCACGATGAACGGTGCACGCGCACATTGACAGAGAGAACAGATATACATGGTGGGTCTTTCTTCTCAGTGTGCGTGTGCATCGGTATGTGAGTCACCCGTCTTTTTTTTTTTTATTATTATTGGCTTGTTTTCTCGCTCTTACTTCCTTTTGCTGGAAGGCTCGCTCGGCCGTTTTGCTTCCACATTTTTTTTCCCGCGCATTCAAACTCCACCGATCGGCAAGGGGAGGCGGGAACGGGGTAAGAAAGAGAAGTCAAGGCGAAATACTTTGTTTGGGTCAGCCAGATGATGGAGAGAACGGAGTGACGTATGGAAGGGATCAAAACAAAAGTCGATGAAGGAAGCAGATCACGTAATTAGATTTTGTGTATGCATGTACACGCCACGTGGTTTTACCTGTCCGGATCTGATCCTCTCACCCATTCTTTATCTCTCTGCATGACTATCACTCTAGGCACATCTCATTTTTTTTTTTCCTGTGTGTGTGTGTGCCCTAGCCTTCTTCCCGTTTGTTTGATTGGACGTGGATGTGCCGACTCGAGCTCTGCGTTTGACCCTTGAACAACTCGCTGATCATTCACACATACAGGCTTACCCTTTCTCTTTTTCCTTTTTTTTTTCTTTTTGTTTTGCTTTTCGTGGTCCCCTCTGCACTGACGACTGCTCGTCGTCGTATATGGTTGCTTTTACCTCCTCGTCACGCGGGAACAGTCGTTGACAGTGTCTTTCGTTTTTCTCCTTCTTCGACTCACGGCTCTCTGCAAATTTGTTTTGCTTGCTCTTCTGTCTCTCGTGTTTACTTGATTTCGTCCTTTTTTTTGTTTTTTTTTCTTTTTTTTTTATCTCCCTTTCGCTTTCTCTTTCCGTTCTTATCCACGCACGCTGCCCACTTTTTTTTCCGCTGTGTCTCATGGAACGATGCGCGTCGGTGACCAGAGTGCTGAACACGCGGTTGACTCTTATGGAACACGGTATGGAAATCGTAAGGAGAAACAAAATAGAACCCTAACTAATTTTTTTTTGTTTGTGATTCCCCACACCCCGCTCTGTCTTTTACTTCTGACGACTACGACAACTAGTTTTCCATTTATTTGGTAGCTGCGACCCAAAACCTCTTAATCCCACAAGAAAGAAAAATCTCTAAATCAAAAACGACTCACTAACGATGACAGTCACACAAGTGTTTTAATTTAAAAAAATAAAAATAAAAAAAGTGGACGAGAACGCAATGCGCATGAGCCTATGTTTGTTGCTCTTCTCACGCCGCAAACATCCGTCAGAAGGGACAACATCATACCCCTTTTTTTTTTCTTGTCAATTCCTGTCCCTTCTACCTGTTTTTCTTGATTTGTCATAACCCGCACTGCTGTGTTGTCGTCACTGGCTTGCTCATCGCATTCGCCCTGTTCTGTTCTGTTCTCCTCTTTTTTTTTTTCTTTTTTTTTTGTTTCTTTTTTCAACGCCTTCTCCCCCTTCTTCTGTATGGCAGCGCTTATATGTCTGTGTCTCTGTGCGTGTGTGTGGTATTGCTCTCGGCTATTTTCACGAGACGTGTGTCTCGAAACGCGTCCCCTGTTTTCCAACACACGCACTCTCCTAATGCACCAAGGAAAAAAAAAAGGCGAAACCAAAGGACGCACCCAAATAGTTGAAACGCACGGAGCTTCAGAATCAGGTGTAGGCAATGTCTCGTTCTGAAAAAATTGTGATCTCGCTCAACTGGGTATCATCTCTTCGGTCACATCGTCTGCGAGGTTCGGCCCCGGGTGTGCGCTCTTTCGCGCTCTCTCTCTCCCCTTCGATGCGAGTGGAACGGCGCGTGTTGAGCACACTTGTTTGTGTACTGCTGGATTGGCGTCAACTGATGCGCGTTCCTCGATGCTTTTGTGGATGCAGACCTTTCGTACACGCGTGGCTGTCCCTCTCTCTCTCTCTCTCTTCCGCATCTTCTTCTCTCTCATGTTCCCGTCACTTTTTCTTTTTTCTTTTTCTTTACTGCCTCGCCGTCTGGTTCGTACGTCGAGGGTGAAGGAAGTTGTACCTTGTCGACTTTGGTGGTTTCGCCATTTTGGCTGTCGTTGTTTTTTTTTTTTTTGTCGTTGATTGCTGGTACACACCGCAGCGCGCTTCGGGACCTCGTGCCTCTCCCTCTCGGATTTCGCACGGTGACGTCGAGCAGCAGGAAACACTCGACCGCACTGTCTCTTGTGTTAGACTTACATACAAACGATTCGTTAGATAGTGCGCGCACACACACACAAGTTGAGTGTCATGTCAGAAAGCCCGAAAAACGTTCATGTCAGTTCACTCTCCAGTACAACGGAGGCGTCCGAGAAGGGCACGCCCGCCGTGACGATGGCCCCGCGCTACATCCCCCTGCTGGACGTCCTCTACGACCTGCGTCAACGCTTTCCCTCCGTTGTCGAGTGCGTCACCTTGCAATGCACGCGGTGTCATCAGTGGGTAGCGGAGGACGTTCACACGCGTATCCCTGATGAAATAGCGGAGGCGGCGGTCGCTGTGGAGACGAGTTACGCGCCCGTGGCGGTGGTCGCACCGTCATCCACGCGAGCGCGTCCGTCGGCGGAGGAGGCGAAGCAGACGGCAATGTGCATGCCAATGCAGTGGCACTCGGAGCGGCTCCGTCAGAAGAGCGCGGACGCCTTACGGCAGCAAGAAAAGCAGCGAGAGGAGCCATTGAGCTCAGAGAAAGAGCAGGTGCTGCTCGCGCTTCTTCAAAAACAGCCGCCAGTACGGACGTCATCGTCGCCGTCGCCATCCTCGTCTGGTCGCAAGAGGATCGCAGGCGCCGGGGCTCACAAGGCCGAAGAGGGCGATAGCACAGCCGCACACGTGACACACTACATGCCAAATCCCGCGACGTTTGTGTGTCGTTGGGCCTGCTGCGCACACGGTGATCGTATGCGTGATCTTCAGCGCACGTGGACAGGCGAATTACTCAAAATCGCCGATGAACTCGCCGCTGCGCGCGACAAGCTCTACGTCAAAAAGGAAGAGGAGGAAACAGACAAGGAAGCGGTGAAAACGAAAGGTCGTGGTGACCTCGTAGAGAAAAAAGGCGAATCAATGAAGCCCGTCAACTCGGCCTCCGCGTCACCTTCCTCGGCGTCGTCTTCACTTTTCCCACAGTTGACGCCTTCGTCCTCCTCCTCGTCTCCCGACTTCAAGACGCGGCGTGACGCCCTAAATGAAGCGTTAGAGAAAGCGCTCGAGATGCGCCGGAGCTCGCGATTGGCTCAGCGGCGCGCGTGTATTGATAGAGAGGCGCGGTCCTCCATCACGACGGCCGCCTTGCTGTCCCTACTCGCGCCTCAGACGTCCGCGACGAAGAGCGGTGGTGCCAGCGCCTTCTCAGGGGTACATTCGCTGACCCCACCCTCGCCGCCGCCGCCGCCGGCTGCAACCGCAGCCACCTCGTCTCCCACGTCGAAGAGCCACGGCGTCACTTGTCCGGATGCGGAGGCGAAGACGCGTCGTCAGCAGTGGCTACATCACGCGTGGGTGCAGAGCGCGGCGAATTACCTCATTCACGCCGATCGTGCCGCGACGCTCTCCGCCTTTTGCTGGGTCGTTTGCGATGCTTGTGGCAAGGTGCGGCGCGTCGCTCAGCCTTTCCCTGGCGGCTCCCCGTTCGTCTGCGCCTTGAGTCCAATGAGCGGTGGACGCTGCGACGTGTCGGAGATGGACGGCTTCATCACCTGTACAGAGGTGTTGCTCGGTGAGCAGCTTGTGGAGGCGGCTCAGCTTTCGCCGTTTGTCGACGTCGTACCGCCCTATCGATTGACCGGCCCGGACATGGACGAGCCCATTCTGCGCAGCGTCTGTGCCGTGGTCGAGGCCGAGCTCGGGGCCGGGGCGGACTGTCCAACGACGGACAGGGAGCCGGACAAGTCGACACGCCCCCGCGGTCTCGACACGCGCATGGCGCAGCACCTTCCACTCCTGCGCGACTTGACCGCCGCCATCCGCAAGCGATCCGTCGGCGCGTGGGCGAAGCAGCTCACGATGACGCCAGCCGAGATTCGCCGCAAACGTGAAGACGTCCTGCGACAGGTGTTTCTCGGCGCGGAGGAAAAAGCCGCGACAAAGGTAGCGGAGGCGACGGCGGGCACTGGTACACGTGCGGCGGCGCGTCACGCGAATAAGAAGAAGAGCGCGAAGGACGCGAACAACAAGCCGTCCACAGCGCGTGCGGACCGCCGTAAGCGCGGCCGAACTGAAACGGAAGATGTGGAGGCGGAGGCGACACCATCCGCGAAGAAAGGTGCTGCCGCTGCAACGGTCGACTCAACACCCGCTCTCTCGTCGCCTGCGACGTCAACGGTGGCCTCGGTGAGTGCGGACAGAGCGGAAGCGAGCTCGCAACAGACGCAGGGCGCTACATCGCGTCCAGGCAGCCGCTCCCGTACAACCTCACGGAAGAAAAGCAACAGCGCTGCCCCCACAGCGTCCACACTGGTGCCGCCGTCCGATGTGTCCAAGCGTGGCCGAGGGCGTCCACGTAAGTATCCAGTGGGTACGACTGCACCTACGAAGCCTGTCAAGGCCGCCGCGGCTAAACACGGAGACGACAAGGAAGAGGAGGACGACGAGGAAGAGGAGGAGGAGATCATTCATTGGGTGCAGTGTGACGACTGCGGCAAGTGGCGCATTATCCCGGAGCCGATTGCGGACACGGTCGAATTCTGGACCTGTTCGATGCGCGTGGATCCCATTTCGGGGCACCACACCTCCTGCCGCGAGATGGATGATGAAAAGAAGATGGCACGTGCAGGACAAGAAGTGCGCGAGGTGTAGTCGTCTGCTCTTTTGTTTTTCTCCTCTGTGTGTGTGTGTGTGTGTGTGCATCTTTACCTCTGCCGCACGCGTGCTTCTTCCTCTCGTCGTCTTTATTTCTGCAACTTTTTTTTTCCTGAGCCTTTTCAAGATGAGTGACACGAGCGCCACAAATCACACAATGAACTGTCAACAATTCGAAAGGGCAAAAAAAAAAAAAGCAGAGAGAGAGATGGAAGTTTGTTTGCTTTTCTTTGAAGCTCATTTGGGTGCCGTGAAGATGGCGATGACCGCAGCAAGTGCGGCGTGTTGAACAGTCGAGCACAACGCAACAGAGATCGGGAGCCAAAATCCTCTTTTTTTTTTTTTTGTGTGTGTAGTAGTAGTAGTAGTAGTCCTGCTCCGTTGCGGTCTAGCCGATGGCCCTTCGCGCGTCTTGCCCGGCAGCTCGCACGCAGTCGATTTGTCTGGAAGCCCTTCTAACACTCCCGCGCGTGTCTCTGCGGGCTTCTTTTTTTTTTTTCTTCACTTCTATCCCCTCCCTCTCTCTCTCTCCTCCCTTCTACGGTCCCATACGGACGCTTTTCTTCTTTTTTGTTCGCGGCGTGAAGCGGCTCTGTAAGCAACTCGGGGGAAGTGGCGTCTTAACAGCTCACGTGTGTTTGCTTCTGTGCGGCATCCTGGTTACGGTGTGTGTGAAGACGCTCACACGAGAACGCGCGACTCTTCCATCGACTTTATTTTCTTTTCTTTTTTTTTCCTAATAGTCTTGTGATACATGGCTACTATTGAAGCGACAGTCAAGGAAGCGCCCGCCGCCGACGCGCCTATCGGTGATGTGGGCAGCCTTGTGTGCTTCGCCTGCTCACGGTGCGACTACCCGCTGTGCGTCAGCGCGGACATTGTGCGGCACCGCGTCCCCGGCGGCACAACCGACTACGCCTTCGAGTACGACCTGGATTTTCTTCTCGACCTGGAGGAGCCTGTGCCATGCTACAGTGGAAATGAGGTGGTGCAGACATTTATTCGCGTGTCGGAGAAGATGCTCGACCAGCATATGCCCTCCGCTGCACGTGTCGTCGCACTTGAGGCTATTGTCGCGTCGCGGCAGTTCGAGGACGCGCAGAAGCGTCAGATGGAAGCACTGCTGCACGTGCCGGACGCGACCTCCGCTGTAGCCCCTGCCGCCGATGAACGCCGCGCGGAGGCATCTCCTAGTGCAGTCGTCGCCGCCACGGGGCACGAGCACGACCAGCGACTCGCCGCGAGTGTAGAGGCGCCGGTCGCACGCGTCGCAGCAACGGGTGAACTTGTGGAAGCCGACGAGCAGGACGAAAGGCAGGACGAAGAGGATGCGATCCCATCGACCGCGACTACAGCAGTCACAGAAACCGCCACAACCACATCCCCAGCAACAGCGACGAGAAGAAGTTCGGAGGCGGGCACAAATGTCGCCGCGCGCGTCAGCCGTATGCCACTCTTTCAACGATTGAATGCGCCGATTCGCCACTTGGGCGCCACATCAGAGAGTCGCGTGGATCTTGTCTGTGTGCGCGCGCGTCTGTTGGCGAGCGGCTTACGCCTCAGCTTGGAGGATCGAAGCGGCGACAATCCTGAGGTGTTCACAGAAGCCGCGGCGGCCGTTGCCACTGCGAGTGCTGAGGACGCGCGTCGGCAGGCAGCACTGCGCGTGGAGTCACTTCGCACGCTCGACTCATCCGTCTCCGTCCCCGCGACGACAAGAGCGAGCGATCATGCAGCCGCGGCATCCATCGCCCCGGCCCACGTGCCGAATCGAGACTCGTCGATAAACGCGTCTTTGGACCAGGTGCCCGCCGCGGTCCGTGAGGCTGTGCTGAAGCCCGCGCCAGCCACCCGCTGGTGCGACGCACCCGGGAACTTGTCGGTGGAAGAGGCGTTCATGACCGTTACGCGCACGACACACACCGCGCAGGCGCCGTGGTTCCGTGCGTACACGTGTGCGAGACGCGTAGAATGTCCTGATTGTCATTTACCTCTTGGATTCCTCTTTGTTCGTCGCAGCAGCGGTAACGAAGAGACCGAGGCGGACGAAGAGGATGAAGCAAAGCAACGTGACGAGGATGAGACAACCGAAGACGGCGAACGCATCGCGAAAAAGGCAAAACGACAATGTGTGCAGCCGGAGGCGGTGCGAGACGACGACGGTGACGGCATGGGCAGCTTCATCGCGCTGGAACTGAAGCGTCTGAAACAGCGCGAGTGGGGCCTGACGGATTTCCAGGCACGCTACGAGAAGGCTCAGCACCTCGACACATTCCGCGCCCTGTTTCCTGAGGCCGAGGAGCTGCAGAGTCTGTACAGTCGCCTCACCGCTCTCCGTACACAAGCAGAACTGTACAGCAACCTCCTGCGGAAGCACCGTGAGCAGAACGATGTGCAGACGGCACTACTCCAGAGCCAAAAGCAGCGCATGTCCACGTACGAGGAGAAGCTGAGTACCATGCAGCAGATCATCGACGCGCAGCGCCGGCAGCTGGAGATGCAGGGTAGCCAGCTTCAGCACCAACAGGAGCTCCTACGCAGTCATCGACAGCAGCTCAACAGTCAGCAGCAGCAGATTGAAGTGGAACAGCTGCTCATCGCGGAGCAGACAAAGACAATCGAGACACAGAGAGAGCAGATCAAGCTCATGCGCGCGCACCTGAACACGCGTCGGCTGCAGGACCAGATTGCCGAGAAGAAGGTCGAGCTGGCGGAAAGAATGCACCAAGCCTACCCACATGGGACACTGGCCATGGTCGCCGCAGGCGGTGAAGGTGGGCCTGACACCGACACGCACTCGATCGGTGCAGAAGAAACGAACCATGTGGGAAGTCGCATCTCACCGGCGGTTGTGCCGGTGGCCAGCGATGGAGCGTCCGCGGCGTCTCCGCGGTCAGCCGGACCGCCGTCGACTGGGGGTCCACCAGCGCACCTACGGGGCATTCGCGACCAAGGACAGGCATCCCAAACAAAGGTCGTCAACACTGCACATGGCTCCGCTCCTTGGCGGCGGTGGCCTCCGCGGGAGGACGCTCTCGGTGATGGTGGTGCGGAGAACACGCAGACTTCAGAAATGTCTGCCACCGCTGCAAAGAAGAGCGAAGAGGAAAAGAACTGATAGTGTCGTTTTATGTGGCGTTATTGTCATTCCTTCTTATTGTTTGTTTGTTTGTTTGTTTGCTGGTTACACAGTGCATTGGCCTTTCCCACGCCTCCTTCCTTCACGTAGTGCAGGTGCGGCAGATGCGATGATAGGCACGGTGTGCTACGTCCCATCGTGAACAACAGCAGCAGCCACAGCGAGCGCCTACCACCACACACAAAAACAAAAAAAATGCCCACATGCAATGGGGTATTGCATAACGATAGACTCTCTTGTTCTTCTGTTCCGATGTGGCGCACACAATCGTAGCGGCCCAGTGGCGCGCTGCCATTCTCTCTGGCAGGGATGAGAGGATGTGTGCGTGCGTGTGTGTGTGTGGTCACGTGTGTGATCCATGGAGACGCACATCACTGTCTCGACGCAGATGAAGGCCGCTGATTGGACCGCGACCACAGGGCGACAATGAAATGCAATACAGACAGACAGACAGAGACGTGAATGCGTTCTCAATAGTGTGCGTTCCATTTTGAACACCCTCCTTTTCGGCTCTCCTTACATTCCGCTTTCTTTTTTGTTGTTGTTGTTGTTGTTTTCCCGCACCTTTGCACGTCTGTCTCGACAAGGACTCTCTTTCGTATTTCGACTTTAGCTCTCAACCTCAGGTTAAACACGTTTCTTTGCTTTGTTTTTGTTTTAACAACCAATATTTCTCTCCCTCTGCCAAAAAAAAAAAAAATCTCTTCTCGTGCTCGACCAAGCAATAGCCGCAAGAGCTCCCCCATCGACAGCACGAAAAAAAAAACCAGGATTACAGCGTCCGTCCTCAAAGTGACGCGAACAAAAAGTCAACTCTGTAACGTATGTTTTTCTCTCGCCGCCCCGGTTGCACCGCTGCTTTGTGTGGCGTGAGCCGTGTCGCACTCATCACCGCGCTCCTTCTTTTCACATTCACAAGCGCGGTGGTGGTCTCCGTCGACGCGGCCACAGTCACCTCTGCAGCATGCACGGATCTCACATCCGTCTCGCAAGGCAGCTGCGCCTCCGACACTGTGGTCACCTTTACCGGTGCGGATCTGGCAGGCGTTGACACCGTGCGGATCGGCTCCTCACCGACCGAACAGAAGGCCATCACGTGCGTGGTCATCAAGGCCACCAGCGTCTCGCTGAACTGCACACTGAAGCTTGACAGCACTGCCTATGCGGGCATGTATCCCGTGTCGCTCCTCTCCAGTGCCGAGGGCCAGAGCATCGCGGCGGGCAGCCTCGCCGTGGGTCAGCTTCGCGCCTTCTCAGCCACGAGCTATGGCTTCGCCAACGGCTGGAAAAAAGCGCAGCCCGCTGAAGGAGAGGTGGTGACAGGCATGTCAGCTGATATGATCGTCTCTGGCGAGGCGTGGACCGTCTACGGTAATTTCATTGCCGCGAACAAGTACAAGGTGCTCTTCTACAGCGATGTGGAGATGGGTATGATCGCGTGCAACAACGGGGAGGAGGTGATACCGTCTGCTGTCCACGCGCAGACGAACTCGGGTTTCAAGAATGCGCTTGTCTGCAACGTGACCAGCGAGCCTGGTGTGATGGGCATGTACACGCTGCTCGTTCAGGACGCGTCGACAGGCGCCTTCCTACCTGGATCCACCGGCCTCTACATGATCACCGTGACGCCCCCACTGCCGAAGATCACAGCAATCTCCGGTGCATGCGCCGCCGACAGCCGCGCGTGCGTGAACGGCGCTGAGCTGACCTTCACCGGTACGAATTTCAACGCACGCCAGCCTGCCTACAACGAGATCAGCATTGTCAATACGGCGGCATTCGCTGACGTCACGGGCGTGAGCCGCACTGCGACCGGTCTCACCTGCGTCGTCACCGCCGTGTCGAACACGTCTCTGTCGTGCGCCCTGGCGGTTGACAGCAACATCGCTAAGGATGGCTCGTACGCTGTGTATGCTCGTGTACACGTGTGTACACACAAGATGCTCTCCGAGCCGGTGTACATCGGCAACCTCATGTACGGTGCGTCCTACGGCGCGTCCGTGGCGGGTCTGGCACTCGGATCTATTGATATGGAGACCGGCAAGCAGGTGGTCGCGGGTAAGACAGACGGCTACGTGTTCACCGGTGGTTGGCTCGCTGTCTTCGGGACATTCGACGCCTCGCATAAGTACCACGTGGATTTTTACAACGTGCAGCGCGCGGGCACGGGTGTGCCGACGTGTGGCGGCGTCGTCGTCACCGCCTACATGATCAACTGCACAGGCGTCACCCAGAAGCTCGGCAATCTCGGTATGTACCGCGTGCTCGTGAAGGACACCACCGCTGGATTTTACGTGCCGAGCGTCACAACGGGCCTCGACCCCATTATGGTGTTCGCCCCGCTGCCGACCTTCACGGCGGCGTCCGGCGACTGCGCTGCTGACAGCCGCATGTGCGTGACGGGTGCGATCTTGTCCTTCACCGGCATCAATTTTGTGACGGACAAGAAGATGGACATCACGTTCGATCATCCTGGCATCCACTGCGTGACCAATGCGGTCAGCAGTGCCACCTCTGCCACCTGCACGTTATCCATCGACGCCGGTGTGCCGGCGGGTGAGTACCCCATGTACGTGGCCGTGCAGGGCTGCGCGATGGGGATGATGACGCCGCCAAATGCAGCGGGTGTGCTTGTGCTCACGGAGGCGTCGAAGAAGAGCGCGGACCGAGGCGGTGACGCTGCCTCGGCTGCGACACCCGGCTGGAAGGCTACCGCGGTCCCCTCGGCCGGTAACGACGGCAGTGCGACGGCGCCGAAGACCAATTCCAACGTGGCAGCCATCGCGTGTGCGGTGATCTTCGGCATTTTGACGCTCGTCTTGGCCGTGGGCTTCATCATCGCCGTGTGCCTCTTCTGCCGCCTCCGCAAGCAGCACGGCAGTCGCACGTCCAGTGAGAGCTACGCAGCGGCCGCGGAGCTCGTGGGCGTGGCCCCCCGCAGCGAGCCGTATTACGGAGACAAGACTGTTTAAACGGCTTTTTTTTTTTTTGTTTTGTTTTGTTTTTTAAATACCTAAAAAGAAAAAAAACGCGCATTCGTTCTCCCCGTTTGCTGATTTCCCTCGGCTGTCTGAACATGCCAAACGGATGATGGCAGCGAGCCCACGCACGCGTACGGCGCAACGTTCAGCGCCAAAAAAAAAAAAAAAAAGAGGGGACGCTGCGGCGTGATGGCCGTCTTCTCCTCTTGCCGGCGCGTAGCTTTATCTGCGGCACTACAGGGACAAAAAACGAACAGCTCCGCTCATTTTTTTTTTCTTTATTAAAACATCTTGAACTTGAGTGGGTGTGTCTGTGTACCTGCGTTCCGTTTTCAAATCTCTCTCTCTTGTGATCTAGAAAAAGAAAAGATATGGATAATTTATATCTGTGTTTAGAACAGTGGATCGCGACACATTCGCAAAACGTACAGGGCAGAAAAAAGAAAAAGAAAAAGGCGAACAGATGATAGCCGAAGTGGACGTGGATTGTTCTATTCACCTTCACAAGTCACTTCTCCCGGTGACCCATTCATCCCGTCAACTCCGGTTGTCACTCTTTTGTTTTCGCTCTTCTCGCTCATTCTGTTCTTGTTGGTTTCGGAGTTTTTATTTTGTTCTCTAGTTTTGTTCATCTTCAGACTGATGACGCGTGTGGCGGGGCTCAAGACCTATCGGTCAGTGGTCTTATTTTTCTTTTTAATCTTCTTTTCAAAAAAAAAAAAAAATCATTAAGTCGCTGGCGTCACCAACAGCTCGGTTTGTGGCGCGTGTGGCTTATCTTTTCTGTTCCGTGTAGTAGTGAATTTCATCTCCCTCCTCCCTCCACTTCCATTCCTTTCCAGAACGAAAGTCCATCTTTTTTGTTTTGTTTTGTTTTTTGTTTACTTGTTCTTTCTCCGCACACAGCATATCACGTCATGGGACCCAAAGTTTTTTTTGTTGAAATGGACGTGGTGCTCTTCCGTAAAGCAGTCCAGGAAATCAGAAAGAAAGAAAAAAATATCAAAGATACACACTGATGTTCGATTAGCTGGATGCACGTCTGAGAAGAAGAATCTGTTGTCGCATGGAGCTGCGGGTCTCTCTATCTCTCTCACGCTCTCGCACGCGTGTGAGCGGCAACAAGCGCTGTCGCATGGCGGTTCAAGAACCACAACGATGTGTTTGCTGCCGTTGTCGTGATTGTTGTTGTCGCCTCTGTTGATGACCCAGACTCGGGCCCGGTGCGTTCACGTTCCCGTGCTCTCAAATCTCTCTCTCTCCCTCTGCCGATATCCATCACTCGCCCTCTCTCGCGGCTATACTCCTCTCTTCTCTGGACCTCCTGCGTTTCACGCGTTCAGTTGATCGCACAGCATCGGTGTTGCTTCGCTTCGCCTATCCTCGCACACTTCCCTGTTTTATTTTCTTTTGTTTTTACTTTGTCTCTCTCCCTCCCTCTCTCCCTCTCGTTCCAGGTGTCGAGACTGGTCGCTGGCGCTGTGAGTACAAACGTCCAACAAAAGAATACCTGAACACAGTCATGTCGTCAACCGCTGGGACCTCAGCGAAGCCGAGTGATGTCGGCGTCGACGCCTCCCGAGCAGGCGCCTCAGCGGATGTGGACCTGTCCAGTCAGTCCAAGGCGTTTCTCATCACACGTGTGCAGGCGCTAGAGCAGCACGTTAAGAGCCGCGATGCGGACTGCGCAGCGCTGCTCCGGGAAAGGCAGGAGCTACTCCCCCTTAGGGCCAAGTGCGAGTCACAGAAGGAACTGATCCTTGCGCTTCGTGAGCAGCTCAGTGTCCTGCAGGCGGAGCGGGACTCGGCCCTCGATGCTGTCGAGGGTCGCCAGCGTGCGGCGCGCGACGCGGAGCATGACGCGCTCAAGTCTGCCCTGGGTATGAACGGGGCGGCCGGCACTGCCGCCACCACGGCTTCGGGGCTGGAGGCCAGAGTGTCACGCGCCGCGAACAACAACGTGAGCACTGGCCAGGGCGGAGCGCGCGTGATCAAGACGGCCCACGCAGGAACGCAAATCATCTACGACAGCTCGGATATCTCCTCCCTCGGGTTTCAAGCCGGTGGGGCGGCGCCATTCGACTTCCTCGGGGGTATGGGTGCGTATCAGGGCGGTGTCGCAGGCGGTGGCATCACGGCGCCGACCGGCGCTAGGGCACAGACAAAGCCAGTCAGTCGCATGGGGGATGATTCCGAGGATGCGGAGGTGGAGAAGGCCATGTATCGTGCTCGCGATGAAGCGCAGCTCGAGCTTAAACACGCGGAGCAGGAAGCGCAAGAGGAAGCGCGGCTGCGTGCACGTCTCGAAGCACTCCGACAGGGAAGTAAGAAGTCGTGACCATGGAGGAGGACAAGTGGTGTTGCGGCGCAGAGACCGTTGATCTCTACGTGGGGTAGGGGGAGAACCATGTTCATCCGTCAACCAGTCCTTTACGTTTTGATGATGTGTTCTTGTCGTTCTCTTCAGTTTTACATTTCTCGATGCGTCGCGCACGACTCATATTGTTTATTTTCGCTTTTGTGTGTGTGTGTGTGTGTGTGCGGTCGTCAGGGACGGTCTTCGCAATATCATCTGTGTAGTTTCAGAGGTCGCACACGTCGGTACATGTCCGTCTCTGCTCACATATCGTGTCCTATTTCCTTGCATTTTCAAGTTTGCTTGTTTTTTTTTCTTTTCTTCTGTTTTTCTCTGATTTCATCTCTGCACTGGGAACAGCAAAAACAAAAACGATCATTGGTACTGACAAGCGAGCATGCGGCGCTTTTTTTTCCCACCGATTTAACAGAAGAGCGCGTACCCGCACGGATGTGTCTATGCATCAACGAGGTGCTTCCCTCCTTCATCTTTTTTCCCCCTTTGCACAACACCCTCGGGGACACGAATGGTTACCATAATGTTGACCGATAAAAGCAAGCTGGAGCCTCGTTGGGCACACAACGTGCGTCGTCGTTCTCTCTCTCTCTCTCCCGCCATATCCCACTGTTTCACTCCTCCTCTGTACATCTCTTTTCTTCTTTGTTGCTAATTTTTTTTTTGTTGTTTTTGTTGTCAATGGCTTCATTTTTCCGCCCCCTCCTATGCTTATCACTGATCTGCTCTCGTAACGAACAACGATCGAAATAAGTGTACGTCAACACGACAACAACAAAAAACAACAGCTCCTAGCCTTTTGGCATACACCCCACCTAACTTCGTTTCATTCGGCCGCCCTACTTTTCTGACGAATTCTCACTTGTTTAACGATTTTTTTTGTTGTTTCTTCTTCAATCTCTCGATTTCTCTTTGCTTGTCGTTCAGTTCTTATTTTTGACTCGTTGTGACTAAGCAGCTATCGCCATCGTTAGCATGAAATTGAGTGTTGTGTCGCTGCTCGCGCTGGCACTGCTGGTGGTGACCGGGCTTGGCGTCATGGCCAGTCCACACGACATCACTGTGTCGTGCGATGTAGACACACGCACTGGCTTCTGCACCTCGGGAAAAAACATCACGATCAGGGGTAAAGACCTCGACGACCTCAACCTCGTCCACATTGGCTCGACGCTTGACAGTCAAAGCCGCATCAAGTGTGAGCTCGATAAGTCTGATCACACGGAGAACCGCACCTGTGCGTTGGACATGGACTATTTTCCCGGCGTCTACGCCTTCACCGGCTATGCGCTTGAGGCTGACGGTTCCTTGGATCACATCTACCCCATGGGCAGCCTCGCGCTGGGCGAGCTCAAGGACTTTGACTTGGGCAACTTCAGCAAGGCGTGGAATAGCGCCTCACCCCCGGAGTATGACGTTGTGACAGGATACAGCGATGCGTCTCTCAGGTCGTTCGAGACGTGGACTATCTACGGTAACTTCACCCTGGGTCATGAGTACCGGGTCTTCTTCTACAGCTCGGACGGTCTCGGGATGCCGACGTGTGGGCAAGACAAAGCCATCGTCCCTTACGCTGCGATGTCCAAGAATGGCAGCAACTATGCGAACGCCATCGACTGCGTTGTTCGCAGTAAGCCGTCCATCATGGGTATGTTCACGCTGCTTGTGCAGGACGCCACCACCGGCGGATTTGTGCGTGGCACCACGGGCCTCGCCATGGTGTCTGTACAGCCGTCCCTCCCTAATGTGACGGGCGCCACTGGGGCGTGCGCGAAAAACAGCGTCGACTGTGTCAATCACGCGTCCATCACGTTCACTGGCATCCGCTTCAACGAGCGTAAGAACGAGTACAACAGGATCACACTCCGCAACAGTGTCGAGGATACGGCCTCCAGCGGCATCAACTGCACTGTTACTGGTGTCACGAACACATCACTCACGTGTGCGTTGAGCATCGGCCCTGCGTCCACGGTAGTGCAGGGCTCCTTCGCGGTGTACGCAGAGGTGCAGCTGTGTCTGTCCGGTATGTGGTCTGAGGACAAGTACCTTGGCCAACTCATGTACGGCAACTTCGGCTCTCTGACGGTTCCAGGCTTCACAGCGACCGAGGTGGATCTCGTCCGCGGTGGTTTTGTCGTTCAGGGTGCTTCCCAGGGGGACATTCACACGGGCGGCTGGCTCGCTGTCTTCGGTGTGTTCCACAGAGGCCACGAGTATCAACTCGATTTTTACAACGTGCAGCGCGCGGGCACGGGTGTGCCGACGTGCAGCAACTACAAGGTGAGTCCCTCCATGATCAACTGCACAGGCGTCACCCAGAAGCTCGGCAATCTCGGTATGTACCGCGTGCTCGTGAAGGACACCACCGCTGGACTGTACGTGCCGAGCGTCACAACGGGCCTCGACCCCATCTTGGTGTTCGCCCCACTACCCACTGTGACCGGCGCAAGCGGCGCGTGTGCATCCGAGAGCAGCGGTTGTAAGAGCGGTGCCACGCTGGCGCTCACCGGGATGAACTTTGTCGTCGGCAAGACCAACGAAGTTCTGTTTGACGAGAAGGGCCTGTCCTGTGCTGTCAGCGCGGTGACGTCAAGTGGTGCGCTCTCATGCACGTTGACGGTGAGCGCAAACGTGTCTGCTGGTGCGTACCCGATGTACGTGCGTTCTCAGGCGTGTACCATGGGTATGATGACACCAAAGCAGGCGGCAGGCTACATCCTGATTGGACAAGGCGCCCAATCCAAGGGCTGGTCACTCGGCCCCATGTTCACTTCTTCTTCGGCCGGTGGCGACGGTGACAAGAAGAGCGGGAGCAACAATTCAGCTGCCGTCGTGTTCGCCGTGATATTCGGTATTATCACACTTGGGTTCATCATTACCAGCATCGTGCTGTGTTGCTGCTGCACTCTGACACGCAAGCGCAAAGCCTCGGTCAACTACGACCCTGACGCGATGTCCGATCGCTACTGGAACGCAGATCGCGCGATGGAGATGAACGAGCAGACGGCCAACACCGGCGCCCCACCCGCTGCCTTTGGTACAACGGCTGGCGCTGTTGGTGCTGGGCTGAAGGTGCCGGTGGGGGCGGCTATGGGCGGTGCAGTCGCTGGCAAGGCACCCCCGCCAATGCCAGATGATCGGACCACCATTCCGGACGACAGGTACACGGAGTTTGCCACGCGCGCGTGAGAGGTGTCGCAGCCACCGAGTGCCGCTATCGCATCGCCTAAAAAGGCCCAGGAGGTGAACAAAAAGTACAACGAGTTCGAGTTCTCTTATCGGCGGGGCGGCGAGGAAGACCGTGCCTCACGTGGGAAAGCAAAGCAAGCCGGCATGCGTGTGTGTGTGTGTGCGTGTCCTGTCCGACAAAATAAAAAAGTTAATCAAAACACCAAACACAAAAAGAGATAATAAGGACGGAAGGAAATAAGAGGAAAAGCAATAAAGGAGGACAGGGAAACAGACAGTCACTGCCAACTTCACTTCTCCGAACAAAAAATGATAATAATAACGCGCATCTGTTCACCGCTGTCGACGTGAGACGGCTTTAATCGCACGGCGCACTGACACATGCACTGGCACCACCGAACACTGTTTGTCCATAACAATCACGTCAACAACAACAGTGCTTCAGCGCACAAACAAAAAAAAAAAAGCGAACCGAGATATTATGGACAAGAGCGTCATGGTACGCGTTCCGTCACTATTTTTTTCCCCCAACTTCACAACATGTTCTGGCGCTGTCATCGATTCTCCCACTGCTGACAGCGCTTGCATCTCTTCTTCGATATTTTTCTCGTCTGCCCAACTGCGTGCGTGTGTGTGTGTGTGTGTCACACCCTCGAGAACTCTTTCTGTTGGCGCTGTCTCCTTCTCTTCTCCTGTCCATATATCCGGCGTCACTAGAGGTGACGAGGCTAAAATGGAAAAACACGGAGATGAGTCCTATTTCTCGTGTCCCGAGTTTAATTACTCTGAACAAGACAAATGACTTTAAAAAGGAAGAAGAACACAATCCCAAAAAAAAAAAAATCGATGTGCTCGCCTTCTCTACTGCTCAGCGACTCGGCATGTGTGTGCATCCCGGAAGTCGTGGGGACGTCATTGGGCTGCGCCGTGTGGTTTGGCGCTGCTACGAGGACAGTCAGGTCTGGTGACCCGCACGAAAGAAAACACCACGCCATGCGGACAACAGCACGCAGGAAAAGAAGAGGAGGGAACAATGTGCTCGCGTCCGTGTACGTGGAAGCACACCTCATCTACGCTGCCCCTCCTCTAATGCACTCATTCTCTCATTGAACCTCCCGCTTCTTCGTGTTTCGCAAACTCAACTCTCCGACACTGTTCCGAGGAACAACATTCAAAAAAAAAAAAGAACAAATAAGATTCAGGCTTGCCTTTTTGGGGGGCTTCTTCGCTCATTACGAGATCACTCCGATAAGCAACCAATTAAAAAAAACCGAAACAAAGCAGAAGAAGTGTCGTCAACTCACGCGTGCCGATATCATTTTCCAGAATGTACCAAGGTGAGCGAGGGTGGGATGATGAGGCGCAGCCAGTGCGTTACGCAGCGCAGATCGGCGGCGTCGGGCGTGGTGCTGCCAGCGGCGGCTACACAGTGGGACCAGGTCCAACCACCACGACCACGGTCACATCGGGTAGCATGGGTGCACGTGCCATGGGCCTTCCCCAGGGTCTGTCGCATCCACAGCAATCGGTTGGTATGACAGGTCGCTCGGTCACCTATGTGCCTCAGCCCACCGCTGGGCGCTACACACCGATGGACTTTGAGCTGTACCTCAACAGTGGGCGTGACCCGTCCGATGACATGCGCCGTAGCTCCGAGTACTACTACTGGTATCACAACCGTCAGCCCCGTGACCCGCGCGCGCCGATGCCGCTGCCGTCCATCGAGGTTCAAGAGTCGCTGAACAACGCAACGATGGAGGCCCCGTGGGAGGATGAGGCGGAGAGTATGGCTGTGCGCCGCGCTATGGGGGCGCGGAGCACAACCTCGCCGGTGCCATCCACCGGTGCCGTGGGTGCTGGCCGCAAGGTCAAGCTCGAGCTCAATCCGCAGACGCTGCGCGAGACGCACGCGGAGAACGTCATCAACCCCTACGGAGGCGGAGGGCTGCTGTCACACGACCTCATCAGTCCCAACACACAATTTTTCGCGGCCTACGCGCCGACGCCCTTGGCGACCATGACCTCGCCCGCGACACTGCGTGCGTACGCGCATGGTCAGCTTCCCATTCCGCAGGGCTTCACGCCCGGGACCGGCGCCACACACGGAAGTAGCAACACCACCTCCGTACCGGGTGCCCCCAGCGGTGCTGGGGGTGCCGCACGCAGCCTCGCCGCCCAGCAGTACTACACGCAGGAGGCGATCAACTACGGCTTCTTTGGAAATCGCATGGACCCCACCATGGGCGTCATGGCTGGGGCCGGGGCCTTTGACGGCTACGGCCAAAACGCGCTGGCGGCCGCAGCGGCAGGCATGGGAAGCAACGAGCTCTACGAGGACTACTACGCGCAGACGGTGCGGCACGGTGAGGCTGGACTCGGTGGTGTGGCCGGTGGACGTCGTGGTAGCAGCGGCCGTGGTGGTGGTGGTGGCGTGGGCAACAATACTAACAACGCTCAGGCTGGTGGTCGTGGTAGCGGCTTCCGCGGCCGTGGCGCTGGCCAGGATGGTGCGAGCGGCGGCAACAACAGCAACAACGCACGCTTCCAGCAGCAAGGAGGCTCACAGAAACTCCAGCAGCTTCACAGTGGTGCCGCGACGAAGAACCACTGGACCCTGAAGGATATTGAAGGCTACGCCGTCGAGTTCGCGGAGGACCAGGAAGGCAGCCGATTTATCCAGAGTGTCATGGACACCGCGACGCCGGACGAGATTGACCATCTCTTCCATGAAATCTTCGAGCAGCCGCTGGAGCTGGTGACAGATATTTTCGGCAACTACGTGCTCCAGAAGATGCTGGAGAAGGGTAATGAGGCACAGCTCGTCTTCGCTGCCAACCGGCTCGAGGGCCACGTGGTGGCGCTGACGCTTCAGACGTACGGCTGTCGTGTTATCCAGAAGTGCATCGAGGTGATGCCAGCTGCCGGCTTGGACGTCATCCTCTCCGAGCTCGAAGGCAACGTCGCGCGCTGTATCCAAGACCAGAACGGCAACCACGTGGTGCAGAAGTGCGTCGAGGTTATTCCCCAGCGCTGTGGCTTCATCATATCGGCCTTTGCGGGCCGCGTGATGGAACTGGCGACGCACGCCTATGGCTGCCGTGTCATTCAATGCATCATGGAGCATTGTCCCGATCAAGAAGACGCCATCTTCGCAGAACTGCTCGACGGTGTCCACTCGCTTGCGCAGGACCAGTACGGCAACTACGTTATCCAGCACGTGCTTGACCACGCGAATGACGACACTAAAGTCGAGGCCATCTATCAGGTACTCAAGCCCTACTTCTACGAGTTCAGCCTCCAGAAGTTCGCCTCCAATGTTATGGAGAAGCTCTTCTTCCACGCTCCGGCCGCGCTGCGCATGGATATGGTCCATCTCATGTGCGGGGACTGTCCGGCAGCGGGTGCGAATGAGGCTGTTGAGATCGTCACCTTCATCCGCTCTAAGGAAATCATGGCCGCCATGACGAATACGGAGAATGGCGAGACTGCCGCTGCCGGTGGCGCGGCGGCGAATGGGGGACGTGGTAGTGCGGGGGGGAAGTTCAATCGCGAACAGAAGGAGAAGAACCGCGAGGAGAAGGACGCGGCGATGGGTGTCATTGAAGCGGTGGAATCCATTGGCATGGGCACGCCCAGCATGTTGTGCATGATGCTCAAGGATCAGTACGCGAACTACGTCGTGCAGCGCGTTCTTGACTCGTCCAGCGTGGAGCAGTTCGTGTGTCTTGTCGACAACATTCAGAAGTTCGTGCTGCCCGTGCAGCGTTTTAGCTACGGTAGCCCCATTCTGCAGCGCCTCGAGCGGCGCAACCTCGTCAAGTCCCCGCGCCCCGAGGCGGCGCTGGAGGTCCCCATGGATGGTCGCGGTGCAGGTGATCGTGCGGTGCACCGCAACACTGGCGGCGGTCGTGGTGGCGGTGGTAGCCGTGGCGGCGCTCGCGGCGGTCGCCGTGGAGGCGGCAACAGCGACGGTCGTGGGGGCGGCAGCAGCGGCCGTGCTGGCGGACGTGGTGGGCACGACGCCCGCAGCGGGAAATCACGCTGGGGCGGCAACAATGGTAACCAGTGGTAGTCCCAACGCGCGAAGAGACCGTGTCTGAATGGCTCTTGCTCTCTCCATCTCCTCGGACTCAATAGCCACGAAAAGAAGCCTTACAAAGACCAGAAAAGGGTGAGTGCGGACCGTCGTATTCAAAACCAACATTTAAAGAAACGGAAAAAACGTACACGGAAGAGCCGAAGAAAAAAAGAAAAGCTGAAGCAGTGAGGGAGGAAGTTTTTAAAACAAAACACGACTACAAAGCCGAGATGCCGTGAGGGCATATCCCCTGAAATCTACGAAAGTCTGAGAGTGCGTGTCTCTCTCTCGCGGTGCTTCATTCTTTTCTGCTTTTTTTCTCTCTCTCCTGTCTCACACACTTCCGTGAGCTTTTCGGTGGCATGCGTACACCCTCCTTCTCCCTCCACGCTGCAGGGCAAGGTGCTGAGCGGAGAGAGATTGAAAGGACGTGCGACTGAAAGCGTATAATATTGTTTTTATTTTTCTTCTCGCCTTTTTTGGTACTCACGTCGATACCGTGTCGCGTTGTTGTTGTTGGTGTCCCATCACTTTGTACTGGTCGAGGGCGCTGCGTGCGATGACCGCTCCCCCCCCCCCCCCCCGCCCCTCTATTGTGCTGATATTGGGGTCGCTTTTTCTTTCTCTTCTTCTTTCTCAGCTGCACCTCGGAGCTCGTGAACTAAAACTCACTTACCACGCGCTCTCGCCCCGTATATTTTTTTTTTTTTCGAATCACGGAGGAATTAACTTGTATACAAGATGCAAAGATGTTTGTGAAATCGTTCTGCGGCACACGCACACTGGATGGACCTCCCTCCCGTCCTCACTCACACACATAAAAATATAAAGAAGAAGACAGAAGCAGGAGTCAGATCAAACAAGAAGTCTAGATGTTGAAAACAAAAGGCAGTGTAAAACAAACAGCACGTGTTTCTTTTCATCTCTTACTCTTTTTGTTTGTCTCTCTTCATCTTCTTTGCGTTTCCTGAACTGCTTCTTTCTCCTTCCTTCAAAAAAAAAAAAAAAGATTTGTAAGTTATTTCGCTTAGTCGTGTGCGTTTGTGCACACTTTTGTTTTTTTTTTTACTAATCTCCAAATTTGACTTGATCCGTGGTACGGTGTTTCCGCGTGCCTTGGCCGCCATCCGAGTCGTCATCCAGATAGGGAGAAACAAAGTGCGCGCTGCGGCCAGACACATAAAACAAAAAAGGTGTTGGCTTCCGCGATGCCCTCCTATGGGCGGCGTTGTTGTTGAGGTTGGTACACACACCGGTAGAGGCTCGGTGTCAGTCATGCACGTCTGTTGAAGGCAAGAGGAGCAGAGAAAAGAGGCGGTCGATGTGTAGCTCTGTGCTTAATCGCCTCTACACGTTTTTCACTCTTTCTCTCCAGCACCTCTGCTATCGCATTGATTGACCCCGTTGTAACCTTGTTTTTTGTTTTGGGGGGGTGGCCAATAGTTTGCTTTTCTTTTTGTGGTATTGAGTTTGTGTTGCTCGCACACCTTCACTCGTTCGTTTCTCGGAGGACTGTCGCCGATACGTACACGCTTCTTTGTGTCGTTTTGTTGGTGGATTGTGTGCGTGTGTGGAGAGGGGCGACTGATGTTGCCTTCGGTTTTTTTTTAATTTTTTTGCGACCGTTACTTGTATTTTTTTTGTTTTCAATCTTGTGCGTTTCTTGTCGTTTTGGTGTTCTTTATCTCAAGCCTCCACTGTCTGTGGGTCGTTTTCGTAAAAAAAGAAAAGAAAAAAGGGCTCTTAAATAGGTGCGCGCGGGGCCCTCTTATGCGGATTGTCTCGTGGGGAAAAACAGAGCACTCTCCAAAAGAAAGAAGTTAATTGCAAATAGCTTTATCCATGAAAGAAAAAAAACGCTCAAAGACAAAAAGGAGCATCACTGTACTCATCGCGAGCCTAAGCGTAGCCTGTGTTGTGTGTGGTGCTTGTTGGACTCAGATAGAGCGGCGTGGCCTCCACATTTGCGTTACACGCTCACTCTTTTGGTGTTGGGCAATTGAAGCATGAGCACTACTTGTACATAGGGTGTATTCTTCGCTTTCTTCCTCGTTTGTGAAACCATATAAAACAAAAAAAAGAGAAAATAAAAGAAGGCAAGCGCCAGAGCACGGAGGGTTTCTTCCCCGCGTTCACGATCGCAGAGGGACCGTGCGATGACTAAGGTGCTGGAGGGACACGACGGGGGGTGCGCACCAAGACAATGGTCAGAGCGTATGCGCGTACATCTCCTCTGTGTGTGTCTTTCTGCTCGTATCGTCAGAGTGGGATGGCGAGTGGGCGAGAGTTGAATGACGAAATAGCAAGAGCGTGAACGTCTTGGCTGCACAACTTTTTTTGTTTGTGTGTGTGTACTCGTGGCGCTATGTGCACACCTGTACTGTCGCTGATATGATCTCAATCAACGCACACACACACCACTGTCACAGCATCTCTCCATCTCTCTCTCTCTCTCTCTGACACGTTTTCATCGCGCTTCTGTGTTTGTTGTTGTTGTGATCGTTTTGCTTCCTGTGGCAGTCACCGCCTTCTTCCCCTCTTCGTTGGAGAGTATCGCTTGTTTGACGCTACGTTACAGTCGCCCTCAGCTCGTTGAGTATTCAGTCATCGGACTTCTTTAGTACCACACATCCGCAATCGAGTAAAGCCCAAATCAAGAAAAGGATGCTGGCCCGTCGCTCCCTTCTTCTCGCCCGCCGCTCGCTTGCCGCACAGCGCCTTGGTGGCGTCGCGGTGCTCTCCGGTAGCCGGTGTGCGGCTTCACCTAGTGCGGCCTTGTCCGTTCCTCGCCGAGGCTACCTGGGCCAGACTCTGGGTACAAACCTCGTCGCACACTTTTCGCAAGTCAACGCGTGCACGTCGCTCTCGACGCTGCTTTACAGCCCTCTCGGCACGATGATGTTCATCGTACTCGCCTACAACGTGATTGTGATTGGTACGAAGCACTGCAACTACTCAATGGAGATCACCGCCAAGGACTACGTGCAGGACCAGCAACTGTACGTGATTATGCGCTACGGCATCCTCAGCTGTATTCTCCTTGGTATGGAAGTGATGTTTGTGGAGGTCTGAGGTGTGCATGAGCGCGAACAGGAGATAGAGAAGACACGTACTGGGTTCTCTCATGACTTGTCTCTAGCGTGCAGATGACATCCTGGATACAGACAAACCTCTTTTTTTTTTTTTTTACGTTGTCTGTCTAGCAGAATCAGAACATGCGTTTCGATTTGTTTTTTTGTTTTCTCCCTACCTCAACGACAATATGACTCACCATTAGGATTTATCACTTAGGCGCGTGGGCCTGGTTCAAAAAGAAAAAAGAAAAAGAGAGATGAGCACACATACACACACACCGATGAGACACTGCGAGTGTGTGTGCGTCATACGTGTACGCTCGGACAACGATTGGCCGCTGTTGTTTGGTTGGTTGGTCGACTACACACGCACACACGTGGGCATGCGGGTAGATGCGTCTTGTCCGTTCACTTCTCAACTGATTTAAAAAAAAAAATGAGGTGGTGATGCAATGTGATCTAATCGCTTGCTGGCGCCCCTGTTGTCACAGGGCTTGCGTGCGTTTCCCCTTTTGGTGTTGTCGTTTGTTAGTTTGTTTGTTTTCATGTTTCTCTGTAAAGTGGCGATGGCAATCGTGATGGAGGTGCCAGTCTCATGGGGTGAGCGTGCACGTGTCGCTTGTACGTGCGCACCAATGACGCACGTTCTGGTTGATCGCATGCGTTGGTCCATTCACTCCACTGCTCACCGTACCCGATCTCCTCTTCTCCTGGTCTCCTCGTTCATGTCTCACCACAATCTGTGTGTGTGTGTGTGATTTTGTTATGTTTTTTTCTTGTCAACAACACAACAGGTACACCAAAAAAAAAAAAAAAGAAGCTATCAAACTGCATTTTTTTTTTTGTGGCTCCCAACGCTCCGCCTGTTTCCTCGCCACCGAATAAACGCAGCTTCCGACGATGCGTGCAAGCGAAGACGACGAGTTCGATCGCGATGAAGAGTTCGACGAGCAAGAGGAACGCGAAGAAGAAGATGCCCCCACCGTCGACAACGATGACGACGACGAAGACGAAGAGGCGGAGGCGGACGGCAAGACCGCCACCATGGACGAGCGCTTCATTGAGCGCATCCCTGAGAAGGTGCCGCCCGTGACTGTGCTGCCGCTTCGGCTCCCTCCGGATCTTATTGCACGTGCCGCGGCCCATCAAGACAGAGACGATGACAGCGACCATCTTGACCAAAATGCAGAAGGTGAGGAGGCGCTGGCAGATGGGCATGCGGCAGCCACTGCGGGAACGGTGCCCGTCCAGGTGCGCCTCACGCGTCCGGCGTACCGTTTTGAGCAGGTGTGTCGCAAGGCACTCGACGCGATGCGCCGGGCTCATGTGATGCATCAGCTCGCACATGACGTGGACGGATTACGTGCCTTCGTCACCGCTGAGCACGCTCGTCAGCGTGCGCGTGAGGAACAGGGGCTCACACTTGACGATGAGCTCGCACAAGGCATCGCACCCGATGCCCTTGAGGCCATGGACGCCATGCTTGAGAAGATACAGCTCGCGGGTGCGGGGCTGGCGATGCCTGCGCGTGCCGACGCGGCGCTAGGAGATGACGAAGACAATGACGGGGCTGGGACTGCGCCAGTACGCGCACCCACAACGACGGCGACGGATGGTGAAATGGAAGACGGAGAGCCCAAGGCCCCGTTGTACTGGCTCGCACCGCTGCTCGCCAACGACCTGCCGACGCTGGAGCGGACGCTCGCGGGCATGTACGGTTGGGCCGTCCCACCACCACCACCACCACGACCGCCTCGAAGCGTTTCGTTCGCCACCGGCAGCGGTAGACGCGCACCTGGGGATGCGAACCACGACGACGACGACGAGGAAGGTGAAGAGGTGATTGTGCCAGACCCGGCACGCGCGCGTCCGAGTTGGTTCAAGCCGTCCGGTGCGTTCGGGAACGGGGACGCTTCGCACCATGAGAGTGGGGAGGAGGAAGACAACGGCGCGGCACAGGACGACGGCGGCGATGACTCTACGGGCGTTTCTGCCGCTCTCGCCAGCGGCAACAACGACGAGGTCGCCGCTGGCGTGAAGGACCAAGGAAGCACGCGCCCGTCGGGTGACTGCGGTAGCCATCAGGCGAACATGGTCGTTGCGCCGCCGCTGACCGCCGTGCCTGCTTTCGGTGACGTGAACCGCCGTCTGTGGGTGGTCTTCGACACCGTGAGTGCGGAATGGCACCTGCTCGATGTACATCCACTTCTTCACGCGTTGCGCTGCCGGACGGAGAAACGGCTTGATGGCGCAGAGAGTGCAGATGCCGCAGAGGAGGCGGACGGTGACGCCCGCGGCGACGCAGAAGAGCCTGGTGAGGACGAAGAGGACGACGGTGACGATGGCGACACTGACACCACGAACAGCGATGACGGCAGTGCGGATCGCCGGCGTCGCGGTCGTTTAGCTGGTGTGCCCGAGTACGATCTCAACACGATGCTACCCGTCGATGCGGTTGTACTTTCCGCGTTGTTGTGCCCCTCCGCACTGCGCCTGTGTCTCCTGCAGCGTCGGCGGCCCTCGCTGGAGTGCGTGGAAACGTGGCTGCGCCGCGATTTACACACCGGTTTTCCCATCCTTGCCGCGGTGCACGCTGCGATCGTCACGTGCAACGCAGTGGACGGGCCGCGTCTGCCATATGCGCTGCCGAGTATGCGCCTGGACTACAACCTCTTCTTCGAGGAGCCGTTCGTGGGCAGTGGCGACAGCGGGCATGGTCTGCCCTTGACGAATTATCAGGCGAGTCAACGCGGCAGCACTGTCGACGGAAGCACAGCGCGAGACACGCCGGCGCTGGCCTACCAAACCGCCAGCAGCACGGCCACGTCGCGCGGCTTCTTGCTCACCAGCGTGAATCTCTCGGTCTCACCTTTCACGAAGCACTTACTATGTCGCGAGCGTCAAGTGAGTCTCATCAGCTCCTCACTCAGCCACGTCGCGCGCTTCAACATGGAGATGCTCCTGGCGGCGGGTGTGTTTCCGTCGCGCCCTATTCGTCAGGCTGCTTTTGACACCTCCGAAGGCGTGCGTCTCGCGCTCTGGTTGCTCATGTCCGTGCCACGTGCGACGCTGACGCGGTGGGGCTATCGCGACGGGACGATGCCCGGCGAGCGCGGTCGTGCCGACGCCGATGACAGCGGCGACGAGGCCGCTTTGGCCGCGGAAGAGGCGGACTGGTACGGCTTCTCGGGTAACGAGGGAAATGGTCGCGACGGCCGCGGCAATCAAGACGGGAGCGAGGAGGCGTCTGACGAGGACGCAGACGACGACATCGCGCCAGAGGACGAAACGGTGGAAGCTGTGTGTGAGCGCGTGGCCCGAATGCACCGGCGTGAAGCTCAGGAGCGGCGCGCTCAAGAAGGTCATCTGCTGCGTGTGGCGCCATTTGCGATGGAAGTGATTCTTGAAGTGCGTCGTCGCGTGGCGCGTGAGATGAAGACGAAGCCGCCGTCCCAACATACTTTGCTGACGTCGCTCGAGCGCGTCTACAAGCCCGCGCAGATCGAGGACGGCAAGCCACGCGGCGATCCACTCCTGACATCCCGTTTCCTCCTCGCCCTACCCGTGCCAGTGACGGGAATGAAGCAGCAAAACGGCCAGGACGAAAGCGCAAAGGAGACGGTGCCTGCCACGTCCTCAGCACCTGTGTCCGGGGAGGCTGCGGAAGGACGCGCAGACGCACACACGCATGCCGTCGACACCCGCGGTGCATTGCATTTCCGTCATCAGCGTCTGTACCAGTCCGATATTGTGCTGCTCCTTCTCGCTCTCACGTCGACACCGCAGCCGCGTGGTATGGTGACGGCTTGCGGTGCCTCCGCGGGCCTCTTCAAGAAGCCTTCCCCACCGTCAAAGCGCGCTGCCGGGGGTAGCGTCGACGGGCCCGGCGCCGCACACCGACTGGGTCTTTCAGATGCCACGCTCGCCGCTTCTGGGCAGCAAGCGGCGTTCACCGCCGTAGCCCAGCAGGCTCAACAAGAGTCGCACAGCTCCTTCTCGTTGGTGGAGCCGTCGGCGGCCGTGTCGCTTCGTCGGCGCAGTCTCATGGTCCTGCAGGGAACCCCTAGCGACGCGCACGAGGCACTCTTCACCGAACTGCTCGCGCTGAAGCTCGACAAGGCCACAAAGACGCCCATCACGTTGCTGCGGTCAGGCACAGTGCGCCTACTCCTCCGCGCGCTGCCTCGTTTCCGTCACCCGCGCCTCATGCAGGCCTTCTGCGAGGTGGTGCCGTTGTACCAAGCCCTCGGAGAGTCTGAAACTGCACCTCTTCCCGCGCTCGTTCGCGACTGGTCGGCGGAGCTGGCGAGGGCATTGAAGCGGGAACACGTGACGGGGATGGTCCAGCACCGCTACCTGGACGCGTTCACAAATCGTTTCTGGCACGAGCTGCACTGCCGCTTCACGGGCGGTCTGTACGCCGACGTCACCGTCGCCCTCATGCGTCGTCAGCTCATGGTGTTGTTCGACAAGGTCGATGAGCGTCTCCGGCAGTACCAAGATGCTATTGCGTCTCTTGGCGGGATCGTTCACATTGATCACGCGCTGTATTTCAACCGCACACCCGGTGGTGCGGGCACCATGTCCACAAGCGCCACCCAGTCGATCGCGAGTATCGGTATAGGCGGCGGTGGAGCAGGCAGTCGTCTGGGCGAGGCCATGGCCAGTGGCACGCGTCGCTTTACGGCGCGCACCATGTCCTTGATGAGTGCCTCGCCTTCGTTGATGGGCACCGCGCCAGCGGATCTCAACTACGCGCCGGCAGGAGGGAACGTCTTGGCCGCCGATGCACGCGGTCGCAAATCACTCCGACGGGTTTCACAGCGCGTCGCAGCGCCGGGTGGCCACCGTCGCAGCAGCTTATCCACCTCCACAGCCGGTGCCGCTACAGGAGCAGCACCTGGTCGCATCGGTGGCCGTCAGCTCGCTTTGTACGATACGGAGTTCAAGCGTGAGCTTACCCGTGTGCGTAGCGTCTTCAGCGGCCTGTCCATGCAACCCACAACCTACCTCACCCCCTACACGCTCTTCGCACTGCTCTTCGACGCCGACGAGGACGTCAATGCCAGTCCCGTGCTCGGCAAGAGTGGTGTGGCCGGCGGGGGCAGCGCGCGGAGCATTGATCTAGCGGCGGTGTACTACCTGGTTGTTGTGCAAGGTGTGACAACGGTACGCACCGATCCGTTCTTTGGGGCCGACATGCCAGCGCTGGAGTACGCCGTGCGCGAGTTGAATCTTCCCGCGGCGCGCACGCTGGTACAGCTGGGCGCCTCGCTTGACGAGCTCATCGAAGGCGGTGCCATGACAGTCGAGCAGTACTGCGAGTTAATGTTCACACCCGATGAGGTTGAAGAGCTGCGTTTGCTGGCAGACATGCACACACACTACGTCACCACAAATCCGGACGCGTACTACGGCATTCTGCGAAATATGCGGGCAGCAGCCGTTGGTGTGTGAGAGAGAGATCGTAGATCGTGTAGTCTCCTCGTGTGGCCCAGATCGCTTCGTCTTCTTCTTCTTCTGAATGTAAACCAACAACGGGAAAAAAAAAAGTGCAACGCACGGGGAAATGAGCAATATGTGGTCAGGTGACGCCGCCTCCTCCCGTTCTCAGGAAAAAAAAAAATGTATACTTCACTCGTGAGCTGTGGTTTCTCCACTTCAGTTCGTGTTTAGTGGTGTTGTGTGTGTGTGTGTGTGTTAGCACCAACCCCTACACTTACTCTTTCCCTTTTTTTTTTTTCTGAGTGATCGATTCCAGACCTTGTCGTATAGGTTGTGTGCGAAGAAAAAGACAGACTAAGGAACAACACAACATGTAGAGAGACGTGGAAGAGCTACAAGAAAAAACAGACAAGGGGGAGAAAAAGTGCAGCAACACGAACTGCAGGTGCCGGGGTGTATAGTCTTGTCCATCGCAGACTGTAGAATGGAGGTCTCCCAATGCGCTGCTCGGTGATGGTGCGACTGGACAGCTCGCTGTGAGAGTATTCGCTCCTTTGCCGCGACTCGCATGGTAGTGAGGTGCTCTTTCTTAGCACGTCTTCCCTTACACACACACACGACTCACGTATCCACTCTGCTTTGTTTTGTTTTGTTTCACTCCTTCTCTCTTGCGCTCTTGACGCCTCTGACCTTACACGCTTCCGGTGTACATGGGAACAACGCCGCAACTCATCACGTGGCATCGCGAACGGAAATAAAACACCACGGAGGAACACATTTTTTCTCCACACACACACACACACACCGCTCCCAGTCGTATTACGACCTGGGTTCGCATGGTGACGATGGCGGCCCGCACAGCTACCGCGGCTCGGTCAGACGAGTCCGTGGACAGCCTACAGCCCTTCCTGCGCTATCAAGCCCCTCGTCTGGTTTCCACCACAATCCACACTAGCGCCGGCGCGGATGGCAGCGGCCTCGACGACGATGAGCTGTCCGCCGTGATGAGTAGCCCCAACCAGAAGTCCGGCAGCCAGGTAGCGGCGCGTGCCAAGGCCGCGACCGCTCGCACCGACAAGGCGAGCCCTATCCCCGTTGCCCGACTGGCCGCCGCAAAGGACGCAGCGCGTGAAGCCTTCCTCGCGGCCAATAGCACAAGGCCTAATCAGGCCGCCCACACGTCGGTGGCGAGCACAACCTCAGCGACCGCGTCGGAGGCCGTCGCCACCCGTAAAGATCCGGCACACCGTTTACCCACGCCGCCCAGCAGCGCGGGGAAAACCGGTGGACGTGGTACGCGCCTTGCGGTGACGATGGGTGGTGGGAACGCATTGAAGCGCAGCGGTGTCGACACCACTACCAAGGCACCATCCGCGGAGGACGTCTTGCAGTCGATGATGGCCAACGCGCGAGGAGCGGCGCCGCTGCTTAATGCGATGTTCCCGCCCGTGCCTCTTGACTCCTCCGAGGCGTGTGCTACCGTCGCCACCTCGCCATCCTCTTCACCGTCCACGTCTGGCGGTTCGCAGTGGGTCCGCTACGTGTCCACAGAGCCGGCCACACGTGATAGCGTCGCGCTGCTGCACGCGCAGCTGCGGCAACGCCTCCCAGAGCGACGTGCCCGCGCTACCGGGCTCTGTCCGGTGCGTCGAGAGATCTACGAAGATGTCTTCGACGAGCTTCTGCGGCAGGTCACTCTCGAGGAGCCGGCGCGCGGTGTGCTCTTGCAGCGACTCCGCGACGATCTGCACGACAGTCTGCGCGTGCATCAAGATCTGTGTAATCGCTCGCACCACCTCTGTGCGAAGCGCTGCGTTGAGGCGCACGACGACGAGGCGTTCGTGGCGATGGAAGCGCGGGTGAAGACGCTAGAGTGCGAACGAAACGAGCTCCGCGCCGCACAACACGCGCTGATGGTCCGTCGTGCGGCGATCGAGGCGGGCTTCGATAAAGCCCGAGCGGCACGCAACAAGAAACAGCAGGAGGAGCTAGCCTACCTCCGACGCGCCAATCAGCAGCTTTCCCTGCGGCTCAAGCTCGAGACGGAGAGAGTGACGGCGGGTGTGAACGACACAAGTGCGAATCATCCCAACGCCTCGGCCACTGCGGCTGAGTGAGGCCAGAAGGCGTGCATTCCGTCGCTCTCTCTCTTGCTCGATTTGAGCCGCTCTGATGTAAAAAGAAGATGAGGTGAAAAGCCACAAGATGTTTTGAAGAGCGCACGGCATGGCTACAACACGCTTCTGCCCTTTTTGCTCTTCTACTCGGTCTCTTCACGGTGACGAGCGATGAGTGTCTGTGCAATACACAAGAAGAAAAACACGAAAAAAAAAAAAAGAAGCCCCGCCAACAGCACGGTCAAGTGCAGTTGTGTGAAGCGCGCTGTACATCAACCGGCTCCTCCGCTAGCGCCTCGTCGTTTCCCTCGTCACGTGGGGGAAGAGGATGAACAACGTAAGACAAACCGGGTCGCACAGGCTTTCCGTGTGGCCGTTTCTTTTGCCGACATACACAAAAGGAGAAGAAAAGGGATTCCACACCCACATACGCACCGGACACGCTGCCCCGTAATTGAAGCATCGATTATATTATATATATATATATATATACATCTCCATATCTGTACGACGTTCTCTCTTGCTATCAATCTATCTATCTATCTGTGCGTGTGTGTGTGTGTCACGCTTCTCGATTCACACTAGAACCCGCGACGCGCGCGTCAACAAGTTCTTATTCGTCGCGCTTACTCTACTAGGTTGCAGTCTTTGTTGCCCACTCATTTTTCTCTTTTTTTTTTTTTGGAAAGGACACATTTGCTCTTTCGTGTCTTTTGTTTATCCCACATTACATTACTTACTCGGTCTGCTCATTGAGAAGGTGTCTGCCACTCTTTGCTTCTCTCTCTTGACCTCTCTTGGTCGAAGGTTTCTGTCTGCCAGAGAAAAGCGAGGATTTATCGTCCTCTCTCGTGTTTTTTTTTTTATTTTTCCACGCCCTCAGCAAAGAACCTTGAGAAGCAGACTGTCGCGAAAGATGGACATCTACTCTTCCTTGTTGAACCTTAATTTCATGACGTCCCTGCGGACAGGGAACCTCATTGTCGATATGCTTATTGCCGTCCTCATTCCCGTCATCTCCGGTATGATCCATCATTTCTTCCGCGACACGTGGCCTGACCTCATTCATCGCGCGCTCAACCTCTTCGCGCGTACGAACAGCACCACCATGATCCAGCCACCCTTCAGTGACACCTCCGGCGACACACTGTTGGAAGTCAGCGAAAATACCGTACTGAGCGAGGCGATCACACAATATGTCGGGCGTAAGGTGAAGCCGATGTGCGAGAAGGGCGCGTACCGCTACAAGCGTCCGCCAGGCGCGCTTGGCGACGATCGTAGTGCGACCCTGGTCGATGTCCTACAGAAGAGCTACTGCGTGCAGACGGTGCCGGCGGAAGACTGCAGCGTCTCGGTGGCACCCGCCTTGAAGTTCAGTGTGATTTTAGACAAGGGCACAGGCACAGGGGACGGTGGGCGTGCGGATGGCGGTGGTGGCGATGAGGACGGTCGCGGCGGCGGCGGGGGTAAGCGTGGGACGCGCACCAAGAATCGCAGTACGTCCATCGCACTGGTCACCACACAAACAGCGGTTATGGCAAAGGACGTGGCCTACACTTTTATTGCGGATGCCTGGGCGTGGTACATGACAACCGCACACGACACCTCCAACCGCGACCGCTACCTTCTGCAGCCCCTTCTAGACAAAGCCTCCGGTGAAAACGAGCTGATGCGCTGTCAGTTCTTCCCCCTCTCACAGGAAAAGACCTTCAATACACTCTTTTTCCCCGAGAAGGCGCGGCTGATAAGCTTGATCGATCAATTTCAGTCGCAGACGGGTAAGTTTGCGGTGCCAGGTTTTCCTCACAAACTCGTGCTCCTGCTGTACGGTCCACCAGGCACAGGGAAGACCAGCCTGGTGAAGGCGCTTGCTACCTACACGGGCCGCGACCTTTTTTCCATTCCCCTGTCGCGTGTCCAGACAAATCGTCAGTTGCTGCAGTACATGTTCGACGGGCGCTGTCATCTTTTCGGCACACGCCGAAATCAATACTCGTCCGATCAGTCGATGAAGCTGGCCGCTAAGAAAGTTATTTACGTCCTCGAGGATATCGACGCCGCGTCTGGGGTGGTGCTGCACAGCGCCTGGAAGGACGTCTCGGCGGAAGCGAAAGCAGACGACGGACAAACGAACAACAACGCGCTTTGGACGAAGGAGGTCACCCAACTTGAAGGCGAGCACGCGATGAGCGATGGATGTGATGGCGGCGGCGCTGCAGAGGACGCGGCGCGACAGGGCCGTCACAATGAGTCTGGCGTGGAAAGCGAGGAAGCGGTGAGTGCTGACGCCCCTTCGTCTGCGGGTGACGACTCGGACGAAGACGACGGAGACGACGATGTCGCTTCCAGCGTAGCATCGAGCACGGGCGCCACGAAGAAGAGCAGAAAGGTCGATAAGGTGACCATCAACACGGCCGCCAAGACCGATAAGCTGAGCATTCACGGTGTGCTTGCTGCGCTCAACGGGATCCTCAACTCGCCTGGTCGCATTGTGGTCATGACCACGAATCATATAGAGCACCTCGATGCCGCGGTGACCCGCCCAGGTGTGGTGACGATGAAACTACACATGGCGCACTTCTCGCCCGCGTGTGCGGTGGAAATGGTCCAGCACTACTTTGCTCACACCGCCGAGTCTGGCCACGTGCCGCAAGAGCTGTTGGATCAGGTCTACAAGGAAGTCGCTGAGCGCCGCGGGAAGGCGTTTAGTCCCGCGGAGGTGGAACAACTGTGTGCAGAGAATGACACTGTTGAAGACCTCATCCTCGCTCTCCGGAAAGGCAGTGGGAGGGATGTCTTCTAATACCAAGAGGAGAAACAACGCAAGGTGAAGAAGAGGAGACGGAAAGCGAGCTACACAGACACACGCGAACTCGCATTGCCCGCTTCAGATCTGCGTTGGTGTCGCCGGCGCTCTCTCTCTCTCTCTCTCTACCGCAACCACCATGTGCCTTTCCCCCCTCTCGAACGTGTGTGTGTGTGTGTTTGCACTCGCGCTCCGCGCGTTCCACGCTACACTTCTTCTTGTGTCCCCCCCCCCCCCCCGCTCTCCTTTTTTTTTTCTTGTCGGCCACTCACATTACACTTAGGTGGAGGCTCGACTCTCTCATCTTCTAATTAACACGTTTTTTTTTTTTTTTTTGTGTGTGTGTGTTTGTGGGTTCCTCATGCAAGCAGACAATTACATCCACAGATGAGCCTCACAAAACAAAAGAAAAAAAGTGGCGAGAGCGCGCGTCAAAAATAAAAATGTGCCTTTCGATGAGCAAGCCGCACAGTGGTCTAAAACAGTGGTGTGACAGCGCGGCTCTCGCACGCTCAGCGGCCTCATGCCGCGCACGCGCCAGTAGCAGCACGTGCGTTGCCAGTTGTATCCGTGTGTGTCTCCTTCCTCACGCACACTTGTCGAACCTGTTTTCTCCCACTCTCATAGCTCTGTTCTCTTCGCGTAAGTTGTGTGTGGCGGGGGGAAAAGAAACATAGAAAAAAAAAAGTGAAGGGGCAGGGACGTCACTCCTCATTGAATCACCATGACCGATCCTATTCGCCGTGACCCCACAGAGTTTCTGCGGGTGCTGCGGCGCATGGCCAACACATCTTCGTGGCAGAAGTCCATGATCTTCGCGTCCAAGGGCCGCATGGTGGGCTACAGATTGACGCTTGAGCACTACAACACCATTCTCTTCTCGCAGTCTCTGTGGGGACGCGCTCTTGAGATTATCAAGGTCGTGCGCGCGATGCAGGAGGATGGCGTGCAGCCGAATGGCGCATCGTACTACTACATCGTCAATGGCATGGCGAACGCAGACCATGGATACAATTTTGACTTCAAGCTCAACCACCGACTTGAGAAGCTGCAGCACTGGCGTGTGGCGTTGGAGGCGCTGCACGCCTGCGAAGCGAACGGCTTCGACTCTACGGACACGATGCACAACTCGGTCATTGTCACCATGACGATCCCTAGATTCAATCACTGGGAGAAGGCATGCCAGGTGTTACAGAAGATGGTCGATGAGGAGCGTCAGCTACACCCGAATATGGTCAAGTTCTTCCACGACTGCCTCGTGCGGAATTGGCGCCCGCGGGAGGCGAGCGCGTTGCTGCGTCTGGCGGCGGCACAGGGTGTGAAGGGGTACGAGGGGAAATGGGAAGCCGATGTCTACGGCGACCGACCGTCCGATGGTGAAATCGCAGAGATGAAAAGGTCGCCCAACGCCGAAACGCGCGCTGCCGCCACCGTCATGGCGCTGCAGCTACGTGGCGATCAGCAAATTCTTCCTGAGCAGCTTCAGGCTATTCTCGAGGAAGACTCGCGCCGGGCCATGGCCATCCAACAAAGCACTCCCCAACCGTTCACGGCGGGTCTGCATTACACCGAGATCAACTCGGCCTTCCGCCCGCGTGTGTATCGGCAGCTATGGTATCGCTGGCATGCCATCGCGAACAAGTATCGCCCAACGTCGACGTTGAAGAGGCGGCAGTTGGCGCCGAAGGACTCGCCGACGGGTATTCCCGCGTGGAATCGCATTTAAGTATCACGCGCGCCTACGACGCGGGGCCTTGGCCTCCCTGCAGTTTCTCTGCGTTCACAGCGGCGTTCTTCACAGAGTCTTGGTGGTTTTTTTTTTTTTTTGGTGTGAGTGGTGTTCGACGTGCTCGAAAGAAAGTGAAGATTCGGAGAGGGGCACGGGTGGGCGAACGTGTTTTTCTGCGTTGTGTGAGCCCAATCGCCGACTCTTGACCGTTTAAACTCTTTTTTTTTTTCTTTTGCTGTCGTCCTCTCACACTGACGCAACAACAAGCATCAAGGATCAAAGAGTGCGTGTTTTTCTGTTCTGTGCACGTGCACCCGCCAGGAATCCGACGAGGAGGAAGGACGTTCGTTAACTGTTTTTTTTTCCCCATTCGTGTCTTTCGTTTCGTGAGGGCGTCACCTCGCACTTACGTGTGCGATAGGGAAGAGTCGCCGCGTCTTCTTCGAAGGAACAGCGAAACAGCACACTCAGACAAGCCAGCAGCCAGTGTCTACTTGGCGCCTATTGACGTACAAATAGTGCACATCAGTGTGCTGAGCGTCTTCATCGTTCGCTCATCTTCTCTCTGTCTGTCTCTCTCTCTCTCTCTTTCTCTCGGCGAACGACACGTACGTACATCGAGTCGCGTAGAAAAACATATTTTTTGCCGCAACACATCGCCGCAGCGAGCACACCAACCCACCTGCTGCACTCCTCACCATGTCCACGTGGGCCGAGCGGCTGAGCGCACGCAGTGCAAGTCCACAAAGCACCCCCATCAGCGCACCGTCCCCCGCTCCATCAGGCGTACCCACGACGATGACGCCGTTAGCACCCGATGGGCCCATCTTTCACTCACCTGGTGGCGATAGGGCCACCCCATCTGGTGACAGCCGCGCTTCACCTTCAGCATCTATCGCCTCACCGTACGCACACAGTCCGGAAGCTCCGAGTCCACATCCGGGCGGCGCGGCGGTGCGTGGGCAGACGCTTGCCGAGATACGTGAGGAGTTCCGTCAACAAGCGGAAGCCCGCAACTGTGATCGGACGGAAGTGCCGTTCATTCACATCCCACCCGACTGCTGGGAGTGGGTCACCGCCTATCTGCGCGAAACCGATGTGCTGCACCTGGCGAGCACGTGCCGACGCTTGTGGGTCTTGCTGCGCTACCGCGACAGTCTTTGGACGCATCAGCTGCGTGCCTTCCACGGTGACATGCGCGCGATGCGTGGCGGTGCGCTGCTCGAGAGCCAGTTCGCGCTTCCCCCGCGCGGCACGATGCCCGGCTATGAGTGGTTTCTGCGTGTGCGTCAGCTGTACACGCGTGATGCACGTCGTGAGTGGCACTTCAAGGAGCGTACACAACTCGACGATCGTGAAACGGGCAGCTTCACCGTGGCTATGCACGGAGGTGTCGAGACGCGTGAACGTCTCGAGAGTGCACCGCTGAGTCTGCCGTGCGAGCCGCTCGCGCGTAGCACCGTCGTGACCAACGGGGGGACCGCGGCACTCTCATCGTCCTCGTCGCCCGCTGCCGCACCCGCACCACCCGCGGGTCAAGAGCAGGCACCACGCCCACGCGTGGGGGAGCCTCTCATGCTCAGCAACGTGCCACCGCTCGTGCTCACCGTGCAACGTCCACTACGTGTCGGAGAGGATGCCGCAGCGTTTATCTGGCCAGGCGACGGTCAGGCGACGGAGGATCGCTGGGAAGAAGAAGGAGAGTTGTACGAGGGCGATGAGGACGAGGACGGCGACCCCGACGCCGCCCATCGCGCGCCACCCGCTCAGGGCCCCGAGGCGTATTGGCGGCTGCAGGAGAGCACGGGCATGACGGAGGAGGAGCTGCTCCAGTACGTGTTGGCGATCTCGCTTGCCGATGCGGACGAGGCCGCTGCGACCGCAGCGACGGATGCTGGTACACGCGACTCGGCCGATAACACGCACGTTCCATGCGTCGGCGTCGACAGTCGCGCGCGTTCGCAACGGCCACGTCACGTTCCCTCGCTCGCTCCCGCGCTTAAGCCCTCGGAGCTGATGACGCTTGTAGACTTCATCAACCACGGCAGTGTCGAGAACTCACGGACGGAGGTGATTAACGTGACCGACCTCTTCAACGCTCAGTGTGGACCGGTGTACGCCAAAGCGGTCGCGGAGACACTGCGCAGTGCGATGCGGCGCCGCCTGCACTTTCCGAGCCATCACCGCGCGCTGCTCAACAACGGTGAGACACGTCGGAACCGTCTTGGACGCCACGGAAGCAGCGCGAATACACCCGCGGTGACTGGCGTCCTGCCCACGGGGACGGGTGAGAGTGTTGGTTCTGGCGAGGTTGGCAGCGACCAAGTCCGACAAGAGGCCCCGAGTCTCAGTGTGTCGCCTTCCCTGTCACCGGCACCATCACAACCACAACGACAACCAGCGCGTCGTCTTCAGGCTTCCGATGTTCCGGGAGGCTACCCAGTCAACCGCATGTTCGCGCACTTCACTGGCAAGCTGCTGGAGATCAGTCGCCGTGAAGCGCAGCTCATCGCGACGGACCTGCTCGGCAAACCGGAGGTCATTGAGGACTTCTGTATTTTTCCGCTGCCGCCGACACCCACGCTGCCCCTCATGCGTCGTCCAGTGTTAGCGCCAGCCTGCGGTGCGCGGCGTCAACAGTCCAGTCAAGACGCCCAGACACTCCACGGTGTCACGTACGATGCCGAGTTGGATGTGATGCCCTCTCAGACGACGCGATTCTTCCTTGCTCCAGAGCTGTGTGTGGGTGGGCGTGTGGGTCTCATTCTTATCGATCCCGTGCGCGTACTGGTCGTGGTGGAGAAGGAGAAGGTGCTACGCGATGATCCCTCCTGGTCTGGGCCGTTACGCGTGGACCGTACAGGCCGCGTCTATACACCTGGTCAAGGCTACAATGCACAGTACTACGAGATCGACGAAGCACGAGGTCGGTTTGTCTGAGGGGTGCGGAGGACACACAGTGAAGGGAAAGAGGAGGTTGGGGAGTGGTTAAATTACGCTCTCCTGCATCCTTTTCTTTCCGCACGTCTCTTTGTCCGTTTTGCCGCTTTTTTCATGACTGTTTGATTGTTAGCTCCCTTTACTTGTTCTGAACGCTTCCTTTCTCGGCACGCGATGAGCGCACAGCAATTTGACAAAGAAAGAAAAAAAAAACAGACTGAAGTGTGGCCACAGAGATGCGAAAAAAAGCCGTCCTCAAGAAATTTAGTTTGGACGTTGGTAATAGACGGGTCCTTCGAGCGCAAGCGCGTACACACCTCCCTCCGCACACGCACGCATGCTGGTGCGTCCCCCGCTCGCATCTCAATTTGATTTCCCTCTTTCTCTCTGTCTCTCTCTGTCTCTCATCCTTTTTTTTTTTTAATATATGTTTTACACGTCGCTTAGGCTGCTCTGTTTCTTCCGTTCTTGAGCAGACACGCAGACGAACACGAAATTCGACGTTCAATCATACAGATACGCATACACGTTGATTCATAGATACATCCGATACACGTGAAGGCCCAGATGCTCTCTAGCCGAGCCGCTTCGGCGGACTTCTTCGCCAACGTCACACCCAAAACGACCGCATTTCAAGCCACGGATGCGGTGATGACGATGGCCGTCGCTGGACGTAGTGTGTGGCTTGCGTTGGGCAACGGCGCGATTGAAGTCCACGACGTCCATGCCGGTGCCCTTGTACATGTCTTTGCCTCGTCCGTGCGGCCTTCTTCGTCAACGCGTGTGTGGTGCTTGTTGCCGACTGTTCTGCCGGCCTCCTCCTCTACCACCTCTTCCTCCTCGTCTGGCGCACGTGCTGTCGGCGTGTCTGAGCGTGATGTCCAGGAAGGAGAGCAACACATGTGGGTCGGCCTGTCGACCGGCACGATTGAAGTCTACGATGCGCGTCGATTTCTTCTTATTAGGCAAATGCGTAAGCACATGGCCGGCGTCTACTGTTTCACCGAGTCGGCGCAGAGCGCTTCGGTTTTTTCCGGCAGTGCCGATATGCAGATCGCACAGTGGCGTGTGCAGGACGGCCAGCTGCTGCGCGTGTTGAACGGGCACGCCAACTATGTGCGCTGCCTATACGCTGAAGGGGCGGCCTTGGTCAGCGGGAGCGATGACGGGACGATTCGCGTGTGGGATGTACAAAGCGGCGCGACGATGCAGGTCAGCCGCATTCACGCACAGTCGGGCGGCGTCTCGGCACTCTGTCGGGTGGGTGTGACGATGTGGTCAGGCGACAACACCGGGCAGCTCGCCGTGTGGCGATTGCAGGCGAGTGCCTCCGCGATGCTCCTATCGCACCCGCACAGCGGCCGCATCACGTCGCTGCGACGCGTGGCATCGCGTGTGTACTCGACTGGTGCGGACGGCTACGTCTGTATCTACCGTGCCCTTGACGGCACCATGGAGCAACGCCTTGCCGACCACGTCGCCGGCAGCGCACGCGTGACGAGTCTACAACCGGCTGTGGAAGTGGACCGGTACTACGTGTGGTCTGGTGCGGCCGACAACACCGTTCGGTGCTGGCATCACGATGAGCACTTGCCGATCACGGCGCTACGCGAGCATCAACTAGACATGCGGTGGTATTACAGCACACAGCGACCCTATTTGACAGCGAACGAGCGATTACTCGACGAGCAGCGTGAGCTCGCGGAGCTGGTCGTCTTGTCGAATGGAAGCGAAGAGAGCGTCAAGGCGTACCTCGAGAACAACGACGAGACGAAGCAGTCCGCGGCTGTCCGCTACTACGTGATGGAGACGACGCTGCGCGAAAAGCATAAGGAAGCGACGCGGCTCGCGGAGGAGGCCCGTCGCCTCGAGACCTTGCTTGCCAGTCGCAAAGCACAGATGAATATCGTGAAGGAAAACCTCGAAAAGACCGCCGACGCCGCCAACGCCGCACGCACGCAGCTGCAGGCGAGCGGGTACTACCTCTCTCAGCAACAGCCACCCCCAACGAGTGCGGCTGGAGGCGTCCCGCCGGCGCCGCCGGTAGGTCAGCCTGAAGCGGTGCCGCCGCCCCCACCTCCACCGACTTCTGGTGGGGTGATACCACCACCACCGCCGTCGGCGGCTGTACCGCTGCCGCCCCCAACGCCACCGGCTCCCGTGCCTCTACCGCCTCTACCCGCGCCGACGCCGTCGACAACCGTGCCCGCAACGACCGTGCCCACAGGTGCAGAGTCAACCACGACCACCACAGGTGCGGGTACAGGGGCGTCGGCCAGTCTTGCAGTGCGCGTGGCGGTCAGTTCGGCGCTCGCCAAGTCCGGTGATGGCGTCGGTAGCGGTGGAGGTCCTCTCGACATTACCACACCACCGCCGAATAAGGAGCCGGTGGTCGCCCGCTCTGGCACGCTGCCAGCACCATCCTCCACAGTCACTCACTCCAGTCTCAGCGGTGCGACGACGTCGACGTCCTCGGTCAAGGTCGTACACAGCACTAGCTACGAACCGCCCTTGCCGCCGCCGCCGCCCCCACTGGCTGGCGGATCGAAGGCGCCGCCCGGTGCGACAGCGGCGAAGGTGTACGGCGTACCACCCAGCAGTCGAACAACGGATGCGCTCAACACGAAGTCATCGACCAACGGTCCGCCGAAGCCAGCCCGGCGCATGTCCTTCTAACACTGCTCTGCACACTCGTGCACTCACTGACATAGAACCCGAATAGAACTAGATTTGCTTGTTTCCTGGTGTGTTTGGCACACACACAACACACACACACACACACTTACGGAGAGAACAGAAAGAAAAAAAAAGAACGGAGGGCAAAAGGCGAAGATGAGAAGTCAAGAAGGAGCACCCCGATGGTGAACGATTCCCTCCCTCTCTATCTCTTTTCGTGCGGGCTAGCAAGCCTTCTGCTCTCGATGGTCCAAACGAGTGACGAGTTTTTGATAGATCACTCTATACACGTCTCTGCGAAGAGAAAAAAAAGGAAAACGAAGGACAAAAGCCACTTAGGAGTGCGTGACTGTGAGGGATGAGCCGGGTACGGTGATGGAAAAATGAGTGCGTCAGCGCGTGCCCAAACGCGTGGCCTTTTTCGTGCGTGTTGCCAATGTCCACCAATGAGGGGAAGCACAGAGGTGGCGCCAAGAGGACATTTGGTAGGGTCTCGTCACCAGTCCGTTCCGCTTTCCGGGCAGCATCGCAGTCTCCGTCTGTCTCCAGTGCAGACAACGACACTCAACACCCCATGAACTCGCACACTCCTCTCGTTTTGCTTTTCATTCGTTAGTAGATCCAAACAAGTGCAGGGTCTGACAGTCATATCCTGTTGTTGTTGTTGTTGTTTTCACGCAGGATCTTCTGCGTCGTTTCTGTGGTCATCTTTTTTTCTTTGTTTGTTTGTTTGTTTTGTTATTGCTCTTGTCTCACATATAGACGCACCTTCCCTCTGCATTTCTGATTGCATCGCACCAATAGATCTGCGCACGCACATAGAAACATTCGGGGGAAAAAAAAAAGGTGACCGGTGATAGAATCCTCGATAAACAAGAAGTAAAGAGAAAAGCGGTGGACGTCATCCAAGTATGTTCACCTCATTAGATAGCGTTCATCCAAACAACATCGCATACGAGGAGGATGGCCAAAAGAAACCTCCCACACACGCGCGCATGACCACCTTGGGCAATCTCGTCGAGGAGGACTTCATTGTCAATGATAAAATCTTCGCCACCGCCACGCCCCCACAGGTCATGGTCAGCTGCCCGCAGCAGCAAACCGTCTGGATTAGCTATGCGGATGGCGGTATTGAAGTGCGTAACGCGCGCACGGCTGAGATCATTGAACGCTTCTCGTCAGAAGGGATCGGTAGTGATGGCTCTGTGTTGTCATCGGGCGTCGCGCGACGCTCCGTCTTCTTTTCGCATGGTCGCGGCGTTGGTGTGACGGGCGCGCCGAACCACGGAGAAGGCGGCGTGTTCGGCGGCCGTCCAACGAGTGGGGGTCTCGGGGGCCCTAATTCGAGCCTGGTTGGGCGGCGCCCCGGCACAGGTAGGTCGGGAAGTGGGGCTCCTCCCGCGCACGTGGTACACAGTATGGTCGTCGTGCCGGCCGTGGTGGATGCGGCGGTCAGTGGGGTCTCCGGTTTCACGCTCAACGCCGACGATGCGTGTGGCGCAGTAGAGAGTGTCTGGATCGGCCTAAGCAACGGCTCGATTGAAGTCTACAGCGCCGTCACCAACACGTTCCGGTTTGGCCTGCGTAAACACGTGGGTCCGGTGTACGCGCTCGCGCAGTTTGGTGGTCTCGTGTACTCGGCGGGTCACGATCAACGTATCGCCCAGTGGCGCGTCAGTGACGGCCGCTATGTGCGCCTCCTCAACGTCGCACACGGCATGCACAGCGGCCCTATTCGCTGCCTTCACGCGGAAGGTAACGCCGTGGTTAGTGGCTCCGACGACAACACGGTCAAGGTCTGGGACGTGGGCAGTGGTGAGCTGCAGCTCTCCGGCTACTTCCATTCGCAGAGTGACGGGGTGCTGTGTTTATGCCGCGTCGGGCCCAATATGTGGTCCGGCGATCGGAGCGGTCAAATCGTTGTCTGGAGCCTGCGCACGTGTGAGGCTGTGCGTCTGATGAAGCCGCACGATGCCGCCGTCCTCACGCTTCGTCGCATCGGCGCGCGCGTCTACACGGGATCGGCGGACGGCACGATGGGCGTGTTGGACAGCGCATCGGGTGTGCTGCTGCACAAAATCACCGATCAGTCGCGTGGCTGGGTCACGGCCCTCGCCTGGCCCTCACAGCTCGCCCGCTTCGTGGTGTGGTCAGCGGACACCAATGGCATGGTGCGCTGCTGGTATCAAGATGAGTACACCGCGGTGACGAGCGACCAGGACATGTTTTCCGAACCGACGTGGTACTTGTCAGGATCGACGCCGTACCGCGAGTTCAGAGCGTCTCTCGTACGACGCAACGCGCAGCTACGCGAGCAGCTGGCCGTCAGTGAAGTGCGAGAACGGTCGACGATGGGTCTGCTACGTCGCTGCAGCCGCGTCTTCGGCGGCACCGGTGGCGGTCCTGGAGCTGGGGGCTCCAACGGTGGCGGTGACATTCGTTTTTACACAGCAAAGCTCAAGGATCAGTTGCGGGTCGCCGGCGAGCGGTGCGACAAGGCGGAGCGCGATATTGAAAAGCGCAAGGAGGAAATCGCACAGTTGGAGCGGGACATGGCGGCCACCCTGCAGTTGCTGCAGTCCTCACGGAACGAGCTCAACATGCTCTCGCCCGGTGCAGTGGACCGACTGGCAGCCATTCTGCCAGCGATCCCATCCGAGGCCTACGCGGTATCTGGGGTAACGGCACCACCGCCGGCACCGACGACCCTAAGCACGACGACAACGGCCACGACTGCTGATCCTACGACAGCACCGCCGCCGCCAGCCGTGGGATCAGTGCCAGGTCCCGCTCCAGCTGTGCCTCCGCCGCCATCCGTGGGATCAGTGCCAGGCCCCGCTCCAGCTGTGCCTCCGCCGCCACCCTCGTCATCGGTGCCTTTGCCGCCTCCACCGACTGCGGCGACCCTCCCCGCGATGGCCCCACCGGCACCTCCAGAGACCGGCGCGGCGGCACCGATCAGTAGCACAGCCGTCCCCCAGCCACCACCCCCGGCAGCCGGCGGTGTGCCCGCGCCGCCACCGCAGCCCTTGACTGCTGGCACGGCCACGGGATACGACTATTACGCACAGCTGGGCATCCTGCCGCCCGCCGCCACACTCACCTCGAACCTCGCGAGCAGCGGAGTCGCCATGCCCGTTACAGCCGCGACGGCGACCACAGGGCTCCCGATTACGGCAGCCGGGAGCAGCGTCGCGGCGCTCGCCTCGGCCAAGGCTACCGTCGATGATCGCCTGTACGCCGGTGCGCAGTGGACGAACCCGAACGTGGGTAACTACATTCAACGCCGCTACTATGGCGCGAGCCCGAGCCTGCGTACGACGGATATCCTCAAGCGCGAACGGCGTCGTCTGCGCGCGCCCACAGTGAAGGTCGAACCACTAAAGGAGGAGCAGCGTCAGCGTGCCGGAAGTCGGCACAGTCGCAGCCACAGCAACTGCAGTAGTAGCCACTCCAAAACTACCGTGGAGAAATCGAAGGCGGTGTCCGCAGCCGTGGCGACTGTGTCCAACGCGACTACGACCATCGCGACGACCACGACGACGTCCACGAGTGCCACCGCCCTTCCCCCTCCACCTCCGCCCCCGCCGCCAGCACCAGCGCCAGCGCCAACGTTGTGACACCTTACAAAGAGGACGAAGGACACTCAAATAGAGAACGCTGCCCTCATCGCTTCCTTCGCATACATGACGAGGTGAAAAAAAAAAATAGATTACAGAAAAAAAAAGAGAGACCAGAGTTCATTCGCTGTTTCCTTGACTTCTCCTCCCTTCTCTCTCTCCGCTGGGGCAATGACTTCCATGGGTCTTTCCTTGAGCTTCTTTGTGCTTTTGTTTTATTTGTCGCGTAGAGTGCGAAAACAAAACAAAACAAAAACATGGACGCAAACAGGATTGTCCACACCTCTTGTGTGTGCACATACATACACGTCTGCACGCGATCCTCCAAAAACAGCAACAAGAACAGCTTGGTGTGGTGAGTCTGTCGATAGCACGCCTACACTTTTTCTTTGTGTTTCTTTTTCCCTAAGCCTTACTGATGTTGGGCCTACTAGGTTCTTTAGGCGTTGAGATGTTGGTCACCCTTCCGCTTCCATCTTTACCCGATCGAATTAGTCCTTCATCTGCGATCACTTCCTCTCCTCTCCTTCTTCCTCTCGCTCTTGCGATCCGCCTTGCCCGACGTCCGGTCACTTCTTTTCAACATGTCTTCGTTCGATGTGTGCGCGTGCTCCTTACTCCTCTCTTCCACCACAAACAGAGAACGAGAAAAGAGTTCTTCCGTTACTTTTCTCTGCTTTGTTCATCTCTCTCTCTCTCGCTTTGTATATTGGATATTTCTATATTGAGGATGAGCGTGCCCCCGCCGCCGCCCGCAAGCGTGCCGCCGCCCCCGATACCTACTGCACCGAACGTGACGGATGCTAAGAGCGGTGGTGTGCTTCTCGATATGGGTAGTCTTTTCGGCGGCGGCGGCACGAAGAAGAACGCCATTCCACCATGGGAGCGTCGTGGTAAGTCCGCACCCGACGGTTCAAAGGGCGGGGCGAAGACATCTCCGCCGAAGTCTTCTACTTGTTTGACTGCCATCCCTGTTCCCGCCGCCGCAGACATCACGGGACCATCACAGAAGCAAGGGGCATCATCCGCATCGCCGTCGCCCTCTCAACCACCCCCGATGTCCGGTGTCAATCGCGACAGCTCACCGCTGGGTTCGAGCTCGCCCTCGCCTGCACCAGCCGCCCCTCTGGGGGGCGGAGGTGGTGGCACTGGTACGGGTGCTATCAGCTCCGCGCTGCCGAACTCTGTCTTGCCGGCCCCATCGTCGGCCGCGGCACTGGAGCCACCGCCGCAGGCGTCACGGCCTGATCCTCACTCGCCACCGCCCACGTCCACCGCGACGGCAGCGCCCGTCAGTGCGGTGCCAGCCGCGAGCACGCAGCCGCAGTCGGTGCTGCCACAGCAACAAGCGCAGCCACCACCCCAACAACAACCTCCTGCTCCCACAGCGCCCGGCTCCACGACGGCACCGCCGCCACCCGTGCAGGCCGCGGACCAAACTGTGATCGCGTCCGCGGCCTCACCGGGTACCGCAGGTCCTGGACAGCCAGCCGTAGCGACGGGAGGGCCCGCCGTGGCGGGGACCTCAGCCTCACCGTCATCACCACCACCGCCACCGCCACCGCCACCGCAGCCCAGTGTGGTCTTCCTGCAGATGCCGCCCACGCTCCACACTGTCGTAAAGCCGCTGCAGATGTACTATCAAGGTGAGGCGCAGCACCGCGTCGTGCCACCTATCCGACGTCGCTACCTGGACGCCGCCGTGACGCGATCGAGCGCTGCCGTCGCCACGCACGCGATGTCGTCCGACACAAACAAAGCGCAAGAGGGCGAAGACAAGGCGAAGAAAACGACGAAGAAGACTGTCGCAAATGTGGCCGCGTCGAAGCGCGCGTATTGGCGTAACACGTACGATCTTCAGCCTTCACCATCAGCGCCCTACACGGCCACGAACACGTTGGCTGTGTGTGTTGACACAGCCTCCACGACGGTTCTGCGCGAGCGATTGGGCTACGCCTCCACCACCACCGCCTCGACGGCACTGTCTTCATCGCGGTACCCCAAATCCCGTACATGCAACAGCGCGGAAACGACGACCGCTGTCAAGGGCACTTCACGATGCGCATCGTGCCGACCACGCGCGGCGGCTGCCACGGAGGCGTGGCGCCAGCCGTACTTTGAGCATTTAGACGTGCACCGATACATCGCGCGACGCTACTTTGGTACGCCTCCGCCCGTCGAGCAGTGACCGACGGCGAAGACACACAAATAGATAAAAACGAAGAAAGGTGATCAAATAGAATAACGTGGAAGGCAGCCAGCGCAAAGCTCGTTTCTCTGTGTCTGTCGGTGCGTAGTGCGTATCCCATCACCCTTTGTCTTGTGTGTTTTACACGCTAGATCTCACGCGTCCTGTTCCCCGTACACGTTCACTTTTTATTTCTCATTAGACTCCCCTAGACAGCAACAAACTCGAAATAAGCACTGGTAATGTCAACGAAGAGAAAAACGAGAAGGGTGGCGATCATTCTGTCTTGCTTCGCACTTTTATCCCACTAGTAGTGCTGAGGCCGGCCATTGATTCCCCCTCTGCGTTTTCCGTTTCCGGCATCGAGCCGGGCGCTCAGTGGTGCCGAACGTCAAAGCCGTATACAACTGCTCGTGTGAAAAAACTGTGACGCCCGCCACCACAGCAATGTGTTCTGTCTTTTCACGCGCCGTGACCTATCCCTTTCAATTTATTCTTCCCGATCTCCCTCACCTTTACCGTGCGGACACACACACACACTAGCTGGTTATCATTTGGTTGGCTGTGCGTCTTGCTGGCACACGGTAGGTATCTCTTTCTCTCTCAGCCGTGGCGCACAAAACGTGTACGCACCTCGTGGACAAAGTTCAAGACGAAGATGCGCGCGAGCGGCTCTCGGCTGGCAGTGCACGCCTTTGTACGCGCACCGGCCTTCCGCTCGATCCCCGCGGCCAACGCCTCCGGTGTGACGGTTAGTCGTGAGCTACTCAACTACCAGTTCCGCGACTTTTACCGCGTGCTACAGCAGTCCGCACTGATCGACAAGGTCCACCTCATGTCAGAACGCGCCGGATCTGTGGAGAGTCTGCGCGTGGCAGACATGATGGCGTGCGTGGGTCCCACTCTGCTCGAGATGCCGCTCACTGGTATGGAGCACCGTGCGATGGAGTTTTTGGACACGTCGCGGTACATCCGGTCCGCAGGTGGGCCCTCCACAGCCGCGTCCTTTCTTCGCGATAAGGAGGATTGCCGATGCCACAGCGGGGATATTGTTGTGCTGCCGAGTGGCATCGCCGTTGGCCACGGCCCCAGAACCAATCGCGTCGCGCATCAGGTGCTGCGTGCCTTGTTCGACGTCAGCGCCGCGCACAACGGCCGTGACGGTGTGGATGATGACCAGAGCACCAACAACACAGGCGACGAAGCTGATGCGACAAACGACGACACGCGCTACTACACTGGGGCGCTGGGAGACTATCGCGTGTACACCCTCGAGCAGGAAGCGGATGCCCCGCCGCTCGGGGACTACTTTGCGTTTGCAGGCGAACGGACGCTTCTCGCGTGGAAGGATGAGCACGGCCTCCTGGCAGTGGACCAGTACCAGCAGCTCATTGAGCAGACACAACAACACCAGCAACAGCCGGAAGTTGGTGAGTCGGGTCACGCTGACGAGTTGGGCAGCGCTGGTGGGGCCTCCGCCCCCTCATTCGGACGCGCACCGCCTCTTCACATCGTCTACTTGGAGCCTGGCTGCCATTTCCTCACATTCTACGGTGTTGACTTCAGCACGGATGTATTTGTGCAAAAGGGCTATGAGCGCTCGATGGACACCTTGGCGGCGGCGGGGTTAAATCCGATTCCTGTGGCATGGTCAGAAATGGACAAGCTGGGAGTGTCGATGCGATCGGCTGTGCTGCCGCTCAAGTTCTTCCAGAACAACACGCCTGGCCTGCTTACGCGGAACAAGACACCACGTGCTGGGCGTTGGCAGACGCACCAGATTCGCTGAGCGGGCCCGCGTGTGTGTGTACGTGTGTGTGTGTGTGTGTGTTGACGCGTGCACGTCTTGTTGGCCACGTTGCTAGTTCGATTGGTTCCTTGCTCCTCTTCACACAACAGATTCAGAAGAAATCATCAGATAGATTAAACGTCGAGCACGTCGAAATATTTTTTAAAAAAAGAAGGCGAATGCGCGATTAGCTCATTTTTTCGTCGCTCTTTTCTTTATTTCTCCCATCCCCATTGAGAACGAGTGTGCCGTGCCGCCGTGCACTCCCGATGTGTCAACGGCAGCGATGATGGGGGGATACGCCGCTGGCGCGCATCTCACTGATATGATCCTCTCTTGCCACATATTTCGCACTCCCTCACCGTGCCTCTCTGCGCTCATGCGTACCGAAACAATGTGATCGATGTTCCGGTGCGCGTGTGTTTCATGTGTCGATGTCGATCCAGATCACGGCGCAAAGAATAAGACGTCAGCGACTCATCGTGACGATTGTTGTTGTTGTTTGCTTTTTTTTTTTCTCTGATTTCTGAGGCCTCTCCTTCCTGGGAGGTTTTGGAGACTCATTAGTGTTGCTCTCTGAGTCGCTCACTTTATTGATTACTTAGATCCATTCACCCCCCTCCCCCCTCTCAGTAGATTCACACAAACTCACAACGGCGTCGAACGGAGAAACTCCACCCACCCACAAAAAAAAAAAAAGTGACATGACTTCACAGGGTTTCAGGGCGTGTAAGCAGGCCCTGTGGTCTTCATTTCAGTCGCACGCACGCCTAGAGCCGACTACGGCATTTATGGAGTGTCTCGCACTCGATCGCGACGCGTTCGAGGCGAGCGTGTTGGCCTTCGTCCAGACACCTGATTTGATCTTGCAGTTCCCGTACGAGGACCCGCTGGTGGTACGCGAAGCGCTGAGTGTGTTAGCCCGTCGCGCGGATATGCGTGAGAAGTTGTGGTCGTACATGCAGGCCAACGTGGCCGCGATGGAGGCGACCTTGTCGGCGCACATGGACGAAACACCCGACGCACGCATGACCATCACGATGCCCTCAGAGGCCAGCCAGAACATCCCATCGCACCGCGCGACGGACACGGCCCCGTCACAGAACACGTGCGATCATGTGAACTGGACGTGCTACCACTGCAGCCTCTTCGTTTTTCTGAATGATGTGCTGCGTTGTCACGTGGAGCCTGCCGCACTCCGGCAGTGCCGTCGCGCGCTCACCTCAGAGGTCGACGAGGGCGAGACCAGCCACGCGGCTACCACGGCAGAACGCCCAGGGCGGCCCAGTCTCGGTCTCGTGCCTGAGGCACGGCACGGCAGTCCGAAAAAAGCTACCGCTCGTCCGCAGTCTGCCGGCACAGGGAGCACGCCTCTCTCAGCCCCCTCATGCGCCGTCTACTCGCATGTGGCCTTTGACAAGGAACTGCGGTGCATGCTGGACGCACACAGCCTGCCGCGCGAGGGCGACCTCGTGTACCAACCCGGTGCAGCCTCAAGTGCAACAGCAGTGGCCGTAGCGGAGGTGCTCACGCATTCAGCAAGTGTGTCCGCCTCGACGGAGACCCCATGCACAGCGCACGGTCCGTCACACCCTGCATGTTCCTCCATGTCCTCTTCGTCCGCGTCACTTGATGTCTGCCCCATCGGCCGCCATGATCACCAACAACAACGGCAGCGATCTGGCCGAAGCTCGCGGGAGGCGTCGCCGCCGGCACGCGTCGTTGAGGCTGCTGAGAGAGAGCGGTATCGCACACATCTTCAGCTCTCCACGCGGGTCTGGGAATCAGCTGGGGCACTTGGGGCCGCAAGGGACGCGGAGAGAGAGGTTGAGGCCATGGGGGGCCTGCTCGAGGGCTCCGTCGATGTGCCCTCGCCCTCACCCATTCATGCGCACGACCACCACCCACACGACGCAGCGATGGTGAGGGCGAGTGAGACTGTCTCGATCAGCCGTCCTTCCACGGTGAGCGTGCGCGGCCGCAGCACGATTGAGATCAGCGTCGATCTCAACGAGGAGGATACGGAGGAGATGGAAGAGACCACGTTTGACGCGGCGCGTCCGGAAGAAGAGCAGGCGGCGGTCAGTGCAACACCGTTCGTCACGCCTGTGTCGACGGTGGATCTTCATCCTCCTTCGCCACAACGCGCCCCTCCTTCTCATGCGGGTGGCGGGGCTCGATTGCGCGAGCGCAGCCCCAGCCTCGCCAATCAAATCACAAAAAATGACGGAAAAGGGCGATCGGTCAAACCCTTGGTGGCGTCTCGCGATAGCACCGATGGGTCCGCGTCACGACCCGTTCAGTGCATTCGCACACGGGGTTGGGGTGTCACCGGTACAGGCACGATGGCAGAGCAACGCCAAGAGCCAGTGGCGGGTGTCGGCCAAGTCCTTCAGCGGAACGCTTGTGAACAAAGAGATGAAGCTGATGACGTGAGCAGTGAAGAGGGCCGGCGCACGACAGCACTCACACTGGACGGATCGACGGATGAACCATCGGATGCAGGGGCCGCTCAAACAACTGTAGTGGACGCCGCTCGTGACTTCGATCCCGTTCTAAAGACCAGCAGCCGTGCCGCCGCTGCCTCTGTGCCGCCAGCCGTCCGTCCGCCTCCTCCAGCGCCTGTTGTCCATCAGCCAGTGGCAGCAGCCGCCGTCTCCCTCGCGACGCATCGACCAGCCGCATCCGCCCCGTCCCCGTCACTGACACCGTGCGAGCGGGATGAGGAGCGCCACACTCACCACGACGGGCGCCATGCCGCAGGAACACACGTGGCCCTTCCACAGCCGCGGCACCACCGCACGCCACGCCGGGGCGCACTGCCGGAGCCGCACCGCGCCCCTCAGATCGAGGTCAACCCGTGCTATAACGGCGTCGCCCCGACAAACCTGTGTGAAGGCGCGGGCCAACACACCAAATCACCTGTTCGCACAAAGGGCGCGACGGCCACCTCCGTGCCGGCCGCACCACCCGTTGTTGGCATACCCTTTGCCCTGCGCTCCACGCCGCAGACGCCTCGCTCATCCGCCACGGTGCCACCAACAAGCACATCCGCATCCGCAGAAAAGCGAAGCCATCATGAACAGACAGCTCCAGAGAGTCCCTCGACCCAGCACGGAGCTGGGGCAGGCGAGGGGCCCTTCTCCCGCGCAGCCAGGGTCACCTCTCCGAGTACGACAACAACGACGATGCCGCCGTCGCTCGCAGGTGTGCGTGTCAAGGAGCCGGTCACCAGCACCAGCACGCCGGTCGTGTGCGCGTCACGGCCGCCGCCCGCACGTCCTCCATCACGTGACCGTCGGGCGCGCGCATCAAAAAACTCGCCGGTCGGCCGCCTTAGCGGACGCGGCAGCGGCTGTTCGAACGCCAGCGCCCCTGCCCCCGTGGTGCCTCGGAGTCGCGCGAGCTCGCGCGGTAGTGGTGTGAACCACTCCCGTCAATCATCGCCGTCCGCGTCATCCCTCACACCGCCGACGCCGCCGCCGCGAACGCCGTCACGACACGCCAGCCCGTTCTTTCGCATCGCATCGCAGAACACGCCGCCTACACCACCGCGCAGCCGCCCTACATCGCCGCTGAAGCACGTCCCGGTGCCATTGACGCGAACCCCGCACCGCCGGGAGCCGTTTTACGAATCGACTGCGAATGCGAATTGTGTGGTAAAAGTGGATGAAGCACCGAAGCGGCGTCCCAGTGCGTCCAGGCATTGATTCGCTATCGACCACGGTCGTGTCTGGAAACGCTGTCCCTTGCGGTTCTGATTTCGTGCTGAGTTTTTTTTCTGTTTTAGATTGTATGTCATCACTCGTGTCTTATTCTTTTCTCTTTTATTATTATTATTATTCCTTCCAAGTACAGCAGTTTGTTTCTTTTTCTTGTACGATCCTGTTTACAACGCCAGACGGAAAAAAAAAAAATAAAGGCAGAACAAATGGATGCGCACGCATGTGCACCACGCACTTGGCGTTGAAAACAACGTCCATGCCTCGCACCCGCGGCATTTTCCTTACGTGTCATGTCAGCCGTCCCCTGTCGCTCTTGTTGACTTGTGCTCACTAATGGACATCATTCCTTGGCTCGTCGCCCTGCGACACACACACATACACGCACACACTGCACTCTCCTTCTCATTCCGCTCGTTTTTCTTTTTTTTTTTCCACCACCGGAGAATTGCACGCGTGTACGTCAGGTTCACGCAGACGCATTTGTCGAGTGCATCACTGACGCGTCGCACGTAGCCACACTCAGCGCTGAACGGAGGGTAAAAAGAGAAGAAATGACTTCACTCGGTCAAACTTGTGTGCGCCGGACGTTGGGATCCGCAGATGGCCTCCTACGCCCCTGCAGCGCGGCACCTTCACTATCGTTCGCGCCTCTTCGCACATCCACACGCAGTATTCGTACCATTATTCCACCGCGGCCTGCTGTCACGACGCTCGTGTTTGTGGATAATTACGGCAAGTCCGTTCGTAATGGTGTTGAAACCGACATGAGTCTTATTCGCACGCGCGACAACAAGTTCTACCTGCAGCGTGTGTTGCCAGGAGGCGAGGTGATTCGCTGGCTGGCGCCCGGCCTCAACCACTTAAAGCACGTGACGAACTTCGAGACGTATTCGCTCGCCGATATTGACGAGAACGGTGGTATTGTGATTCCCACGGATGTGCGTCCGACGTCGCCGAACGATCCGCCGACGTATCTCGATGCCGTCCGGTACATGCGAAAGCTGGAAGCGACAAATAAGTTCACACGCAAAGACCGCCGTCACTGGCATCGCCGTCTCTTCGCGCACTGGAAGGAGAGCCCAGACAAGCGCATGAACCACTACGTGGGCACGTATGGCATCGCCTTTTTGTTTTGTCTCTGGGTGTGTGTGCGTGGCTTCCATAGTGTCAAGAATAACAAAGCCTTCTGGGACATGAACGTGTACGGGAAGACGGATGAAGAGTGGGAGAAGACCGATCCCTGGCTCAAGTTGAAACGCTTCTCGGATCGCCATCCCGAACACGAGGGTGTGGATATGTCCATTACGATGATGACGCCCGGGCAATCGCGCCTATCTAGCGCGCGCGCCGAGCTGCGCGAGACAGACTTCACCGATCCACATTTCCACAGCGAGTTCTGGTGGAAGGTTCGGCATTTGCGTTACTACGGGCACTGGCCAAAGGGGCTAGCCGAGTGAACCAACACAAAAAAAAAAAAGAGAGACGTCATACTTCCTGCAGTGATGTCGTCGTTGGCATTCGTGCGCGTGTCCTTGTTTGTTTGTTTGTTTTGTGGTGGTTTGTCTACGCCGCAGCCGTTTTTGTGGCGTGGCGACAGTTGCTCACATATTTGCTGCACAAGAATCAATAATAATAAAACACATCAAGTGCTGCCAAGAGAACGCGCTGCACACACGCGCGTACACAAGCTTGAGAAGTGCAGCGTTCGCTGGTTTTTCTCTCACACCCTCCCTCTCCCTCTCTCTCTGTCTGTGTATGTCTGATGCGACCCGCGTGCCGCCTTGCGTAGGAAAGAGTGGGTGTGTGTGTGTGTGTCTATGTCTTGACGAAGGCAGGACTTGGTCATCAGCAAGCTCCTCATCTTTTCACTTTGTGCCCCCGAGGAAGTGCTCTCTCTCTCTCTCGCGCGCGCGCGCTCATCTACTCGTCATCTCCCACCGCGCCCTTCCTCTCCCTCGCACGCACGCACGCTGGCTCAACGGCTCGCTTGAAGTGACCTTTGAGCAAGGCATTAAAAGAAGCGGAAAGATGTCTATGACGCAGAACATCATGCGTCGCATCTTCGGCGACCGCAAGCTGCCCGACGGGCTCAGCAACGAGGAGTACGACAAGTACATGCAGGACAACTTCCCTAAGTGGGTGAAGGAGTTCGAAGACGGTGGGTTCCTCGAAAAGACCAAGCTGCCCGCCATCAAGAGCGAGGACGAGCTCCTTGAAAAGCTAGTGGAACACAAGAATGACATGTTGGTCATCAAATTCTGGAAGCACGGGTGCCTGCCGTGTCTGACGTTCGCAGAGATGTACAAGGAGGCTTCCGAGCGGTACAAGAACAGTGGAAAACGTGTGTTCTGGTACAGCTGCGACACCAAGGCCCTCAGTACTCGCCAGCTCGTCGATCTTCAGCTCGTTGCCGGCACGCCCACGGTGCAAACCTTCACGGGCTACAAGCAGGTGGGGAACGAGATTCGCGCGACGAATATTGATGACCTCATGCATGAGATCGACAGTCGCCTGCCGTCGAGTGCCGTGGCTGCTAACGCTCCGGTAGACATGTGAAGCGGAAGACCGCGACGGGCAGTGAGGCCTTCTTCCGGATTTGGATTTGGATGGGAAAAGTCACGTTTGGTGATGTTCACTTGGTTCGATCGCGACTAGGAAAGTGCTTGCCACAGATTTTTCTTTTCTTTTCTTTTCGGAAAGGACGCAACGAAAACCCACAAGCAAGGTGACGCGCGCGCACCGTGACCGAAAGGGTACAGAAGCAAGAACAGGAGAGCAGAGCTCACACATTACCCTCCGCTGAAGCCTCTCGGGGCTTAGATTGAGGGAGGAAAAACGCTGCGGCCATCACTGTCGAGGCAGTGTGTGTCTGTGCGTGCATCACACTTCATGTACATTCGAGCGCGTCTTCAGAGAGACGCGATGAGTTGGACACAACCACAAAACGCACACCTCTTCTCGCCTCCGATCCTTTCACGCATTTCGTCTCTGATCAACCTTCTTTGTTGTTTGATTGTCTGTTGTTGTTGTTGTTGTTGTTGTTGTTGTTGTTTTTCTCGTTCGTCAAACAAATGTCAGCGTGAGTTTCAAGCAGGACGACTCGCCCTCGTCCCTCATTCTCTCTTGTCAGTGTGCCGCCGCCTCCTCCTTACCTTGTTCTCGTTCTTAACACCATTCGAATTGTATCCAGCTTATCCTTCCTCGGCCGTTCCACTTCTCCCTCCCCCGCTGGTGCCACGGCCTGCCACTCTATCATCACTGTTTTGTTTTCTGTTTCTTTTTTCATCTCACTGAATTGTGGCTTGCGCTGCTCCGCCTCTCGTACGGGTGACTTGTTGTATTTTACATCGCCGTAGAGAGGAACTGACGACGAGAGTCCTACGACTCGAAACAAAAAGAGAAGAGAGAAAAGACAATGCTCCCTGGAATCACATCCACGGTGCCATCCACCGAGGGTGTGCGTCAGAGTAGCACCGCCCAGTCTCGTAGTGAGGACCTCTCCACAGCCCTCCGTGTCGGTGATGCCCACGCCAGCGATGGTCTCCTCACCCGGATGCCCTTTCCACCTGCCTCGATTGGCGTTTCGGCGATTCCCTCCGTCGTCGGCACGCCCGTCTCTTCGTGTGCCCGCAACAACTCGTTTGGCAGCGCACACTCTGCACACAACGGCGACGAGGGTGGAATTATCGCACGCGCGACGAGGGACGGGTCCGTCCTGCCCGCGGAGGACGAGCCGAAGATCGACACGAAACCGGCAATCATTGGCTACTTTGGCTACATGTTCGGTTGTGCGGCGTGTGGTGCGTTTTACAGCACCGTGCTCTCCGAGCGCGGCTTCAGCCCGTCACTTATCGGCACAATGATGGCCATTATCCCGCTCTTTAGTCTCTTCTTACTACCAGTGTTGTCCTTCATCGCGGACAAGTATCGGTGTTCCAAGGAGATGCTCGCCGTCTGCGCGGTTGTGGCGACCGTCACGCTTGCTATTTTCACAAATGGAAGCTCCCATTGGGTGATTATCGCTGGTTTCATTCTTCACGTCGCGAGTCAGTGCCCAATGAATCCGCTGCTCGACCAACAGACCCTTTCGATGTTTCCGAAGAAGCGTCGCACAGAGAAGTGGGGTTTCGTACGGGCGTTCGGTGCGTACGGTTGGGGTATCGGCAATCCGATCGCGTCTTTGATTGCCGATCGCGGAGGCTGGGGGTTGACGCCGATCCAATACGCCGTTGGCCAGGTGGCTCTCTTGTACTGTATATGCACGGCCAAGCCCTACGAAGCGGTGGAAAAGATACCAGTGAAGGTCAAGGACGTTTTCCACGTTCTCCGTGCCAACCCGCGACTGCTTCTCTTCCTGGTCGCCTCTGCGTTGATGGGGATGGGGTACAGCTTCATTAACGCCTTTCTCTTCATCTTCCTGAATGAGCTCGGCGCTCCGCGCTTTTTGTTGGGCCTGACTATTCTGGTGACGGTGAGTACGGAGATTCCCATTTTTCAGTGCTCCAAGTATCTGCACCGATGGTTCACCGATCGCCAGATGATGACCATGGCGATGGTCATTTGGGCAGTGCGTGTGTTCGGCTACTCGCTCTTGGGCAACCCGTGGTATGTGCTCTTTCTGGAGCCTCTTCGCGGCATCACGTTTGGTTTGATGTGGCTGCCTGGTGTGCACATGGTCAACGTCGCCTTCCCACCTCAGCTCGCGAGCTCCGCGACGGGTGTGCTTTTCACCTTCAGTTCCGGCATCGGTCCGGTCATCGGGAACCTGATTGGGGGTCTCATTTATCAAGCTAAAGGTGGTGCCTGGACGTTCCGCTTTATTTCGATCTTCATGATGTCCGCGATGGCGTGCTACCAGCTACTCGATCGCTACCTAGAGCGGCGCGGTCATCTTCTCGGCGAGCACAGTCACGACGACCACGCTGTCGCGACGACCGTGGCGGAGGCGGCCACGCCGGAGGCCATCACGTCCTCGAAGAAAGCCAAGGATGTGGTCATCACGGGCGAAAAGGACTGAGTGTGAAGAGAGAGAGAGAAGAAGAGAAGAGGCACAGAAAGAGTGAGCGGATCAGCGAGGGGCTGTAGGAAGCGGAAACGACTGCATGAGCACACGCGTGTCGTGCACCAGCATCGTCCCTCACCTTTGCGGCGTAGCCTCGGTTTCTCTCTCTCTCTCTGCCCCGGTGTGTCAACGGGTGTGTCGTCGAGTGTTACGAGACGCGGACAAGTAAGACCGAAAAAAAAAATAAAAAAATAACTCTCAGCTTTGCAGGGAATCTGGATGTTCACGGCTTGACAGATCTCCCTTTGGTCTTTCCGACATTCTCCCAGGCCCTCGAATCGTCAAGGTGGGGGTGAGGAGACGCGGTGTGACCATCGGTCAGTGATCGTCCACGGTGCACCGTCGCAGAAGCACGCGTCACGTCTACCGAAATTATGATGTCTGTGGTGCGTGCGGACGTGCACGTCGCCTCCACCATCCAATCCTGTCTCGCACGCATACACGCCCTCACGCTCACGCCCTCGCGGTCAACCCTCTCTGCGTCCCCATTTCTGACGACGTCCGTTCGCATTTCGTGCCGTCTGTCACGCCGCGTAGTCCCTCGTACGATCGCGTCTTTCGGAAGCAACAGCACAAACACACATATACTAAGATTGTTCACGCATAGATTAGAGGCAGAAGAGAAAACAAGAAAACGAATGCATCGATGGTGTCAGGATGGCGATGAGGCTGAGGTAAACGCACGTCCATCAGCGGACGTGCCGTGCTACGGAGAGCGTGCGTGTTTACCTGGTGATCTTCTCATGGCTGCGCAGGCCAACGAAGGAGCGGCGGACCCTCAGCCTGCGTTGACCGAGGCACAGCTAGATTGTCTGGCAGCAGTGGCTTTTGCGGTGGGCTCACCACTTCGACGCGACACGACTCTGTCCTCCCGCGGCATGGACGAGCTCCGCAGGGTTGCGGGTGCCTTTTCATCTCCTTCCTCCGCATCGGTGGCGGTCGCAGACGTGCTGGCCTCCTCCTGTGAGCATCCGTCCTTGTTGATTGTGTACGAGCTGCTGCGTCGTGGCGTGGACCCAGACCGCGTCGTGGCGTTGATTCACTCACAGTAGCGTTGCTGCTGTCTTGTTTGTGTTTTGATTTTCATCTTTTTACAGCGCCAAGAGGTGATGCGTGAGTGTCCGTGTGGGCACAGGCCATTGACCTTATTGCGACTGCAGTGAGATTAAATTGACTGTCGTCTCAACAGAAAAAAAAAAATCACCAAGGAGACGAACATGCAGAGAGTCGCCACGCGCGCACTCACATACACAATAGTTCATTCTCTTGACACCTGGTCCTTAGCTCCTCTCTCTCTCTTCGCGCACCTCAAACCCGCATTACCACATGTGTGCCATCGCCAGCACTCTGACGTTGCCCCCTTGTTCACGCTCTTCCTCTTCTCTCTCTCTCTCTCCTATTCTCGTATCGCACACAAGTACGTTTGTTTGATTGCTGACCTCCGTGATTGTTGGTTTCATCCCACTGCTGAGAGCCAAAGGGACGAATTCGCCCCCACATCGCGCCCTACAGATCTCTTTTGGCGTGAGGGCACCAACACGGTAGTTTCAAGGGCGTTGACTTCCACTCTTCTTTTATTTGTGCTTGCCTATTCATATCCTCTCTCTCTCTCTGTGCTGATTAGCTTCTCGTGCACACACGCTCACGCGATCAGATACACGCATCGCTGCTCATCTTTGCTTTCTTCTCATTTACGTCCCATTTATTCCTTTTTTATTTTTATTTTATTATTATACACCAAGCATGTTCCGCAGGAATATTGCGCGCATGTGCACCTCCACGACGTCGGCGCACGCGTCTACCCGCACCGCCGCTGCCTCCTCCACGACAGTCCCTCATACTCCTGTCCGCACACGACAACGGCGTCATCGCTGGCTCCGTCGGCTCGGGTACACCGCTGGTGTGCTCGGCGGACTGTACGTTGCGACCGACGTCGCCACCGACTACTCGCTGACTCGCTCCGCCCGCACGATCGCGGCTTTTCTGCATATCGCGTACGTGTACAAGTTCACGACACCATCGACACCGGAGGAGTACAGTGCCTTGAACAAGTGGGCGGGTGAAAAGGTGTTGTCTGTCTGCCTCAAGAACGAAGGCCTCTACATCAAGCTTGGCCAGGGCCTGAACGCGATGAGTCACATTCTCCCGCCCGAGTACACAGACGCTTTGCGTGTGCTGTTGGACCGTGCCCCGCCCGTCCCGTTCTCGCAGGTGGAGAAGATTATTCTGCAGGCCACAGGTGCCGCCGCCCTGAGTGACGTGTTTGTCGAGTTTGACGAAACACCCATCGCGTCGGCTTCCATCGCGCAGGTGCATCGGGCCAGGGTGCGGAACGACATGCTGTACACACGCGGTGGGGATGATCGAGGTGCGAAATCGCAGATGCCACAGCCGAGCCGCGGCGTCGACGACGTGCGCGCGGACGGTCAGTCGACGATGGTGGCGGTCAAGGTGCGGAAGCCGAGCATTGAGAAGCAGGCAGTCTGGGATGTGCGTACCTATCAGTTCATCTCTTTCCTTTTGGAACGTTGGTTCGGCCTGCCTACAGGCTGGGCGCGGGACACCATCGTGGATGCTCTGTACCGCGAAATGGACTTCACCATTGAAGAACAGAACGCCCTGACGATCCGGCGACTCTTCGCGGAGCGCAGTCGCCTGCCCGTGTATGTGCCGCGTGTGTACTCGGACTGGACCTCTCCGTCATTGCTTGTGATAGAGTGGGTGGATGGCACGAAGATTGTGAACGTGGACGAAGTACGGCGTGCGTACGCAGAGCCGTCGGCCATTATCAAGACTGTGTTCGATGCCTTTGGCGAAATGGTGTTCCGCGACGGCTTCGTTCACTGTGACCCTCACGGCGCCAACGTGATGGTCCGTCCTCGGCACAAGAGTGATGCGGCGATGCGTGATCCGGCACAGCAGGCGACCACATCGCCAACGGCGGCCACCGCCGCGTCAGGCAAGGTCAAGGATTATGAGGTCGTCTTCTTGGACTTTGGTATGTGTGCGCCGTTGACGGAGAAATTTCGGATGGAGTACGCGCTGCTGTTCAAGAGTATCTTCACGGCCGACATGAAGCTGCTTGAGGACGTCGTCACTGGATGGGGCATCGGCAACAGTGAGATGTTCGCATCGATGCAGATGCAGAAGCCACTCGGGTCGATGCGAAAGGGCGAGTATGGTGAAATTACGAAGGAAGAAGTCGCACGGATGCAGCGCGCGGCATACAGTAAAATCAAAAACTTCCTCTCCGAAGAGGAGAAGCTGCCCAAGGAGCTACCCATGGTCGGGCGTGGCTTCGATATTCTCCGCGGCATCAACCGACTCTATGGTTCGCCTGTGAACCGCTTGAACATGATGGTCCGGGGGGCCATGAACTGCCTCGGGCCTCTACACGACTACGCAGGCGTGCAGCGGTATCTAGAGAGAGTGAATGCACGCCGTGAGGCCGGCGCGAGGGGCGGCGGTGCGGCCTCGAAAAGCTTCCGAAGTGTGTATGATGCAGATGCCTCGCGGTTGCGGGAGGAACAAGCCGCGGCAGCGAAGGAGCTCGCGGACGAGAAGCGGTGGCTAGAGTGCGTCGCCGATTTCTGGGTCTCGCTCTTACGCCTCGTGCTCTTCCGTTTCGCACTTTTTCAGGTCCAGCTCATTCACACAGTCACGTACTGGTGTAACCGCTCGTTGGATGCCATGAACTTGTCTTCTGATCTGCATCTGCGCACGCTCGACGACCGCGAGGAGGCGCTCGTGCAGTCGTTTTGAGGGTGTTCCCACTGGTGCGCCTCGCGACTGCCCAATGGGAAGAAGGCAAGGCGCGCGCGCTGACAGTGCGGTTTCACAAAAAAAAAAAAAAAAGTGCAGCTTACGAACGAGCAGGTGAGAGCACAACAATCACCAGCGAAGTCAACCCTTCCTTGACATTCAACTGTTTGTTTGTTTTTACTCCTAATTTTTACTTTTGCTTTGATCTGGTTCTCTCCTTTGCAGACGTTTTTTCTACACTGACGCCTCTTCCATACCAATTCACAGAGGTGTAACAGCACATCACAGACTCGATCTCCAGATCCCTCAGTGTCTCTCTCCCTCTCTCTCACTGTGTGTGTTGATTTATTTATTTGTCTTTTTTTTTTTTCGTTTTTGATTTTTTTTTCTCTGAGAGTTTTCTCTTCACATATTCAGTCGAAATGAAGAAAAGAAAAAACACTGGCAGTGCGCACGCAGCGTGCGTCCCCCTCTCTCTCTCTTTCTTTTGTTGCTGTTATCTCTCAGGGTAGGAATAGGCAAAAAAGAAAAAGGAGGAATGCACCGCTCGCGTCGATCACCCTCTTCTTTTATTCTCTTTCTGTTCTTCGTCTTCGGCTCTGTCCACCATCCTATCCTGCCAGACGAGGGCTGTTTGTCTGCATTCGCCACCGCGCCACGCCCCTCTACTTCACCCCCCCCCCACACACACACACACATACACACATTCTCTCTACCTTTCGGTCACACCCTTTCTTCGCCGTTTTTTTTTTTTTTTTTGTGGGATAAGCGTACTTGTTAGTGTTTGTTCTTTTGGTTTTTCCGATAGTATTTAGCATGAGTGGAATCGCACACAAAGAGAGCCTCCGTGGCCATGAGCGCATCAAGCGCCGCCGTGTGGACCCAGTGCCGCTCCCTGACACTAGTGCGCCTACGACGGCGACGGAGACCACGGCCGGTGCTGCGGGTCCCGAATTGTCCGAGGAAAAGGTAAATGCGCCAAGCACGGAAGAGGCACGCGCCACGGCGTCGAGCACTGTACGTCCAAGCGACAACAACAGCAGCAGCAGCAGCGGTGGAGACGACGACGACGATGACCTCGAAACCATTCGGCGCGAGCAGGCGCGACTGGCGAGGTTGCGTGAGCAGCGTGAGCGCCGCACGGCTGGCGAGTCGCCGTCATCGACTGGTGTCGATCACACGGACAGCAAAGCCACTGCGGCGGGCGGCGCACAGACGTACGACAGTGACGTGTTGTTCCGGCGAAGCGACTGGCGTGGGAAGCCGCAGACGGAGGCGCAGAAGCGTGCGGACCAGTGGAGCGCCGTCACGAACAACACGCAAGCCTCGGCGGCCTACAAGCAGTCCATGAAGCGGTTTTTTAAGTAAAAGCGGCAGGTACGCACACCCTGATACAAATGAAAACAAAATAACAGAACAAACCAGAAAGAGAGACGCATAAATGAAAAAGACTTTCGGTCCAGTCGATCGATTCGTAGACGCGGTGGCCGGTCATCGTTTTCTCACCCGCACCCCTCTCCCTTACATTTCTCTTCCAATGCCCACTATTCGCCTCCTTTCACTCAAAGCAGTTCATCCAACGCATACACTAGCACATACACACACACATACACACACGAATACTAACACTAGTGCAGACACGCACGCACATAGAAGCAGAGGGGAAGGATGGACACCAAGGACGAAGAACTAGACACGGTCCTGTTGGAAGAAAACGTGTTTGCAGGCGATGTAGCGGTGGTGGATGGTCTCGTGGACCTGGACGACGCCGAATCCGCATCCGCGCACAATGGTGATGAAGAAGATGGCAGCCGCAGTCACGGTGACTACACTGATGCGGATGCCACAGCATCGGGGTCGACGCACGACGTGGTGGAAGTGGACGTCACTGAGGATGAGGATGCGAGCCACCACGCCTCATTGTTGGTAGAAGGCGACTTCTTTCCGACCGAAGCGCCAGCCGATGTGGAGGCACAGCTGACAAGCGCCGATCCTGAGGCGGAGGAGGAGCTGAAGGCGCTGGAGATGGAAGCCTCGCCCTCCGTTGTGCCTCCGTCCGGCACGACATCGCAGCACACAGCCTTGGCTGCAGACGGCGGTGCACCAGCTCGGCGTCGGCGACGCGTGCAGTGGGCGGATAGTGTTGTCGTCAACCACACCGAGCACCGCCGCCCGCTGATTAAGCACGTCACGTCCTTTTACATGCCGCAGAACGCGCGTCGCACAAACGATCAGCTGAGCGCTGGCGGCATGGGTGGGCGACACCTGCACGGATTCGGCGGAGGCCTGGGCTCTTCTGCGGCGGTCGACTCCGCTCTCTTTCCGGAGCCCGTCGCTGCGCCAACAGCGGCGGCAGTCGCGCTCTTCAAGGAGCGGCAGAATACCAACGGGGAGCCGTACCTCTTCTGCCGCGCGCAGCGCGTGGCGCCGTATTTTGTGGAGTGGAAGCGCGACACGCATCAGCCTTTCGACGTGCCTTTCGCGCGTCAGCCAGGCACGGAAAACGACCAAGCATCAGCCCCTGAGCCACCACGACCGCAGACACTGTTCGCGGCGCTTTACCCACCAACGAACAGTGTTGCCACGCCGTCATCTATGCGCGCGTACGTGGTGACAATGAACATCCACAATAATTTTCAGATGCCTTTTATGCGACCAGATCAAGTGTTTGATGAGCCCTTCATGTTTGCCCAATAGAGAAACCAAAAAAAAAAAAAGCACAAGTTCAAAACAGGAGAAAGACACAGATCAAGAGAAGAAGAATATATGAAAAAAGAGGTCGGCGCGCGCTGTGCGTCCCTTCCGGGGTATTGCCCGGCTGGCGCCGGCGCCCTCCTCCCCGCCCCCCACCCCCCAAAAAACGGCCCCAGCCCCCTCCCCAACCCAACCCTCCTCCGCGGACGCCACCCTCAAAAAGAACCGGCGGCGCGTCTAGCTGCGTTGGCTCACGTGTGTTGAGAGACCACTGCGTGTGGACAAGCTTCCCTAGCTCAGTCGGTAGAGCGCACGGCTCTTAACCGTGTGGTCGTGGGTTCGATCCCCACGGGGAGCGCTTTTTTTTTTCTCCACACTTTTTCGCTTCGGCGCTGCCTACGGTGCGGGGCAGGGTCCCCCGGCGGTTATTCGCAAGCACCGCGCCCCGCCCAGGCCCCCCCCCCCCCACTCTCTTTAGAACCGCCAAGCCCCTCCCAAATTGTCCGTCTCCATCATGCCTCCTCCCCCTTTCATCAAAATGCCCAGTCCCTCTGTTTTCCACCGTTTTCCTTTTCAGAACACAATGTCGTCGTCCACGAAGCCGCAGCCCTCTACAAGACTTGTGGGTCTTCCTACGACGTCGATCTGGCAATCCATGACACCACTGGCCATTGAACACAAGGCCGTGAATCTTGGTCAAGGTTTTCCCAGTTTTTCGCCGCCCAAGTTCTTGCTTGACGAGCTTGAAAAAATCATCGTCGAGAGCAGCGAGAAGCCACTCGCCCACCAGTACTGCCCCGTCAATGGACACCCAGAGCTGGTCGAGCAACTGCGCGAGCAGTACAGTAATCTGCTCGGCGTGCCGATATCTGCCAAGGAAGTGTGCGTCACCAACGGTGTGACGCAAGGTATGAATGCAGTCATGCAGACTTACGTGAATCCCGGTGACGAGGTGGTCCTCATTGAGCCCTTCTACGACGCCTACTACCAGGACGTGTATACATGCGGTGGTGTCGCCAAATACGTGCCCCTGGCCCCGTCCACCAAGTCAGCAGACGACTGGGAGCTCACGGAGGAAGCCCTGCGTGCCGGTGTGACGAACAAGACCAAGATCATCATCGTCAACACTCCACAGAACATCCCCGGCAAAGTCTGGAGCCGCCACGAGCTGGAAATCATCGCCAAGGTTGCCACTGAATTCGGTACGCTAGTCGTGTCCGATGAGGTGTACATGCACCTCACCTATGACAAGCCACACATATCCATTGCCACGTTTCCCGGTATGTGGGAGCGCACCATCGTTTTGTGCAGTGCAGGCAAAGCCTTCTCCTGTACTGGCTGGAAGATTGGCTGGGCCATCGCCTGCGAAAACCTCATGGCACCCTTGACCCAAATGATCTCCTACCAGACGTTCTGCTCCTCGACACCTTTTCAAATTGCCCTCGCGCGTGGCATGAAGGACGCGCAGACCAACGGCTATTACACACATCTCCGCGAGGAGTACCGAGCCCGCATTGATTTTATCGTCGAGATGCTCGAGAACTGCGGTCTCAAGCCCTGCCCGCCATCTGGTGGCTTCTTTGTCATGGCCGACATTTCGAAGATCGACCCCAAGCACTACTACGATCCTTCCAACAAGACTTACGCGAAGGACTGGCAGTTCTGCCTGTGGCTCACCAAGACCGTTGGTGTCTGTGCCATTCCCACCACCGCGTTCTGTCAGGACTTGAGCAAGCCGATTTTTGAAAACTTCATCCGCTTTGCCGCCTGCAAGCCGCAGAGCGATCTGTCTGAGGCAGCTGAACGTCTCAAGAAGCTCGCAGACTACGTGGTTGCGTAACTGTAAACACCGTCTGGGAGGTGTAAACCTGCTGAGCACTGACTGATTCTTTCTAACGCACGCACTTCTCCTACTCTATTTTGGGTACCTTCAGAAAAGCAAATATTTCACCTGCACGACCTCCCCAGCTCGCTTTTTTTTTTTTTTTCTCCCTCCTCTGTTTCGTAGCGCTTGTTTGCTCGTTTATTTGCTATCGTCACGCGCTCCCGCATGTGCGGTTACGGGTGTTGGAGCAGGTTCAACAAAAAAAAAAAAAATGGATGTCATTGGAGCTCACACCCACACGTTGGCTGCGTCCGCGTCTCTGTACATCCACGTTCATGAACGCAAGAGCAGGATCCTTCAACGGCGGAATCTAGCGTCTTTCCCCGCTGGTTGATCTTGTTGCTTTCGCCTCATTTCCGAACGCGTTTTTTTTCTCAAGGCCGCATTGAGTGATCGTGGTTGTTGTCATTCTCTTCAGCACTGGATTCTCGTTTCTTTTTTTCGTTTATTTGACCTGCCAATCTAACGCGTTACAAGTGTGTTCTTCTTCTTTTACGTTTTTCGTTTTTCTGTTCTCCCCATTTGACTCTTCCTTGTTCATCCCCGATGACACCCTTTCCCCACGCATGAAACTGTTGTTTCTGTCGTTTCTCTTCCTTTTGTTTTTCCTTCTCCCTCCCTCCCTCCCTCTCTTCATTCCTCACGTCCTTCTGTTCCTCTCTCTTCACCGCGACTGCCTCTGCAGGGCATGTGTTTCCGGTTTGAGCCGAGCGCTCGCTATGCACGGGTGTGTATAGCCGAAGTGTCACCAGGGATGGAGAGCGGGGGAATGAGACTGCAGTCACAGCAGAAAAGAACGGAAGTAACATGCAAGAAAAAAAAAACCAACGAATGCACACCTCTTTCCCCCATTAGGTTCTACTACCGCGCGTAGGTTGGAGCAGTGGTACTTGTGGGTGCCGAGAGAGTGAGAGTTCTTTCTCTCTCCTCACTGTGTCTCCTGGTCATATCTCGTGCCAATGGGCTTCGTGCAACCTCTCAACGTCATACCGACCTGTGGCATGAAATTCTCAACGCACACATGCGCATCGTCAGATACATGGACTCACTCCAACCACACACGTTTCTTTCCCACTTCTTTCTTTTTCCCTCAAAATCCTTGCGGCTGCTTTGTGCCGATCAGTGCACCGCCAAGCAGTCGCCTGTGCTTTGGCGAGTTGGCCTTTCGACTACACCTCAGTTGCACTTGTCTTCCTTTCTCTCATCGCCCGGCACACCTGCAACGAATATTAATGAACAGCGAAACGGATTTCACAGACCTCAAGGTGAGGAGTCGCACGCAGGAGTTCCTTGAACGCCGCAATGCGCTGCAAAGCTCCACAGGTCTTCCTTCCGCGAGGAGCTCCGAGGTGACCGCAGCAATTTTACCTCCGTGGGTGCGATCACTCGAACAGTTTTTTGATTTGGAGTCCAAGGTGACAGCAAGACAGGAGAAACTGGTTGAGAGTCAGAGGGCCTTTCTCAGACCGCGTTTTGGGACAGACGATGAAGAAGAGGAAAAGCTGCACGCGGTGGTTGAGAAGCAGGCGAATGAGATTCGTAAGCTGCTCAAGGAGCTCGAGCGGATGGTTTTGACAGGCATGCGACCTGGTGACATGGCCAACGAGGAGGAGGTGCTCATTGCACACAATGCGCAACGCTGCTTGTCGGCGGAGCTAAAGAGTGCCATCAAGTCCTTCAAGCAGGAGCAGGAATTTTTCGGAGGTCAATTGAAACGTCGCGAGATGAAGGCACAGAAATTCATGAATATTGCTGATGACGAAGAGGCTGTCCAGCTGGTCGCCCGCGAAGAAAAAACGTCACAGTTTCTAGCGCTAGGGTATACGGAGGCTGATGTCGAGGGCCTACTTCTCGAAGATGCGCAACAGCAAGAGACCAACAAGGAAATCAAGGAAATCTTGGCCAGTATTCAAGAGCTGCATACCATGTTCGAGGACCTCAGCATTCTTGTGGTTGATCAAGGAACCATACTGGATCGCATCGACTTCAACATTCAGCAGGCGTCTCAGCATGTGTCGAAGGGACTTGGCGAGCTCAAAAAGGCGCAAGAACACCAAAGCACGTGCTTCATCATGTAGCACACAGCTTCTGCTTGTGGTATTTAGTTCTCTCTGCCTGCCGACTACTGTGTGCGTGTGCGTGGATGAAATGCGGTGCTCTGGCAGCAGCCACCGGGTGCTTTCACATCATCGCTTATTGTTGCTGTTTTTTCGCCTGATGTTATGGTTTCTCTTTTGCGAGTCAGTGCTCAAAAAGCTGTCAACGAAGAACGCGGGTGCCGCCACACATGTAGGATGGGCGTGCGCTGTCATCATTCACATGTACCGATCTACAGCCTCATGCTCTTCACTTGGCCGGGGTGCCGTACCAGGCTCCTGAAGTTTACGGGTACCCGTGTATGTGTACAGCGTATGTCTTGATGAGGCCTCCTCTCTTTCCGATATATCCCCCCACTACCTTCACCGTGTTTCCTCAACTCCCCCCGATATATTGTTCTCTCAAATCACTGGTTTCTCCGTCCCTGTCCTTCTCTCTCTCCCTCGGTGGTTGCCTACATCTGTCTGCGCGCAGAGAATCCCGGTAAGGCGGCCCTCTATAGCCATGCGCGCACTCACAGAAGATGAGTCAAAGAAGCTCTTTGACAAGCTGGCCCAGTACATTGGTGCAAACACAACACACCTGTTGGAGCACAAGGGCGAGGAGGAGTATGTATTCCGCCTGCACAAGAACCGAATCTGGTACATGCCAATGCGTCTTGCGAAGCTCGCTAGCTGCGTAGCCAAGAAGAACCTGATGGGTATTGGTGTCATGTTTGCCAAGATCACGCACAACGGCAACATTCGTATTCAGGTCACGGCACTGGAGTACATTGCACAATACTCGCTCTTCAAGGTTTGGGTGAAGCCGAATCAGGAACAGAAATTCTTGTACGGTGGCAACGTCACGCGTGCTGGCCTTGGTCGTGTGACAGAGGCGACTCCCAAGTACCAGAAAGTAGCCGTCTTCTCCATGGGAGATGTGCCCCTCGGTTTCGGCGTTGCTGCCCAGAGCACGTTGGAGTGCCGCAAGTGTGAGATGAACGCACAGGTGCTGTTCCACGAAGCCGATGTTGGTGAGTACCTCCGCGATGAGAACCGTCTGACGTAGGCACTCGTAGTCACTCATTGCCACGCGAGTAACAAGAAGGAGAGAAAAGGAAACCAATAGATGGTCAAGGTCACTACCAAGCAGCGTTGGTGCAACCATCACTCTCCAGACTAATCCCTCTTTCGTTTAATTCATGTTCAATCATTGTGCCTGTCAGTATTTGATAACAAAGGGACAGTAAGAAAAGAAGTTTCAGAAGCGGAAACATTGCGGCGGTGTGGTGCGAAAGAGGGGGTGTGGAGCCATTACCCGCTCGTTTACGTCTCTACTAGTAGACCGGCATGGTACTGAGAGGACACGATGCTGTTCATCTCGCAAGGTTCTCCTCGATGTTACAGAGTCGCCCTCATGACCTGTCTCTGCGGACGACTGGGCGTGAGCGCCTGCTCCTTGTCTCGCACCGTTTGACGCAGACCGAAGCGCACTTTGGCACGCGTTGTTTGTTTCCATCTTGTTTGGATTGCATCCCCCGCATGTGTTGCGCAACGCACACTGCTGTCGCCTAAGCTCCGACCCAACAGTTCCCTTCTCGTCCTTCCCCACCCTTTGCCACTCTTCCAACGGGCTGCTCCCCTCAGAGTAAATTCTAGTTTCCTTTTCCTTTCTTTCTCTCTTTGTTCCCCTTGGTTCTATTACTGCATAGTTGCCGTTCCTATACTAGCACACCCGCATCACTGACGACGCCAAGCCACTCCTGAGCGTTTTTTTTTTTTTTAAATATACATACCCACTCATATCACGACATACACTCATGTCCTCGGCGCCCGTACAGAAGTCGCTGGCCCATCTGCGCAGCAAGATGCTGCGAACAGCCCGTGGCTTCCACGACTACAACTTTCGACAGTATTTTGTCCAACATGTGAAAGATGACTTTGCTGCCGTTGCCAAGCTTCCTGTCGAGCAGCAGCGGGTGTATCTTCAGAAGGATGGCGTTGCTCAGCTTAGTCAGCTCCAGCGCATGGTGGCAGTGAATCGTATGTACGGGCGACAGCCAGTGTTTTTTGACAAAAAGAAAGGTGGCAAGTCCATGATGAATGAAACCCGAAAGATCCACTAGAAGGTGATGATCGGAGAAGCCAATGCTTAGTGCACTGAGCTCTGCACAGCGTTGCCTTTTTTTTTTTTTTCTTATACGTTCTGCAGTGCTTTCTCCGCCTCTGGGTTTCACTCTCTCTCTCACATACACTTTCAGGGGTGCATGCGTAGCCCTGCTTTTGTTTTTCATGCTCCGCACGTTGAAGCGAACCGCACTAACTAAGTGTAGAAAAGGTTTATCAAAGAGAGAGACAGACAGACAGACAGAAAGAAAGCAAGAAAGAAGGCGGCGCGCACGTATAGGCACGCGCGTGTTAGGGTTCACGCACGTCGGTTGTTGCTGATCCTTCTTGCCAACTGAAGACGTTGAACGTGATTAGATAGAGAGGCGAGGTAACCCCATTGGTGTAGCCAACAGCTGAGGTACGTGTACCTTTTGCGTTGCCTCCGCTGGGGCGTCTGCACGTGTAGTCCAGTCACTTCCGCGGTGGTTGCTCTCCTCCGCCTATTCTCGTAAGGTCAACAGCACTACCGCCACAATCACCATTTCCTTATTTCTCTCACTCTCGGTTGGCCGATTTGTCTTTCCCTCACCCTTAAGAAGTGACGTCTGTACCTTTTTTTTATTTATTTACTTCATTCTTTTGTGAACAGGATATCTCCCTTGTCACTTTTACCTCCTCTTTGCGCAGTCGTTTTTTTCCTTTTCTTTCTCCCTTGCATCCTTGCTAGCGTTTAGCGCGTACACTGTACTTGACGCACGCGCACGCACAACATCGTTTTCTCTTTTCCTACTCGCTCTTGTAGTACTCGCTCGCTCGCTCGCTCTCTCTCTCATTCCCCTGCTAGTGATCGGGAGGGAGGCATACAACGCGTAGCACGCAAGTGAACAACTATCGGGATCGACAGAGGCGCCGGTTCTTCCGACGTGGAGAAAAAGAGAAGTGTCTGCTCACACACATACACACACACACAGGGTAGACACTACTGCTGTAAAACATGTATACAGCCAAGGATGTCAGTATGGCTCACTTGGCCATCACACAGCGCATGCAGCCGACGAAGACATCTGCGCTGTTTGCAGAATACTTCGCGGTTTGCCAACTCTACAGCGATACTCTCGTCGCGCGGGAGACACACAGGCAGTACATCATGCAGGTCGATCACCTCCGTATGCTTCTCCTCACGCAGAGAAGACAGAGGACGACCAGCAACGTGTACAACGGCAAGCAAACGGGAGTGACGAATACGACGACTGTCCCGCCTTTCAGCCGTCCACGGCGGCGGAAGGGCGAGGGTCTCTCCGCACCGACAGCAGCAGACGCCAACGTCGTCCCCTCCTCGGCCACAACTACCGGGAGTGCCTTTCGGCAGACACCGCCCGATCTGTCTGCTATCTCCAACGCGACGAATACCTCCGGTGCGAGCAGCGGGCCAATGCTGTCAGGACGAGGCCTGGACGGGGCGGCCACAACGACGTCGTCGTCATCGGACCCTAAGCGGAAGGGGGCGTCCATCAGCACCACCTTAGCCGTCACCACACCCCCCACGTCTGTGGCGGCCTCCATGACGACAAGTGGCATCAACAATAATACCACCAACACCAGCTCGCAAAGTACGAATCAAAAGCTGCACGCGTCGGGGCTGTCGAAGGAAACAGGTTGGAGTGGTGTGTACACAATGGCCGCCTCGGCAGCAACCACAACAACGGCGCAGAAGGAAGGGAAGCAGCGTCGCAGCACCGCGTCAGGAACCAGCACAGCACCCAAGACAGTCAACGTCTCCAGTTTGACGATTGTGCGCAGCGACTGCTGGGGATCGGAGTACTACATGGAGACGTGTTACAAGCGCTGGAACAACTTCATTCACCAACTCAGCGAGGCGCTTATAGAGCCTGTCATGACGTGGGTGACGGACAACGATGCGCATCCATGCACGCGCAGTCTCGTCCGATTTACCAGCCGGTCGGCGTACGACACCGCACACGGTATGTGCTTCCTCCGGTGGAGCACCTGGAGCGAAGTCAAAAATTACATCGACGCCCTGCACGCCGTCGTGAACGCGCCGTTGTCGGCGTTCTACACGCCTCTTGCCATCGGCCTCGAAGTGCTTGGGGTGCCGGTGCTCTGCCTGTCGCTCGCCCCTGTGAGTGGTCCGTGGAATGAGTGGGATCAGATCACCCCCGTCTGGCATTCGTTTTGCGCCATGTGCGCGACGTTGCGACTGATGAAGCCCCTGAAGCACGCGGAGGGTGGCCGCAGTGATGACGTGCGCATGACGATGGGTGGCTTGGTGCACACACTGGGTTTAGGTGGCCAAGGCACTGGCTCGCCATTAGGGCCGAACAGTGACCTAGCTGGGGCGACACGGAGCAGTGGTGTGGGGTTGGGGAGCGTGGCCGGCATGCCCAACACCTCTGATAATATAAGCGCGCTCGTCGCCGCGATGCGGGGCATGTCTGGAGTCAACGGCTCGGACAGCGTTGGTCTTGCCTTGCGCAATAGCATCCTCTCGATGGGCCTCAACGAGAACAACGCCAACAATCATGGGAATACCCTGTGGGATGCACCGTTGAGTTTAGCCGGCAACAACACCGTGACAGCCACCAATGGATGGAGCGCGTCAAGTCCCGGTAGCCCACCATCGCCAGAGACAGGCGTTCCCACGTTCGCGTCAAAGCGCAGCGTCTTTTATGCCGGCTTGGAGAACTACGCCAGTGCAGCAGGCCTGTCTTTGGCCGGTGCGACGGGCAGCGGCGCGGGTGGGGGGAGTGGTGGCAACCCGTTCCTGGGTCTGCAACAACCGCAGTCGCCACAGTCTATACGCTCTCACGCGATGCAGAACAGCGCTGTCCGTGAGGACGTAGGTAAGGTGTCCCCTTTTGTAACCGCCGCCGGTGCAGACGCGCGGTGGTACTTCATCGACGCACGCGCCTTGACTCTCTATCAAGCCCTTCCCCGTCGCTCCTTTGTTGCCGGTCGCATGCCTCGTCGAGAAATGTACGGCTCTTTCAACGGCTGTGTGATGCGTGATTGCGGTCCGAATGAGTTCGTGTTACAGACGAAGCTGCGCACTATTGTGAGCCAGCTCCTCAATGGCTTTGCGACGAACGAGTCTATTCTTCTTTCGACGTTGTGTCATAAGCACGGGGTGCGCTACGGTCCCTACGTCTACACCATTCTCGATCTCCTCAAGGCGGAGGAAAAGCAACTTACACAAGCCCTGCAGCTCGCGCTGCGCCAGGGCTCCAGCTCACCGAACGTCCAAGCACGTGTCCAGCAGTGCGTGCGGTGCATTCAGGCTGTTCTCGGTGAGCTCCTCGCACGCGCTGTCAAGCACTTGATCCGGCATCGCTGGTTCACCGTAACGCGCGGAAGCGTTGGCTGGCTCGCTCGCCTACAAGCCTGCGCGGTAGCCAAATCGCAGGCTGGTCAGCGTCACACAATGGCGCGAAGCAACAGCAACAACAGTCACAACAACGGCGCGATGAGACAACCTAGTAGCTTCGGACGGCCGGCAAGCACCCCGACGACCGATGCGAGCAGTAGTAGCAACGCGAAGCTGACGGTATCGATGACTAACTGCGGCTCCCGCGGTGACGCACTCAGTGAGAGCAGCCAAGGTCGTATTACCGTTGTACCTGACATTGAAGGCTCCTCGTCTACAAATGATCGTGATATTGGTACCGGCAGCGGAAGCTTCCAACAGGAACAGAAGCCCCTATCGCGCCATGATGCGCGTTCTGGGCAAAGCGACAGCCGCAGCGATGGCACGGCCAGCTACACGGGCAACCACGCCTCGGCAGCTACGCCACCAACACGCAGGGACTCGGCAGCAACGGCTGTCCCAATGAACGAAGGGAGTGGCCGACGGAACAGCAACAGCACCTTCCTGGGAGGGTTGGGCGGGGTCAACCCTGAGGAGGAGGCGCAACTCCTCAAGGCCGCTGAAGCCGCTCAGCTCGAGCGCGATCTGCAGGATCTGGAGCAGCCTTTTATTGACGGTATGCTGCACGTGCTCGAAGGTGTTTTCCAGGTTGTCGTCCCAGAGAGCAGCTCATCGCCTCCACAGGGCACAGCAGCAGCTACCACTACGGCCGGCACACCGCTGCAGTCAACCTTGTCCGCGCCGAGTGTGGCCAACACGGCCACCAACAGCAACGGAGTGACCAGCACTGGTGCCGCGGGTGGAGGCGGGGTGTCGGCGACGACGCCAGTAGTCAAGAATCGGGCCTACCCGCCTTTCAATCCCGCCCTCGCGAACGTGCATTTTCGTCCGGACGTCTTTGAAGAGCTGTTGTTCCTTGTCAATGACCTCTACATCTTCCGCATGTACGTTGCCGATGAGCGAACCAATGAGTGGCAGCTCGTGCGTCGACGGGCGCCGGTGATTATGCGGCGCGGTGGCGCCAGTCGATCACGCTCGGCCAACCAACGTCGGCGCGATGGTGGTGGTGGCGACGGTGGTAACGTCAGCGGGGGCAGGAGTAGCAACGCAGCAGGCGGAGGCGGAAACGGGAACGGTGGGGGTGGCGCGGCTGGCGGCAGTCGTTTCCTCTCCTCTGAGGAAGAGCGCATTACGGCGCGGCCGAGTGAGCTCAACGCGGGCTGGTCGTTGCAGTGCCTTCAGGAGATCTTTGGCATGCCGCTGATCATCCGCGACGGCAAGATCGATGTTCTGCGCGACACCAACGGGAACATTGCGTCGCACGGGTCCAAGCTGTTCGAGGAGATCCTCGCGCCAAAAAGCGGCGGGAACGCGGGTGCATACGGCTCACGCGGGTTGCGGTCCTCAGCCGCAGCAGACAGCCGGTCAGCTGTGTCGCTGCTCTTCTCCGCCCCCTACGCGACAACGCTGGAGATCCCCCTCCCGCTGCGACTCCCTAGCCGTGAAAAGGCGCTCGAGTACGCGCAGGAGCAACGGCAGATTGGTCTCCGTATATGCGCGCTCTCAGCTCAAATGGCAGCCACCTCCGTCGGTGTCGAGCGTGCGCTGCACTACGCCCGTATGGGCCAGTACGTTCAACTGTACGCGGCGGATATCCGCATTGCGTGCCGAGGCTGGCCGCTGAGCGAGGACTTTGACTTTTTACGGCGCGCGGCGTGGTCACTTGCAGAGGGAAGCCCCGCTTCCTCCGCCTCGCGGCGTGCGGCTCTCGACGGCAGCACTGGCATGGACGACGGCGGCGTCGAGATGGGTACGGGCGATGCGCGCGTGCGATCGCTCTCAGGTCCGCTTCGTCGAGGGGCGGCGCTGCGCGGCGTCGTGTCAGGCCGGCACACGGGCGGCGGCATTACGGGCATGGTGAACACATCGGCCGAGGACACGCGCATTCAAGTGGCGTTTCAAGCCGACATGCAGTACCGCTTGTGTTTGCTGAACAGTAAGTCTGACCTGCGCGAGGCCCTCCGTGCGTGGTGGTCCTACAGCGAACGGGCCGAATCGCTGATCAAGAACAGCACAGCGTACGGACAGGTGGTGCGTGTCAAGATTCTTCTTCTGCTGCACATCGCTACGACGTTCGCGGGTCCTGCTGTGAATCGCGCGCTCGAAGTGGCGATTTCTGACTTGGACGTTTTGACCGGCGGTCTGGCAAACGTTGACACGAGTGCACTCGTGCCGATGACGGGTAACAGCCTATTTGGGAGCAGCGACTCTCTCGGTGGTAACGGCTCTCCGGCCTCGTCGCTGTTGCCGTCAGGCAGTCGCGCAGCGATGACCAGCGCCGCGCGCTTCGTAGCGGCAGTGGCGACGACCGCAGGTCCAGACAGCACCCCACAAGGTTCAGACACGGGTACGAGCAGCGCCCCGCAGACATCCTTCGCGGCAACGGCCTCCGGGGGCGACCACTCGCAGACGATGGGCCCACCACCACCTCTCATGTCACCGACACGGGTGAGCACTTCCGCGGCGGCTGCGGGCCGTCTCTGTGAGCCGCCGCCACACCCTCAGCTGAGCAGCGTGCTTTCCATCAACAGCAACGCTTCTGGGCCGTCGCTCGCGTTACATCGTCAAGGCTACCACGGCACGCAGAGCAGCGGACCTACCACGAGCATCGGTCTCGTACCCCCTGTAAGCCCGCTTCAAGGAGTGCCGCAAGGCTCGTACAGTGGTGCCCCAGGCACGACGTTGACTAGCTCGACCGCGCCCGGTGTGAACCGCGCCTTTGATCTTCGTGCCGTGCAGTGCGCGGAGCTCTACTTCCTGCTCCTCACCTCCCTTGTGAAGCACACGCTTGTGCCCGACGCCAGCATGACGCCGAAAGAAAGCGTGTCTCGCGCGATAACATTTTGTGCGCTACGGCGGGAGCTCGTCGTGGTATGCTACGGCGAAACCAGCCTTGAGGCCGCAGCGGCGGCGAATGACTTGGGGATGCTTTTTATGCGGGATCCTTCCACGCACGTCGCGGCGAACGAGGAGTTCCAGCGCGCGCGGAGTGTACTTCTCCGTCATTTGAACTATCTGCGTCGCCTGACCAACGGCGCTCGTCGACTCTCTGGGGGGTACAGCACCACTTACAATACCAGCAGTAGCCACAACAGTCCAGCCCAGGTCGTGACAAACGCAGTCGCGCACGGCACCAGCCCGCTTGGTGACCTTGCCGGCAGCGTTTTCACGAGCCGGCCGTCTTCTAGCGGAGCTGCGTACCTCATGGTGCCGGGTGCGGCCAACGCCGAGCGGACCCGTCGTCCAGTCCATACGGCGCCACCAAGCGTGAACGGCCACATCAGTCACATCAATGCGTCGTACTCCACAAGTAGTGGCGACGCGGGTGCGTCAGATCCGTGCAGTGCGCTGCGTTGCCGTAGTATCACCTGCGCTTTAGGGCCTTCAATACTGCGTGACACACCCATCGCGACCTCGCTCTTTCCCAATGAGGGCAGTCACTACGTGGCCACCTCGACGATGGAGGTGGTCAATGTCGCCGCTGCGGACGGTTTCGCTCGCGGAGGAAGCGGCGGTGACGTGGGTCTGCGCACGGCACGCACAGAGGTTTTTGAAACCCTCCTACACGTCGAGAAGGCGCTCCACTCTGTGCAGAACAACATCGCCTTCCTGTACTGCTACGAAGCTCGTGAGCAGTACTACAGCTCACAACTGCTTTTTCTCGAGTACGTGGAGGAAGCCAGGCGACGCGGCGTGATTACCCGTCCTGCGGTCGGCGAGCAGCTCTATGCGAAGCGGTGTCAAAAGAAAGAAGTCGTCGAGGCGCTTCTCACCAAGGCAGAGGCGATGCTGCGTGACATTCTGGAGAAGGAGACGGAAGTGCCAGTATTCGACTACGCCGTTGCCCTGAACAACATGGCGTGTGTGCAGCTGTACCGCAATCACCTTGTTGAGGCCCGTGCGCTCATCACGAAAAGCCTCACCATCACCGCTCGCTTGTGCTCCACCACAGCCACCATCCCACCCGCTCTGCGCTGTCTTCACGCGGAGGCAGCCTTGTACCTCGGCGAGACCCCAGCCGCCCTGCCCCTCACCGCCAAGGGCTTCGTACACAGCGGCAATCAAGCCACAAGCGGCCACACGGCTGGTGCGACCACGGTGGCGCTGAGTCGCCTCAAGGCGCAGGCGGTCGCCTCCACGCTCTCGCCCCCTCTGCCTGTGTCACTGCATCCTCGTGTGGGCACAGCCGCGCGCTGGCAACCGCAGCCGGCATCATCTTCATCGGCAGCAGTGGCCGACGGTGAGCACAGCGTGTTCCCGACCAACAGCGTTCCAACCGCGAACCCCGCCAGTGGTCCAACCGCAGCGACCGCGATCGCTGCGGCGCCGTTGATCACGACAGCCGTCATGAGTGCGGACGCGGTGAAGGCCAAGCTGCGCCGGCTTTCGATGGATGACATGGCAGACGTCACAGGCGATGTGGATGAAGAGAACCTCGAGACGGAAGGGGAAACCGGCGCCGCGATCCTCCAGTGCCGCATAACCTCACTCAAGATTCTCGCGCAGATTGATTCGCAAAAGCACTTTATTGATCGGCTTCGCATACAGCGCCTGTGTGCTGCACATCTCGCCGCGTGGCAGAGCCGCCGTCAGCAGCGTCGTCTCGTCGCCGCGCGGGAGCTGCGCCGTGTTGGTCTTGGGGCCTTGACACGCGTGTACTTGGCGAAGCGCTACCGGTTTAGTGGACATCACTTCTGGATGCGGCAGCCGGCTGTGTACCGACCCAAGCTCGTGACGATGCACTACGACGTCAACGCGCTGACTCCTAAGCAGCAGCACGATGTATGGGCGCGCATGGTGGAGAACGCCACATTGCTGCTTCAGCGAGCACTGCGCGGCACGCGCGAGCGACAACGACTTGGTGAGCAATACCAGTTCTGTCACTACTATCTCACCCGCGTGCGTCCCGCGGTGGAGGCGAGTATCTGGGGCCGCATGGCGCAGGTGTGCGAGGTGTGCATGCTGCACTGGCTGGTGGGCTACGGACTGCTCTACCTGAAGGAGATGAGAGAGGCCGTGCAGACGGGGAATATATGGTACATTACCGCGCGCGATCACTTTTACCAGCGCGTCAGCAGCGATCGGCTCGTCATTCAGCTCAGCGAGCTCGCCGGGCGGGAGAAAATTCTCCGCGACGACATCAAGAGTCAAGAGAAGCGCGTCCGCACTGCCCTGAAGTACGATTGCCGTGCCCGCTTCTATCACATCGCGAACGCAGATGGGATGGCTGCGCTGCCGCCCGTCACGGTGTCAACTGGCGCCAGCTACAGCGCGGTCACCGCACTGACCGAATCCACGCGTGGTGTTGGAGAGGGAGCTCCCCGAGGTGGCAGTGGTGGAAGCGGCGACACTGGCGGAACGGGTGCGCCGATGGAAGACGGGGTGCTCATTCAAGTCAACGGCGCGGAGGGTGGGCCTCTGAGCCTACCTGCGCCTGCTGTCGGCAGCCCTGTGGAAACGCCGACATCGTCGATTCGCTTCGGTGACTGTACGCTGGTCGCCCCCATCAACACCAACACTGTGGTGCCCCTGCGGCGGTCCTCGCCGTCAAGCGTACCGAATACAGGCTCAGCTGGTATGCTGACCGCGGAGCCCGGTCAGGAGAACGCAGGGGCGGCGCCACCGTATGTGAAGACGAACGTTGAGCACGCGGAGGTGATGCGCACACCGAACACGGTGGCGGTGGCTCACGGCACAGCGCGCTACCGCCACGGCCGTGAAGTGGGTGAGGGAGACTTGCTCCGCGAGGCCCTGCGCGGTGGGGGCGGTCAGTCGGCTCACGACAGCCACGCGGCGTCACACGCGGATCGTGTATCTGACCGACAGGACAGTGCGCGGGATGGGAGCGTGCCACGCCAGTCTCCGCTGGGCACACCGGATGGGATGGCGCCGTCAAAGGAACACAAAGCGGCGCTGCTACATGGTCAGTCTACCTCAAGTGAAGCCGCCACGGCCGAATCAGACACGTCTTCGTACTCGTCGAAGCTGGGCAGCGGCAAGCTCCCTGTCATCAGCGCCCAGACGTACAAGGACAGGCTGCGTGTTGCTCAACAGAAGCACGGTGCCACGCCGCCCTCAGGTGCGACGACGTCGCCGAACAGCGTGCCCGGGCACGGCGCCGCCGCCACCGCGGCCACGGAGCCTTTTGCCGCCCCGACCGGCGCAGGCACCGCGACCTGCCCGCCAAGTCGTCGGGAAAGCCGGCTCAGCAGCCCGCGCCGGCGCGATCGTGTGGTTTTGTTGCAGCTGGAGAATAATCAAGTGCGTGTACCGGGTGTGACCTCGTCGGCGTCCGTGATGGAGCTCAGCGGGACCTCTTACCACTCCCCTGAACTCAGCAGGAACTGCGTGGACACGTCCTCGGTGATGACAACAGCCAGCGCGAACGGGACGCCACGGACGGCCGGCACCATCGCCTCCACTCAGCCTCACGCCGAGCGCAAGCAGCATGTCGACGAGATGGAGCGGCGTCACCGCGAGGAGGAGCGTCAGAGGCTCACCGCGTACCGAGAGCGCCTCGCTGAAGGCAACTATGCGGACGACGACACTGTGTCCGAAAGTAGTGCTGGCAACGCGCTCGACAGGGGTAGTCTGCAGGCGTGTGAAGACAGTGCCTCACGCAGCGACGCCACGAGCGAGAGCCCGGCATCGCACCATCACAACAACGACGCCAGAGGTTACAGCAACGGAGGTGATGGGGCGGACAGAGCACAAAGTGAGATGACGAAGCGCGTCGCTGCGGCGGCTCAGATCTTGCAAGAGTTCCACTTCACCAGCCGTGCGCTGCCCTTGTTTGTCGAAGCCGCCGTGTATCAACACACACTCTACGGCTACTATTTATGGCCCCTCGTGGTGGGGCCGCTCCAGCACGTCAGCGAGACGCTCAAGACGCGGCACTTGTGCACTCTCGAAAGTCACGCACGTGATGCGATCGCCATGGAGAGCAGCGTGGAGGCGGTCATGATCGAAATGATGCGTGTGCATAGCGCCAAAGGCTACGCACAGCTACAGCAGTATCGCACGTGGGGTGAGCAGACCGGCGATCAGCTGCGCCAGTACGCTAGACAGCTTCGCGATTACTACAACGCTCTAGCGCTAGCGGCTGCCGCAGAGCAACAACAGCGGAAGTCTGCGCCGGTGCACGCGAGTCAGCCCACTGTGGACGTACACGGCGAAACACGGATGCAACATGTATCATCGGGGCACCGCGCTGTCGACCCAACACAGACACACACCGTGGCTGTCGCCGCTGCCGCTGCTCAACGACAGAACAACAACCACAACAGCGCCATCGACATGGCTGCGCCAAATCCTGATGTGTTCACCACAGCGACAAGGAATGGTCCATCCATCAGCACGTCCGCTCAGCGGCCGCATCAAGAGCATGATGAGCGGCACGCACCTCGGCCTGCGAACGGAAGGGAGTCCACAGCACGGCGTCACTCGACAGACGCCGAAAAAGCGGATGTCACGCTCGCCCTTGCAGCAGCCAACTCTGTGCCTCGGCCAGGACCAATTGGTGCTGCAGGCCCTCAAGGGATGGAATCGCGTGTCCCTGTCATTGAGCACACGAGACGGACTCAACACATGGACGATTACACTGTCGAGTTCACACCGTCCTCCACGACGACGGAGCGTACACTCGATGAGAACGAAATCGACCGACGCGCGACGATCGCCTACTGCAGCAACAGCGGGGTGCACAAACTACGCCACGAGGAGGTCAGTAGTGTCGATGACAGAGGTGTGGTGACACAACATGGCGCCGACGTGCAATATGCGAAAAGCAGACGGGCCACTGCTGACAAGTATCCCCCTGATACTCAACGCGGCGATGACGATGCCCGTGGGCGGCACCTTCATGGGCCTGGTGAAGCACGCAAGGCACGGAGTGGCAGCCTCCACGATCACCCTCATGGGACCCATCCAAGCACAGCTGGTGCGCGTGTGTCCTCTGCCGCCGTCCCCGCACCACCACCGAACGAAGCGCAGCGACCACAACAGGCAGAGCGCCACGAACGGCCAAGCTCGGCCGGTGGTCGCCCACACTTGGAGGATGAACTGAAGATGGTTCAATCGGAGGCTCTTCGACAGGCTCTTGCTCGGCTTGCCAAGTAACCGTCGAAAACAATTTATTATTATTATTATTATTATTTGTCCAAGTGTCATAGCTGAAAACATACAAATCCCTCTTTTTGGGGTGCACTGCTCTCCCATTATACTTACTGTTGTCCATGCGCGCTCTACGTTGTGTCTGTTCTCTATTCGTTCTCCACTTTTTGTGTTGCTCTTACATCTTTTTTTTTTCTTCTTTTCTTTTCTTCGCTCATGTCGACTGTAAGCACTATCCGCCATTCATGTCAATTGTTGTCCTCACTTCGGAGTGCCGCATGGAGAAGAGCAAGAAACAAAAACGAGTGAAGCGGGATACTTGTGTATATGTTTATACTGGGCGGTAGATGGCCGGGTGTGGGTGTGAGAGGGTGTTCTGTTCACTCCTCATGGTGCGCTCATCTTTGAGATCGACTCGCAAGAGGAAAAACCATCGACGATGGGGCGTCATGTTGTTGGTGTTGTTTCACCTAGTGATTACATCAACCGGACATCACGACGTCCATCCTGGAGCGAATCCGCTCCGGGAAGTGCATGCATAGCGTTGTTCTCATTTGGACACTCATCCTGACCGACTCGTCCACATCACCCTACCGTCTTCCCTGTCATGATTGTCCTTCTAACCATGAAACGACACAAACAAACAAACACAAAATGGGCTCTGTAGACGAGTACAAAAGCTCACGAACAACACAGCGGGGTCTTTTCTTACGTGTTCTCATTGTAGTTTTTTTTTTCCTATCTCTACCTATTGGCACGCCTTCGCTTCCTCTAGGCTATGTTTCACCTACGTTGCTACTGCGCGTGTCTAGTGCTAGATGCCGCGTGCTGGTTGGTGTTTTTTCTCTGGATGGGTGCGCCACTCTTCACAGGTGAGGCGTCTGGGGCGCATACCAGCGTGCTTACACTGGTCATGGTCATCCTCGTCACGCTCACATGGCCTGTTCGGATTGAAAAAAGTCAAGACGGGTACTGCTCTGGTTTCGCGCGATGGTCAGATGCACTTTTGACCTCTCTCGCCGCGCATCGCGCCGGTAGTGCGCCGCAACAAGTGCTGACATCGTCGAAGAGCGAGCGCGGGCCCCACCGCATGGATGACGCCACGACGCCGGTACCGAGTGCCGATCTGTATGCCAGCGCAGTGCTGTGCGCCGCCTTGTTGCTCGGAGGTCTGTGCAGTCAGCTGGATTGGCAGGGTCAATATCAGCGCTGGCCGCTACCTCATCTGTTACTCTACGGAGCCGCGCGGCTGATACTGGCAGTGGGGCGGTGGTTCATGCACCACGCGCCGCATGATCCGAATTCGGGGATAACGGAGGTGCGCGGGGCGACGAAGAAAATGGTGTAGCACGCACGTGATCACCCACGAAGGGCCCAAGAGAAAAGAAAAAAAAAAAAAAGATGTATCGTCAAATGAAAATGGGCTGTGAAGCGGGAAAAGAACCTGCGCACGTCTTGTCTTCTTTCTTTGTCTCTCCCTCTCGCCCGCTCATCCTATTGTGGTTGTACGTGTGAGTGTGGGAGGAGATCAGCCCCTCTTTTCGGGATGGACTTTGTGCAGTGCGCTGCGAAATGGATTCATCTTCTTTGTCCATTCACCATGTATCACGGTACACACACACACACACACCTAATTGTCTTTACTCCTATCTTCCATTCTCGCCGTGCTGGCTGACAACCATCCAGCGCGCGCTCTGTGTGCGTGTCGTACTTGTCTACTTGAAAAAAAAAAAAAGCACTGGTGTTTGGTTGGTACGTTTTGTTCATTGCATGTGTGTCTGTCGGCGTCTGTGCGTGACTGGTATTTTCATCATTTCTCTCGCGAAGCACGACAAGGAAATAAAAGCTGATGTCAAGTGTAGCGTCCGCAACTGAAAAGACAGGACGAGAGTGGAGGGAGTGGCGCACACTCTCTCTATCAGATATTCGCGATCGCTCGGCGCGTTTATTCGGCGCTGTTGCCGTCTCGTCACCGTGCAACACCCCCACGGTTGCGGAAAAAGAGGGCGGTGGAGAACACGAAGAGCTGCCGAGCGCAGAGGGTGAGCAGGGCGAGAAGACAAGTGAGGTGCGGCAATCAGACCAATCACTTGACTCATCGCAATCGCTGATGCGCGCGCGACTGGGGGCTCTCTTCGCACCTTCACGGACTCTGTCGACCGGATCTGTCAGCCTCGATCGTGCTTTTCTGCTCGCTGGTCAGCACCCGACCTCGCCACGACGACGGGCACCCCATGCCACGAGCTTCGGCGGAGGATTGCAGGCTGGCCGTCTCTACGAAGTGTACGGGCCGCCGTTGTGCGGGAAGACAACACTCATCCAGAACATGCTCGCAGCGCGCGCTCGGCACATGGCCGCTGCGCACAGCGGCACGGTGGATGCGACCCCTCGCGACCCATCGACATCGTCATCGCCTCTGCCGCTGCATCCAGGTAGTTGGGACATCGTTGTGTGTCTCACGACAACGCCGTCGACGTCGGAACATGACGGTCGCCTCGTCGATTGGTCTTCGAGCTTCCTCCGACATCTTCAACTGCCGAAAAGGCGTCGCGCATCCGCCTCCGATGCTCCTGCCGATACAAGGGCGGAGAGAGCACGGCTGGAGGTCTGTGCAGCGCACATTCATTTGATGCCCATCACAGAACCGAACATGCTGCTGGAAGCCCTCGATCAGGTGCATCAGTCGCTGATTGGCTGCGCCTCGACCTCATCTTCGACCTTTACGATCCTCCACGATGTACTCATTGTCATTGATTCTCTCGAGGTCATCTGGCCACATGTGAGTCTGCACGCCAACGCTGTGGCACACGCCAACCACTGGTACGCGGCGGAGCTGCATCGGCGTCTGCGATGTTGCCTGGCCTGCGATCTAGCGGCGACGACGAACATGGCGGCCGTCGATCACGGCACGTCAGCCGCGTCCACGCCCCTCTGTCAGGTGACGGCTGTCGTAGTGAATGGGTGCGCCTACTACGACCTGCAGCGCGTGAGCGATCGGGATGGCGTGAAGTCATCTTCATCGTCGGCCTTGTCTGTACCGCGACCGCAGGGCGGCGCCCATTGGCAACAGGCTGTGGACTGTCGACTACTACTGGAGCCGATGAATGTACACATGCTGGGTCTGGCGGCGTCACAGGGCACGCGCCACGCCCAAAGTCATGTGGCTTCCACGCCCACGGTACCATCCTCGCCATCGTCATCCTTGATGTCATCTCCAGGTTGTGAGAGCACAGGACGCAAACGGATCCGACAGAGTCACGCGCGTGCACACGCGGCAGATGCGACGGAAGACGACGATGAGAATGACGAAGAAACAATCAATGGCGGTGTTGAGAGTGAGGGGTCATCGTCTTCGACAGTGCTGCCGTTTCCTGTACGGTGTCATGTGGTAAGCGGTACGCGTGAGGAGCTGCAGATCGACTGTATTTTGTGGCAGATGTGATTCGACAGCACTGCTCATGTTGTCACTTCACTCCTTTTTTTTTTTTTTGTTTCTCTATCTTTTTTTTTCTTTTTCGCTCTGCTTGCAATCCCATGTCTTCTTGTTTGCCTATCCTCTCAAGTCTATGACCAGAAAGAAAATACGTTGACGGCGAAACGTGATGCGCACTCTCACCACAGTAAACCTGCCCTGCGCCGTTGTTTGTCTCACCATCGACTTCTTCTCTTGTATTTTGTGACCGCATCTGGATCCATCTCTCCTCTCTTTTCTCTCTCACACACACACGTGTTGTGTTTGTCCTCACCTATTTGATACCTTGACCAGTCACTACGTTCAACTCGTTTACCGCAAGGTACGTCGTTGCAGATCAAAGCAGGGCATAAAAAGAGGCCTTGCTGCGCGCAGCCGAACAAAAACAAAACAAAACAAAAAAAGAACATGTCGTACATCCGCGTGGCCAATCTTCGTGTGCGCCTCGCCTCGGACGCACAGAACGTATTCAACCCCTCGTACGCCTTCGGCGCGCAGCGGCTCGCGGCCAGCAGTGGTGGTGTGCTCGCTCTGCGTGATGCAAACAGCCACGATGTTTTGTTGCCCATGGATGCGGAAGGCAACGTCGTTGTCCGTCCCGGACGAGACTACGAATTAATTCGCGTGATGGAGCGTCACGGAGGAAGTAACAACAACAACAACAACAACAGTAACAAGTCTGCATCACCGGCCTCAAACAAGAGCGCGCCAATCGCCGCGGCCGCCGAGTTCGGTGGGCGCAGGAGCCAAAACAAAAAGTTCGATCGTCCAGCGATGGTAGCGGCGGCAGGGACAGAGACGGACGCTCCTACGACATCGACCCCGCACGCCAATGCGAAGCGTGGACGTGAGGCGCACGAGGAACAGACCACCGTCAGCGAGGTCGCACCATCGAATGCGGTGGAGGCGGCGGCGCCTTCCGCCAAGAAGCACAAATCGCAGAGTCCGAAGCTAACCGCTGAGCCTGTCGCTGACGTCGCCGCGGCGCCCGTGGTTGTTGAGAAGAAGGCGTCTCCCAAGGCCTCACCGAAAACTTCGCCCAAGGAGGCCGCGGCCGTGGCAGACAAACAAGTGACACTGTTGATGCAATTCGGTGACAACGTAGAGGCGGAGAAAGATAGCGCGCACGCGGCGGAGCCGAAGAAGCGCGGTCGCAAGAAGAAGGAAGCTGTCGCGGCGGAGAGTGTGCCGGCCACACAGCGCGAGCGTAGTGCGAGTCCTCCCGGTGAGGCGCCGGTGACACTGCCTCCGTCGACACGGGCGAGTACAGGGCGCCGACCACGCCCTCCGTTCCAGGACTCCTCGAGTGATTCGGACTAGAGATGAATGGGACTGGGAGGCAGCACCGCACGTGGTGTGATGACTGGGTGCTAGTATTTGTTGGCGTGGTGTAGTGGCGTCCATGGAGTTTTATTTGTGCGTCGCTTTGCCGCTGTATTTCTCTTTTTATTCGTGTGTGTGTCTGTGTGTGTGTGTGTGCCTGACGTTAAGATAATAATTGCTTTGAGGCATTGTGTTTAATAAATGTAAAGAAGGAAACCTATTAAACGTGCGGCGGTGTGTGCTTGAATGCAAGAGTCTTCATGACAAGGCTGCGAGTCGGCAGAGTGGGGACCGGCCCTTCGCTTCTGATGTATTCACTTCCTGTTGGAAACACGATGGTCATCTTCCCAGCATGTGTTCACATCACAACACATCGACGACAGTATGCGTGTCTGCCGCGTATGTCACGTTGTCAATGGTGCCTAGGATTGGAGCGGCACAGATGTCAGCGTGCACACATTTGTATGAATGCTCCCCTGCCTCAATCATCGTAGTGCTCACCTACTTGGTCTCTTCACGACACACCGAATGAACTGATCATAGATACGTGTATATCTCCCTCCTCCCTCCCCTCTCATCTCCTCTTTTTCTGTATTTTCTCTTCCTCTCTCCACCACACTCTGCCGAGAAGGTATTAGGGTATTTTGACTGACAGTCATTTTTTTTTTTTTTGTTTGTGTGTGTGTGTTTTGTCTTTTGTCTTTTTCGGTTACCTCGCTTTCGCTAGCCTGAATCGAGTGGAAAAGGTATTTCGAAAGTAAAAAGAAGACAAACAAAAGGAATCGATAGCTGTGGTGTTTGAGTGTGTCACATCGCCATCTTCTTTTTTTTTTTTTTCAAATTGGTACGTGCTCGCCTTGAACCGCCTCGTACCAAAAGAGCGCGTCGAAGCGTCACTCACGACCCAGCAGCAGCGGCAGACATCGACGACCATCTCGGATGTCCGGAAACGCCGTCAAGTCAATCCAAGAGTTGCAGGCGGAGATAAGCAAACTCGATGATCGCTACGTGCTGGAACGCATCATTGGCGCGGGCTCGTACGGTGTCGTCATCCGCGCGCGAGACGTGCGTAACAACAACAACCTCGTCGCCATCAAGCGCGTCAACAAGGAGATTTTCGACGAGGTTGTGCTGGCGAAGCGCATTCTCCGAGAGATCAAGCTCCTCGCACACTTCAACGACGAGAATATCATCGGTCTGCAGAACATTCTCACTCCATCGAGCCCGTCTGATTTCGAGCACTTCTACATTGTCATGGATATCATGGAAACCGATTTGAAGCAGGTGCTACGCAGCGGTCAAGTTCTCACAGAGGCGCACATCCAGTTCTTCATTTACCAGACACTTCGTGCGCTGCTCATTATCCATAGCGCCGGTGTCATTCACCGCGACATCACCCCCGCCAACATCCTCGTCAACACAAACTGTGATCTCAAGATCTGCGACTTTGGCCTCGCAAAGGAGGAGAAGGACCAGGGTGAGTACATGACCGACTACGTGACGATGCGTTGGTATCGCGCACCGGAGCTGGTCATGGAGGATCGTAAGTACTCCGCTCAGATTGATGTGTGGGGGGTCGGCTGCATTCTCGGCGAGCTGCTCGGCTCCCGGCCGCTCTTTCAGGGCAAGGATCGTGTCAACCAGCTGGATAAAATCGCAGAGGTGATTGGCACGCCGTCGGCCGAGGACATCGCCTCCGTCGGCTCCGAGGCTGCGCAGAAATATCTCCGTCGCAAATCCCTTCGCCCACCACCGGACTGGCGGAAGCGCTACCCCAACGCGTCGCCCGAGGCGCTCGATCTCCTCCAGCGCATGCTCGTGTTCAATCCAAACAAACGCGTGAGTGTGCTAGAGGCGATGCGACACCCTTTTCTGGAGGCTCTCCACGACGAGGCCGATGACAGCGTGTCCTACAAGCTTTTCAGCTTCGATGAGCACGCGCAGCGCACCACGGCGGACGTCAAGCGGGCTATTTACGACGAGAGCATTCGCTTTCAGAGTGAGCGTGGGCTACTTCAGCAGCGATCGTCCTCGTCGGCTGTCAACGCCGCCCACCAGCCGAGTGTGGCGACCGCCGGTGAAGGCCGCTCCGCCCAGCAGACCATCGAAAAAGAAGTACCAGAAACTGCTCAGGCCGGTAACTTTGACCGTGACGCAAGCTAAGGGGGAAAAGATTGAACACGCGGAATAAAAAAAAAAAAAAAAGATGATTCACAACAACTCAACACGACAGTGGAATAGCCACTCTCTTGAGAATAAAGAAGACAGTTCTTTGGATTCCGTGGGTACTTCCTTTTTTTTTTTTTTTCGACGATGTGGTTCTTGTACCGCCATCGGTTGAAAGAAGTCTTTTGCTCTATTTCTCTTTTTTTTTTCTCCTTTTCGTTTTATTCGCACTCGTTTGTGTGCGATTGGAGCGAGAAAAACATATGTTAAAAAAAAAAAAAAACGAACATGATCACAGCCAACAAGCGAGGCAGGGCGACTTGCAACACCAGTCGCATCTTCACCGAGACGCGAGAGGAAGAGTGCGTGTGTGTGTGTGTGTGTTTGGCCCAACAAAAAAAAAAAAATAATCGTAATTTCGTCCCTTCCCCCCCCCCCCCCCAAAAAAAAAAAAAAAAAACGCCTGCTACTTCCACCAAAGAGACAGACATCCCGCACCGACGCAACATCGCTCGGTGGTAAGAAGAAGACTCCTTTATTTATTCTTCTTCTTGTTGTTTTGGTTGATGTCGTTTCGTCTGCATTTGTAATACGATCGGCGCTAAGTGCCAGTCCACTCAATTTTGAGCTTCTTTACTGTTGTTTATTCGGTTTACTTTGAAAGAAAAAAAAAACTTTTTTTAGCGTCGTTCCTTTCTTCATGGCAATGGCCGGAGACCGAGCGAACATCATGAGCGCGGTTTTCTCACTCCGCGCGTTTGTCTGTGCTTTTTGTTTGTTTTGTCTTTTACGTCCTGCGTTCACACGTTCTCCACTGTGTGGGTCTGCGCCAAAATTCAGAAGACACTGGTTGGGATCGTGACTGAGTCTACTAGGCTGATCGGACCTTCCTTTACTCTTCTCTTTTTCTTTTTCTTTTTACTCTTTTATCATGTCCGGGTATTGTTATTTGTGAACGAAATCGGTGTCTGTGGCTGATATGTTTGATGTTGGTGGTCTTTGGGAGCGTCTCAACTTCTCATATCTGTTCACTTGTTTCGAACTGTGATGGTGTGGTCGCTTTGTGGCTGTTTTCTTGGACTCTGTGCGCGATCTGTTGATGATTTGTTCAATGTGGATGTATGTTGCGTATCAAGCAAGAAAAAAAAAAAGTGAACAGGTTAATGCTATGGGTGTCTAGGTTTTTCCCGGGGCCTCTCAAGGTGTTCTTCGCGACGGCCAAGGGAAACTCATCCTGAAAAGCGGATGCCATGCACGCACTCTTGTCGTGTCCGGCCAACTCATTGCTTTCTCGGACAAGGGGGGAGATCCAGTCGAGGCGATGGAAGCCAGGACCACACACGCTCGCGCAAGGATGATTCTGAGGTGCACAACGGCAGGATCGGGTGCTTCTACTATGCGAATGACCCAGGGCAGAAGGGCAACAGACTGATCAATGTCGAGATGCTGTGGTGACGCTCGAAGCTCACCCGCGTCTCTTCTGTTCCGTGGCTCTTGTGTGAAGTGCACACGAGCTACTCTTCACACACACACACACACACATGCGGTTACATAGACATACACACTCCTCTGCTCATCCTCTCCTTCTCTTTAATCCAAGATATATATATACAGATAGACACGCACAGCTAGCAGTTTTTTTTTTTGTTGTTGTTGTTGTTGTTGTTGCTGCTGCTGCCGGCTCTCCCGCGTGTACCGATTGTTCTTCCGTACACATCCCACTCGCTGTGACACTCGTTGTTTTCCCTTCGCTGAGCGTCCTTTAACGCACACGCGCAGATCAAAGGAGAACAAAAAGAACACAAATGCAAATGAGCGCATCAGCTCTGCGGCTGCGCGTCGTGCCGTCGGTGAGCCTCGGTGTCTCTCTGTCCTCGTCAACCTCGACGAGCCTCCTCACATCGAATCGTCCGTTAACGACGCAGACGCCAGCGCGGCTTCAAAAGAAGCAAACAGCAGCCGGTTACATGGCCAATGCCGGGAAGGTCGGCGGCGATGAGAAGTGGGCACAGGCGGCGATGGAGTACATTTATGAAAAGAATCATGTGAACGATGGAAATCGCAAGCGCCAGCACGATGTGGACCAAGAACGTGGCCTCGCCGAGGCCTACGACCGCTACGCCGCGATCAACGATGCTGTGTTCGAGCAGCGCCTCGGCCGCCTCAGCGAGCGGATGAGCGAGGCTCTTGAAGCCATTCGTGAGCTCGGTCTCGAAGCTACCCTTGAGGAGGCCGTGCTCCTCAACTCAGAGCAGCCACCGAACAATTATCGTCGGCCGACACTGACGCCACCCGTTCCCGCGTACGAGCCCGCCTTTGGGCTTGACGTGCCGCAGCTCAAGTCGCAGCAGGCCGAGTACCCAGCGGTCGCGCGTCCAACAGATGCGGTAGAGTTTAGCCCCGAATCAACCGAGGAGGCGCGTGCCAACTTCCCGTTTGTCGACGCACACCGCATCGAGGACTTGACCAAGACATGCGCCGCACAGCTAGAGGCGCAGCATGGTGAGATTCGCGCCACGGCACCGCTCACGGGTGTGGAGGGCGAAGCCTGGGAGGCTTACGTCGCGCTGCAGAAGCGCGCGCTTGTCCGTCAAACACTCATCTTTGATCTTCACAACGACCCCGTCTTCCATGAGGAGTACAACAAGAGTGAAGCGGTGCGCCAGCGCGAGTGGGCGAAACGTGGTTTGATGCCACTGGCCGTTGAGGATGATGTGCCGAGAGATGTAGTGTACCACTTCGCACAAGAACCCGCTTACGAGCCGTTCCGTAAGATGTGAGACTGGAACCGCTCTTCTTTGTGTGTGTATGTGTTTTTTACGTGAGCCGGAATGGTGTTGGATCGATTCATGATTGGTGTTGCGGCTGTCTTTGGGTGAACGCGTCGAAGTCTCAACGTCGATGTTGAAGGGGAAAAAAAAATGCGAGAAACAAAAACAATGTGTGTGTGATGTACACATCTGCGGTGGACGAGATGTGTAAAGATGAAGAAGAGTAAAACGTCCGCTTTCCTTCTTTGCCGCTGTTGTTGGCGGCGATGTTGTCGCGCCCACGCGTCCTTGCGATTGTGACCACAAGTCTGTTCACAATTTAAAAAAAAAAAAATGATCGCGTGGCGGCTACCATGCTCTCGTCTCCCACCTCCTACCGGAGAGCGATGTCAACTACCAAATGAGTGGCCGCCTCGCGCACATCTTTGCAAGCCTGCTGTCATCAAGAACAGAACGACGAGAGGTGTCTTCATCGACAACTTTTCGCGTGAGTCCTCGCTGCCGAGTTTCAACGTATTTTCAACCTGCCCACAATAATAATAATAATAATAATTCGCGTTGGGCTTTTTGCTGAGCCCTCTACGACATACGTGTTGTGTGTGTTCGTTTGACTCTCACCCACGCTCTAGACCTACCTAATCTCTCTCTCTCTCTCTCTGTCTGCCCCTACATGTTCATCACTTGACACCGAAATCGATCGATATTATATTTTTCGCCGATTTCTCACGTATGTGTGTGTGTGTGTTGAGTATTTGATTTTTAGCGCGCGAGAACAAGCGTACAAAGACGCTACGTGGTTCGCCGTTGAGTCAAGGTTGAACCACTGCGTACCACCACTTCTTTTTCTTCTTCTTTTTTTTTGTTTTTTTTTTTTTCAGCATTCCCGTTTTCCGTTTTCTTGTAGTCATCAACAGTACTTCTTGTCAAGCAAGCACGCACATACGTGTTGTGGATAAAGGCACACTCTCAACAAATAAAATAAGGTACAGGCGTCTTCTGTGAAGCTTATTTCTTTCTTTGTTTTTTTTTTTTCCACCACTCTTGGTTTGTGAAGTGTGTTGTCGCACGATGCCCAGCACAGCTGTGACTCACCGTGCAGGGCCTCCGCCGCTGCGCCCGATCGCGGAGGTATCGCCGGCGGCCCAGCAGCGCGGGTTCGCGACAGGGCCTGGCAGCCCCGGCGTCGCGTACGGTGTCTCCGCCGCACAGCTCGTGGCGCAGCGCGTGGTGAGGCTGCCGCACCTGGAAGCGCTCACGGGCATTCTCCCGCATGACTCTTGGATCATGCTGTACTCGGAGGCGGAGTCCAAATCCTTCACCTACAGCACCCAGCGAATTCGTATCGGCCGTGACAGTGGCGCCGATGTGCAGCTCAACAGCGAATCTGTTAGCAGGCGTCACTGTGAAATTACGATGGAGGTCCACGTTGTGCGAGAGGAGCGTCGTACCTCACTGGAGGCGACGACAGCCTCGACGTCGGTGAACAAACAACAGCGGAGTACTCTGAAACGAGAAGAGATGGCGGAAGAGGGTCGGAAAGGTGTGGCGCAGCCGCAGAGGTCGATGCCGTCCGCGCATCATGTCGAGTCGGAAACGGCAGCGCATGACACGTACGCTGGCGAGACGGACAAGCCCGTTGTCTGGCAGATGTGGCGCAGGGTGAATCGAAACGCGCTGTCCGCGACGCATCACATTCAATCGCCTGTGACCGACACGAATAACAGCACGACGACGTCGACTCGCGATGCGAAAGACTTCGCATCCCTGTCAGCTCACGTCACCGAGAGTCGTGCTGCGGTGAGCAAGTCCCCCGCACTCATCGTGGAGGACGTCCATGCGCCTGTGGCATGGTCTCCCGCATCGTCCTCTTCCACCGCCTCTAGCCTCAATCTTGACAGCGATAATCCAGGGACGGTTGTCATTCGTGTGTACGTGACCGACTGGAGTGCGAACGGCACGTACGTGAACGATGTGCGCGTCCCGCGCGGTACACGGCAAGAGCTGCGCACGGGCGACACCATCGGCTTCGTGCGTCTGCCCAGTCACGGTCATGCGTCTTCCACGGCCGCGGATGCCACGCAGATGCTCGATACGCATGCCTGGGATGGTCTGAGGACGGGCGTGGACCTCGAGCGTCCCACGGCGCACGTACCAACTTCTCTTCACGCATCGCCGCTTCGCCGCCCCCGCCATGGCGACGAAGAAGATCACCACGTGGAGAAAGATGTCGAGGGTACGGCGCACATGGCACCGATAGCCGGAACGGCTACGCGCACACCACAGCCACACTCACGGATCGCCTCATCCTCCTACTCCCCTACCACCGCCGCGGCGAGCACGGCGAAGAAAGCATCGCCGGACTCGCCGTCCGAGGCCCCCGCTCTGGGTCAGTGCAACGAGGAGTTCAGCGAGGCGGAGAGCAGCGCAGGCGATGAAACCAACCGCCACTCTGCGCGTGCGTACGATTATGCGGCGACGTGGGCGGTACATCTCTACATACCGAAGCCTCACGCGAGCCTGACGTCACCGTTCACGGCGAGTTTGGCGATCCCCACGCCTTCTTCCCTCACGCCTCTCTCGCTTCCGGCCGCGAGCAGCGGCGGGACGGGCACGCACGGCCCCGAGCCGCCGTGCGCATCACAAGACAAAGACAACGAAGATGAGCGCACCGCGACGGCGCGCCAAGGTGAGAAGGGTCGGAAAAAAGAGGAACGCATGACGCCGCCGTGTCAAGTGTATATGGCAGGTGCCCTGCCGTCCGCGGAAGACCCCGACTCGCTCGCCGGGATTATCATTTCGCCGCGCTCTGCCGCTATTCTGCGCGAGCTGACGACAACAGCAGAGGTTGCCCACGCAGAGTGGGGTCCAATGGGGACCATGCGTGTGGGTCCGGAAGAGGGGGCGATAGGCACCACGACGAGGATGGGGAACAGTGTCTACCAAGATGCTGTTGGTCGTCGACACGATTCGATGCCGCCCGCGGTGGCCAATCTAGGGCTCACGCAGCCGGCCCGGGAGGCCGTCTCGCAGACGTTGATGCGCGCGCCGCTCAACGAGGCGCCCGTGATGACCCCCGTGTTTGGCCGAGAAGACTGGGGCATGGACGGCGTCTCGCAGCCGCATCACGTGGACGCGGGGTATCTAGGGCACGCGACACAAAGTGGTTTTTCTACGCCTGCGCCGGCCCCACCGTCGCTCTCGCAGCAGGCGACGCCGCGGCTGTCCCATCCGTATCCGTCCAGCACGCCCCGTGGGTCTGACGTGGTCCCCGCGATGACCTCTCCGCCGATTTCTGTGCCGAGCGACCCTTTCAATGAGGCGGTGCGCATGGCCGAGCTTGACGTGGCTGTGCTCGAGATGCCAGCGCCGACTGTACTCGAGCCCGACAACGAGGAAGTAGAGGGAGAGGCAGAGGGCGGCAGCAACAAAAATGAAGAAACCACTGAGGATGTGATCGTGGATGCCGTGCCCCTGGGACCGGCAGGCGCTGTCGGGTGCATTTCACCGAGCGTGACAACAGCACGTCACGGTCGAAAGCGCAAGCTCAGCCCCAACAATTCCTTGTCGCGCGTTAGCGCTACCACACTTGGCGAGTACGTGACGCTGCTTGATCGCAAAAGCAGTGGTTTTATCGTGCCTGATACGCGCCGTCGAGGCCCGTCCGCGTCGTCGACAGCGTCGATCACCCGCGTACCGTTCGGTGGCGATGGCGGCAGCGGCGGCGTCAGCTTCAGTCTCGCGGACGATGACCGACTGCTGCTCTCGCCACCGCCGTCCTCTGCGGGAACACTCACCCGTGTGACACCACCCACTAGCTTTGGTATGGAGCAGAGTCTCATGACAACGCCGGACATCGCCCCCATGTCTCTATCGTCGTCGGCCACGGCGGTGGGAAGCGCTGGGGTGGGCGTAGGGGCCTCCATCGGCGCGCCACGCTACCGCGTGCTCCCAACACGGAAGATACAATGGGGACAGCGCATTGGTGCTGGCGCGAGTGGCGAGGTGTACTGCGGGATCGACGTCGCCACCAGCATGATGGTGGCCATCAAGGTCCTGAAAGGCACAAGCAGTCATCCGTTTATCCCACAGACACACCAACGGGAGAAGCCGCGGCGTGCGAGTCGCGAAGGTTATGTCAGTCGTTCGGATGGGAATGACCGAAAAAATGAAGAAGACTGTGCTGACGATGACAGCGAAACCAACCACGACGAGGAGTGGAGAGGGCGTGATCGAGCGCCGCGCAGTTACCAAAAGAACAACGCAAAGGAGGGACCTCTCAGCAGTCATCGTGATGCAGTCGAGGAGACCGCGCACGGCGATGCCTCTGCCAACGACAACACCCTGCTCACCATGTCGGATATCAGCCTTGGTTGTCACAGTCCCACAGACACGCTCACGCCCCCGCCTACGCATGCGGCGACGGCCGTGAACGAGGAGGTCGACGCGGACGAGGATGTGCCTCCTCTGCCTCGACCGCCTGCGGAACAACGCGCAGAGACCACTGATGATCGCCGTCGCCATACCCACAGACGCGCGGAGGCACAGGCGCGGACACCTCAAGGCTCCGACACACACGCAGCCGCCGCGGCGCCTATCCCTGCCATCCACCGCTCGCACCTCCGCGAGCTCTACGCACTCACTCAGCTTCATCACCGCCGTATTGTGCGTTGTCTCGGTTTTCAGCACGTGGAGAGAAAGGGCTTGTGTATCTTCATGGAGTACGTCGGCGGTGGATCCCTGCAGGCCCTCATTCGGACCTTTGGTGCCTTCCACGAAAACCTGATCCGGCTGTACGCCATCCAAATTTTGGAGGGTCTGGAGTACTTGACGAAGATGCGTATTGTACATGGTGATCTCAAAAGCGCGAACGTCCTCGTCTCAGAGCGTGGTGAGGTGAAGTTGACTGATTTTGGAACGACACGTATTCGCCGGCAAGCGAGTGAAGGGGCCACCGACGAGAACGCAGCGCACATGCGATTTGACGACGTCGTCGACGAGCTCCTCGGTACGCAGGAGGCAGCGCAAGGCGGTACGCTGTGTGGCACGCCGCTCTACATGAGCCCTGAGCTCATTCGTACGCAGGTCACTACAACCGCATCGGATGTGTGGGCATTGGGGTGTATCGTCTTCGAGATGGCCACAGGGGGTGTCTTACCGTGGCAAGAAGTGCGTGACGCTAGCCCTTTGGAGGTCATCTATTACATCGGCAGTCACATGGAAGAAGGTCCGTCTTTTACCGATGTCTTTCAATGCCGCGAAGCGCTCGCGGCGGAGGAAGAAGCCGAGTATCAGCTGCAGCGAAGTAAGGAAAAGGCCAAAGCGAAACGAAAGAAAATGAGAGAGACTAGGCAGGATCAGAGAAGCCACGGCAGCGACCCACTAGGTGGGTCGCGCGGCGATGAACAGCGTGAACGGGGCACACATCTGGACGACGCCGTGTCGCCAAGCCATGCACAAGAACGGACGCCGCGAATGAGTCCGCAATCGGTGGTCCTGCCAGCTTCGTCAGCCGGGTCGGACTGGCCTCTGATGGCACCGGTTTCCCCAGGCGGCTCTACGGACGGTCGCAGCAGCAGTGGTAGCGGTGTGAGTGGGCGGCGCAGTCTAATACTCAGGCACCGCGACGACGGCCCAGGGAAAAATGAAGACGACGACGAAAACGAGGGCAGCGAAGACAACGAAGACGACGAGGCGGGAGAGGGGCCAAGTGATCACGCTCCGCACGCCGTGACGCCGACGCCTCTCTTTATGGATTTCCTGACGAGCATGTTCACCATGAACCCGAACGCACGCCCCACACCGACGGAGTTGCTGCGTCATCCCTTCATTACAGGTGTCGCGCCACCGCCAGAAGCCGCCGTGAATCGTTGGCGTCGCGCAGTGCGCGCACGTGCGGAAGCCAAAGAACAGGCGAGCGGACGCACCACGGCGACAGCGAGTGCCGCGACTCTCACGGTCGGCGCCGCCCCGACAAGAGCCATCACCGCGTCTACAAGCCCAAGCCGAGGCGATGAGCATCGTTATCTGGAAGAAAGCGACGAAGAGGCGCGTGAGGCCTGCACACCCGCCGGGGCTTCCTCGACGAGCCCGTACCCCCACTTCCCCAGTCAGCCGTTGCCGACACAGACACCAGCTCTGGAGACCGTCGAGAAAGTCTGTGCCTCGCAGAAACGACACCCACCACAAACAGACGAGCGTGAAGAGGACCAAGAGGAGACAACGATCGCGGCACAGTCTTCACGTGACCTTGCGTCATCTGAGGTCAGTCTCGCGAAGAATGAAGCTGGTTTACAATCTGCGGCGGGAGGCGGCGGGGCGGAGGCAGAGCCCGTTCCCAGTCAAGAGGCTCACTCGCAGCCTCTCATACCAGCCCCGCCTTCTGGTGCCACAGGTATGGCGGCGCCTGATGCGGTCACCTCGCCGTACTCGCCCCACGCCGCGCTGGCCAGCTACAACCACAACAGTAGCAGCAGTGGGGCCTTTCGCGCCATGCCCTTTGTCTCTAGTTTTTCAGATCGCCAGTACGATGCCTCGCGCACTGGTACGAGCCCAGGCCCCGCCACGGCGCGCAGTCCGTCAGCCCTGGCATCACCAGAAGCCATGACATCCTCGGCGCAGACGGCGGTGTCAGAGAGTACAGCCACGCCTACGCCAGGTGGGCGCACTCGCAGCGCACACAATGGTAGAAATATCAGCACACAACAGCCACCGCCTCCATCTTACAATAAGGCGATGGGGCGCGCCGGCTGGAACCAGCGAGGCGCGGGTACTGCGTCTCATAAACGTGGAGGAGGAGGAGGGCGTGGTGGCGGTGGCGGTGGGGGTCCTGCGGTGACCTCCCCGTCTACGCCGCTCCACACACCCGTTCTGGTTTCGGGTCAAGCGCGAATGCAAGACCACCGGAAGTTCCTCCGCGAAAATGAGCTAAACAGACGTTTCCAGCAGCGAGAGGCACTCCGGTCTTTCGCGCTGACGCAGCCGGCACCGGAGCCGCATCAGTCGAATAAGGCGCGCCGTCTTGCCGGTGCACCACACCACGCTGGCGGCCCCATGTCCGCACCACCGAACGTCGTGGCGGGCGGTGGTGCAGGTCCCAGTGTGGGGAATGATCGCGGTTATGGCAACACAAACAACACCGGCCACCGCTACGGGACGAACAACAGTGGGCAGCACGCAGCCGCACAGAACTGGGAGAGCCGATTTCACCCGATGCCCAACACACAGCTCGGCGTCGGTGGGGGGATGCGGCCATCGGGTGCCTACACGCAGCCTGAGCTCGCCATGTCCTCCATGATGGTCATGTCCATGCCCTACGACCCCAACGCGTCGGCCTCGTCGACCACGTTCATGCACATCCGTCCGATGCCCACCGTCCCCACCGTGCCGGTCCCGACAGTGGCTGTGGTTCCCCCGCACTTGACACAGACGGCGCCGATGCCGATGAGCGCGACAGCAATGGCGCTGGGACCCTCACTCGTCGCCGACACACCCCGGTCCGGGCTCACAACGATCTTCTCGGACATGCAGCTGTCCGCTCTCTCCCCGGCTGTCGCGGGACAACCGGACAACGCGGCGCGAGCTCAGGGTTTCTACTCACCCCGCCCGATGCCGGGTGGGCGGGGCGGCGGTGGTGGGGCGAAGCCGTCCGCGCACGCACCGTCGTCTCCGCGCGCCCGTGACAGAGGACCTGCCGCGACGAAGGCATTCAGCACGTCCCCCTCCGTGCTTGGTGAGGCCCCATCCGCTGACGGCGTGGCAGCCAGCACCGCCAGTGGGCTGACGATGGACTTCGCGGGCATCCACCTCGCGCCGCACGCACCACCACAGTATGACGCGGTGCACTCGGGCGTGGCGGTCGCCTCACCACTCACCCACGCACACGCGGCGGCTGTGCCTTCCATGTCGGCACGCCTCGCGGACACTGGTCGTGGTCCTGGTGGGATAAGCCACAACAGTGGTGCGCAGTTACATACGAATCCGATCGCAGCAGCCGGCGCGGCCGTCACAAACACAGGCGGAGGTGTACTGGGTGCGGGGCCAGTGTCCCGTCGCACTAGCCGTGGGCAGGAGACGTCCCGCGCATCAGTGAAGCGGTTCATGAGCACACAGAAAGGTGTCGCGCGCCGTGCGCGTGGTGTGCTCGGCGAAAGCCCAGCCTTACGCCAAGGCCGGGCGAAGGCTGCAGTGCTCCGTCGCTTTTCGTCCACCGCCTCTGGGCGCGGCGCGTCGCCTTCCAGACGAGCTCGTCGTCTAGAGAGCCACGACCTATCGCCAGAGGTGGGGAGCGCGACTGCCGACGAATCTGACAAGACGTCAGCTGAAGCCGCGCCTCACGCTGCAGTCACGCATCTCCCAGCAGGTGCGGGAGGCAGTCGTGGTGGTGGTCGTCGTTCCGCACGGCCAGCGCGTGTCCCTGCCGGTCGAAAGCGCAAGGCGACACAAGCTACCAAGAAGGCATTCACCGCCGCACCTGCGGAGGACGTCAAGAGCTGTGACGTCAAGGTGAAGACAGCGACAGCGCAGGAGGGTAAAGCACGAGCGACGATTAAAGCACGCAAGGCCCCGTCAAAGCGACGGCGATCGGATACGACAACGAAAAAAGAATGAGAATGGCGTGTTGTTTCAGTCATATATATATATATACACTTTCGGGGCATCTTTGTGTTTGAGAGGAGATCGAAGGTGCTGGTGCCAGCCACACGTCTGTCTGTCTGCTTGACTCTTATTGTGGTTTTGTGAAGTTAATTTTAATTCGGATTTCTTTCCGTGGGTTGAACAAAAAGAAGGAACAAGAGAGATGTTTCACTCAAAGTAAGGAGGGGAGCCGCGCCGGGAGCCGTGAAGGGTCACACAAGACTCGCGTTGATGATCACCGATGCTATCTCCTGAGGGAGGAGCGGAGCGTGGGTGCACACACCACCACACCTGGCCGAAGGAAATACCCCGGAAAACACAAAAAAAAAAAAAAACATCGGTTCGTGTTCTCCTGTCATCCGATTGACATGGCTTCACCCCGCAGGAGCGTACTAGTGCACACTACACGCAGCACGTCTCTCACAGGAGACGCCATCTTCGTCATTCGCTCCCTCCCTCTCCCTTTCTCTCTTCTTCTGATCTCGTCTAGTGAACAGTTGCCGTGTTATCGACGACAAGTGCATCGCTGAAACAGTTAACGAAACAAAAAAAAAAGAAGAAAACACAATTCCGAAAGACACTGAAAACTCTTTCGGGATTTCTTCTTCTTCTCTCTCTCCTTTTATTTTATTTTTATTTTCTTGAGCGAACGTCCTGCTCGCCATCTCGTCATCCCGCTCGATTGTTCCCGTCTCTTCTCTCTTTTTTTTTTTTCGTTCGGTTTTCGTTTTTCAGCGTGAGTTGTTCAGACAGACTCCAAACGAAAGAAGAAAGGACAAAAGGAAACAACCCACCCGGTAGCTCAACAGGTACACTCCGCAAACCTTTCTGTGAGAAGAGAAGAACAAAACAGAGAAAATGGTATCACACGGCGCAAGCGTCGTGGGTGCGGCGCTCAGCCTCGCCGTCACGACAATGGGTGCGGGGATTCTCACGCTGCCCTCCGCCTACGCCGATGCCGGCATCATACCGACCTCGTTCCTCCTCCTCTTCGTGGCCTGTATCACCGTTGTGTCCATTGATTACATGGTACAAAGCATAGACCGGTTGGGCTTGAACTCGTACGAGGAGATCACGCGCGAGCTACTGGGTCGGAAAGCGGAGGAAGGAGTCCGATGGATGCTGTTGGTGTACAATATTGGTAGCGCAATTGGCTATCTCGTTGTTATTCGTGACCTCTTCGATCCGATGCAGCCCATGATTGCGAGTGCAATGCCCCTTCTCTCTACGTCGAAGCACACATTGTTCGCCTTCTGGGCGATCATCATTGTGCCGCTGTCGTGTGTGCCTAAAATCACGAAGCTGCACTTCACCTCCATGTTGGCAATTGTCGCCACGAGCATCATTTCGTCCATGATCGTCTTCCGCTACTTTGTGCCTCTCGAGGTACCCGGCGCCGAACCGTCAGGCGTCACACCCGATGCCAAGGTGAAGAGTTCACTGTACTGGTGGTGGGGAAAACAGCCTCTGCTCGCACTGCCTATCGTGATGTTCTCCTTCGACTGTCAGTCGCTCGTCTTCCAGATCTACGCGGGACTCGAGGACATGCGCCGCAGGGTGATGGTGAAGGTGTCGATCGTGAGTCTCATCGTATCCGGCACCATCCACACCGCTGTCGGCGTTTTCGGCTACTTGTCTAATCCGCGCGACGTCAAGGACAACATCATTAGCAACTACGACCCGAACGTCGACCCGCTGTTCGCTGTGGGCTACGTGCTGTACGCGATCCCGATCAATCTGTCCTTCGTCATTATGTTGTTCCCAATTCGTGACTCAATTTTTATTTTGTGGTACGGTTTCAGCTCGGCGTCGACAGCCACACACGTGCCGCAGCGCGCGCACTACACGCGACTTGTGAATGAACAAGAAGCACTTGAGGCGCTGCTCGACGTCAAAAAAGCGGAGCGTAAAGAAGTGCTGCGGCACACGTACGCGGGCACGCCGACAAATCTGAGTTTCGTTCTCTCCAATCACGGACATGTCCACACAGCGAATCCGGCTGCCATCACATCAAGCGTGACGGGCTACGGGACGTGCGCGCCGCCCGCACCACACCGCGCGTCTCCTGACGACGACGACGACGACGACGACGACCCGCGTCGCACGTCGGTCGCCGCGGCAGAGCAGAGTATCAACAGTGACGATCTCGCGAGCCCGTGCCTGGTGAAGGATCTGGAGGTGGTGCAGACGCAGAAAAAGATGCGTAACGAAGAGGAGGTGATCCCGTACCGCGAGCACCTGCTAGTCACCATGACGTTGAATGCTGTCTGCATCGCCGGTGCTATTGTGCTGCCCGGGATTGTCTCGGTGGTGGCTCTTCTCGGTGGTGTGTGTAGCTCGACGCTGTGCTTCACGTGCCCGGCACTCTATCGGTGGCAACTGCAGAAGAGAGGACTGGCGAAGTGCGATGGCTGGTGGAGCGCGGCGATGATGTGGGGCATGCTTGCCTTTGGACTCATTGGTGGGGCGCTGGGTACGATTGTGTCCGTGGTCGTCTTCTTCCTCTGACACACGGTGTGTTCGTCATCAGTGCCATTGACTTCCCTCCCGTGTGTATTATGTTGATAGTATTTCCGTTCGTTAGTTCTGTTCCCCATTTTTCTTTTCTTCTCTTTTTTTTTTTCTTTTCTTTGAAAGGACAGCGCGGCTGTATTCCAGTGAGGCTCGTTAGCGAGGCGCGTGTCGTTTTTTCCGCAGCTTTTTTTTTTTTTGCATATTTCCTCACTTGTCAGCCTCTGCTGTTCCCGTGCTGGAGATTGCCCTACATCCTCTACCATCACGTATTCGTGTGCCAGAAAGAGAGAGAAGCGAAAGAAAATACTCAAAAAAAAAAAGATAAAAGCTCGGTTCATTTCCACTTTTATCCCCTCGTTTGTTGGCGCTGGTTTAGTCGATGTCGCCCACATCCATAGACGCGCATCAGAAATAAAAGGGACATAAGAACCTATCGTTCCTTACATCTTCGCGTGTCCTTTGTTGATCTTCCTTTTTTTTTTTAGCTTTTTTTTTCATGTCTTATCACTTGAGTTGTCTATAAACGGAAAGCCCCTTTGCCACGCTTTCGTCGTTTACCTCTCCTCCTCATTCTTCTTCTTCTTTGTTCTTTTTGTTGACCTGTTGTTTTGGCTCGCCTTTCTCAATCCTTTGTGTTGTGTGTTGTTGTTCGACTTGGGTTGTTCTTTAGTGTTCATGGTCTTGTGTTCCCTCTTCTAAAACGATATCACTTTTTTCTCCTCTGCCCGCGATCGGACCTTTTTTTATTATTATTATTTCGCTTCATTTGATGTTCCACGGTTGGAGTAAGCGGAGTCCATCGCGAAAAAGCTATCTCTAACCCCCAGGAAGGCGTGCGTCATCGGCTCGTGTATCTACATGTGTGCCTGGGCTACAAGATCGTCACTGTGAGGGCGTTTTGAGACGTGCCACACACGTGCGTGCAGGCTTCACTTCTACTCTTGTGGATCCTCAGGTGTGTGTGCTGACGATCGGGGTGTGTACTCGAGGGAAAATTGTCATCCCGATCACATCCTTTTTGTTCGCCTGAATGATCGCCGTTTTGCGTGGGCTCATCCCTCTTCCATTTTGAAAAAAAAAAAAAGGAACTTCTCTCTACGTACTCACCGCACTCCTCCCTCCTACCCTTTTCCCACAACGCACACGCAGACACACTGTTGGTGTTCTCTTTATTCCTTGTTTCACTTTTTCTTTTTTGTCTTTCTGCGGCGAATCTGGAAAAAAAAAAGCGAAAAGTACGGACGGACACGCACACATACACACACTCATTGATTCAGGATAAATTGTTCGTTCCCTTGCTTTGAGTGTCGTTTCGGGGGGTTTCCACACTTTTCCCCAACTTTTCTCGTTAAAACGAAAGACAAGGGCCCCTTGTTGTTGTTGTGCACATCATGGCGCGCTGTCAGCTGTCGAGTGGCAGCGTCGTCGGCGCGGCGCTCAGCCTCGCCGTCACGACAATGGGTGCGGGTATTCTTACGCTGCCCTCCGCCTACGCCGATGCCGGCATCGTACCAGCGTCCACGCTACTCTTCTTCGTTGCGTATCTGACCGTCATCTCGGTGGACTACATCGTCATGAGCGTGGATAAACTCGGCCTCAATTCGTACGAGGAGATCACGCGTCAGCTACTGGGTCGGAAAGCCGAAGAGGTGGTGCGATGGATGCTGCTCTTCTACAACACGGGCGCGGCGATTGGGTATTTGGTTGTCATTGGCGATCTGTTTGAACCGCTGCAGTCTACCATCACTCACTATGCGCCGTTCCTGACGACTTCGCGTCACACACTTCTGTTGTTCTGGCTTATCATCATTCTGCCGCTGTCGTGCATTCCGCAGATCAACAAGCTGCATATCACCTCGTTCCTCGCTATCTTTTCTACGTGCGTCATTACGTCCATGATCGTGTTCCGCTACTTTGTGCCGATGAAGACGGACGTGCCGACGCGTGCACCGTCGGAGATTACAAACTACGGGCTCACTGAGAAGGGCGGACTGTTCTGGTGGTGGGGGAATCATCCGCTGCTCGCACTGCCCATCATTATGTTCTCCTTCGACTGTCAGTCGCTCGTCTTCCAGATCTACGCGGGTCTCGATAACATGCGTCGGCTGACGATGCTAGAGGTGTCGATTATCAGTATGATCGTTACGGCCGGCATCCACGCCGCTGTCGGCCTGTTCGGCTACGTGTCTAATCCGCGCGACGTCAAGGACAACATCATTAGCAACTACGACCCGAACGTCGACCCGCTGTTTGCTGTGGGCTACGTGTTGTACGCGATCCCGATCAACCTTGCTTTTGTGCTTTTGTTGTTCCCAATTCGCGACTCGATTTTTATTTTGTGGTACGGCTTCAGCTCGGCGTCGGCGGCCACACACGTACCTCGTCCAAAAGACTTCGCACGTCTTGTGGACCGTGAGGAAAAGGTGCAGGCGCTCGTCGATACGTACCACGAAATCCGCCACGCGGCACAAGCAGAGCACACAGCCGCCCCTGTCGCGACGGCCCGCACACCTAAGGAAGGTCCAGTCAGCAGCGATGCGATCAAAAGTGAGGCTACAAAAGACGCGTTTTCGGATCAGGTCGCGCGGAAAGCTAGCACGGCTGCCAAATCGCAGGTCAGCGTACCACAGTACGGTAGCACGGCCTCACGCCGCACCACGCCACTGCCCATCAGCCCCGAGGAGGAGGCGACGTTTGAGCACGAGCTTGAGTACCTGCAGGAGCGAAAGCACAAGCACAACGATCTTGAGACCATTCCTCTGCGCGATCACCTTATCGTAAGCATCACTCTGAGTGCCTTCTGCGTGGCCGTGGCGGTTGTGGTGCCCGGCATCGTCTCCGTCGTCTCTTTCCTCGGTGGTCTTTGTAGCTCCACGCTGTGCTTCACGTGTCCTGGCCTGTACCGCTGGTGTCTACACACGACGGGTTTGATGCCGTGCGTCGGCTGGTTGGAATGGACGCAGCTCTGCATTATGCTCACTGTTGGGGTGTTTGGTGGTGTTATCGGCACAACTGTGGCGGTTGGCGTTGTGATCGCGTAACAATACCTCAGGTGTATTGTGTTGATGCATGGGAGAAACCTATTTTTTATTTTTTCTCTTTCGGCTCTGGCTGTCGCTGTGACACATATTTTTTGGGGACGTGCATATGTGCCTGTGTGTGTGTGTGTGGGTGTGTAACGCGTGTACTTGATTTATCGTATTATTATTTTTTTTTTTTTTTGACGTGTACACCTCGCACGTACACATTCCGGTGGTCGCCCAAAGAAGAAAAGAGAATGAGAACAAAAAAAGGAAGGGAAAAAAAAGAGCGCGCGCGTACACGCGATGAAACACACTGCCAGGAACACGATGATATGAATTGTTCCTATCGCTCCGCTGACATGATGGATGATGGTATGGCCATTCTCACCATATCCCTCTCTCTCTCTTCGCGGGTGCTCTGTTGTACACATTTTTCGAGGCCATTGTTCTTTCCGCACGCATTCAACTGCGAAAGATAGAACAGAGTAATTCCGGGAGATCTCCTTTTTGTGTTGTTGTTACTGTTGCTGTTGTTGTTGTTTTGTTGTTTTTGTTCGTTCGCTTCCCTGTGTTGTACGGTTTCTTTTTTTTTTTTTCTTCTTAATGGAGATGGTATGCACGTGTGGTGCTGTCCCCTTCTTCTTACGTACGTTGCTGCGTCGTTGTTCTTGTTGTGCCTTATCTCCTTTCGAGGTGGTCGTCTTTTTTTTTTTTTTCTGTTTCTTTTTCTTTCTGTTTTATTTTATGTTTTTAATCTGTACGCTTCGTGATGCGTCAACGAACTCCACTCTCTCAGGCACCAAACGAGCTTCGCATTCTTCAATGCATGACCTCTCCCTCTCTCGCTCCGTTTCTCCTCCTTTTTTTTTCCGGATCAGACTGCACGACTGATCAGACGTACAGACTATTGTTGTACTCTTGTTTTTGTTTTTGTTTTGTTTCCATTTCTTCATTTCCTCTACAACGCTGCTCATTTGATTGTGCTCGCTTCCACGTCCTCACATTGATGTACGATGCGGCAGGTACATTTTGTATCTCCTTTGTGATTAGGATGATCGCTATTGGATGTGTGTGTGTGTGTGTATTTAGTTTCGTGAATGTGTAGCATATATATCTTGAGCTGTGATGTGTCACACACTGTGTACTTTATCGTTGTCTTTTTTTTTTTCCTTTTCTTTTTTCGTGTCGCGAGTCTCTGTCGCTGTCTCTCCGACGGAAGCTTTGCCTCATTATTTATTTATTTATTTATTTATTTTTCGCTGACGTTCTTCGTGACGAAAATGTATCCACAAGTGCGTCCCTCTCTCTCTCCTGTTTGCCCGCTCAGCCGCCTCACTTCTCCTCTTTCCATTTTATTTTTTTTTTTTTTTTTGGCTCGCATGCTTGCCTCGTTGTGTCTCGCGTGAGTTTTGATGCGACACGTTTACAACTTTTAATCGTCAATGCTCGACACGTAAAAGTACAAAAAGTCAAGGGTCAAAACGAGCCGCTGGCGCTGCCAAGTCGAACAGTCTCTGCATAGAACGGAACAAGGAGCACAGCTCATCGTCACCTCCCTGTTCCCTTGACTCAAACAAATTGTGGCTCCTGGAACTGTGAGCACCTGTCAGTCCGTGTACCGTGTGTGACTCGAAGCCGTCCACGTTGTCCAATTGCTGGGCACACACGAAGACACACACGCAGGACGTGCTCGCATGCCTTTCACAGGGGAACAAAGAACGCGAGTGCCGCCGTAGTCGGGGCCAGCTCATCACCAATACAGCGATGCACGCCATACGCGTACATCTCGGCGCACATGCTTTCTCTTTTGTCCCTCACAACACACACCTCCCTACCTCTTTGTGTCTGGCCCTGCGGCGCCGGAGTATTGTTCGCGAAACAAAACAAAATAGCAGAACTACGCATTACTGCTTCACCCCCGCTTTGTTTGCTTGCGTGGGCTGTCGTTTTTGTTTTTATTTTAATTTTATGTTTGTTTTCTTGACATCGTCTTTGTTGGCATCCTGCGCTTCGCAAGACAACGTCTCGTGTTCTTGACGGGCGTGTGTGGCGATCGTCTCATCAGACGCCGCCATCGCACGGAAAATAGCACCACCGACCAGGTGCGTGGCGCGCTGTCTTTGGTCGCTTTTGTGTTGCATGTTTATGGTGTCCTCTTACATTAATGATTCTTATATTCTTCCCTCCCTCTCCTCATCGCCTTCATGGAGCCACGCACCGCTCACTCTCCGCGCCAAGCGGCAGCAGTGAATCCGTCCACCTCGACGCGGCCGATGAAGTCACAGGATGAGCGCGCACCGCAGTACACCGCGTCATATGCGCGTTGGCAGCAGTGCACGCGCAAGCACGATGAAGTCGCGCCGGCTCCGTCCAGTCATAACGCGGCTGCACAGACAACAGACACCGCACCAACATCACTGACGCCGCGACAACAACAACAACAAGCGCCAAGGTCACAACCCGATCGCAGCGCGCTCGGTGACCGGCACTGGCCTCGTGACGCGCTGCCCGCGGTGGCGTGGGTTGTGATCCTCGCATTCTGCGCTGAGCCCACCGCTCTCACGCTGCGGGCGGTCTCGCGTTCGTTGAACAAGATCTTCTTGATGCAGCTCAGCCGAGCGTGGGGTGTGTGTGCTCATCGCGTGTACAGCATGAGTGTGCCACTCCGCGGTGCCCAAGCTCACGAAGAGGACGAAAAAGAAGACGCCGAGAACAACAACGAAGGCGACAGTACAGCGATTGCGGTGCCGAGCACGGTTTATTCACCACCTGACAGCACTCAACATCCGGCTGACGCTTCGGCAACGGGTGCGCTGGCGAGCACCACATCAGAATCGCGCGATCAGGACGCTGTGTCGTCAGATACGGTAGATGGTGCGCTCAGCGCTCTCGCCGCGCGGATCGCACGCGTTGTTTTCGCTGTCTACGGGGCCGCCCCACGCACATTAAACTTTGACCTGAACGAGCTTATTGCACTGCGTGCAAGTCGCCTGCGCCGTCGGGAAGCGGCGTGGTCTCTGTGGACACGAAAAGCACTGCGTGCGTACATGCGTCGACTGATGGCGTCGACGCATCCACAGCGACAGCAACGACAGCAACAACCGCAAGCGAAATCAGCGTCCTCGCCCACTACACAGCTGCTGCCGCCTCTCTCGAATGAAGGTATCATTTCATGCCCGAGCGGTCGGCGTCTCTGGGATCGCGTCTGTCGCGCTCAGTCGTCTCTTGAAACGGCTGTTTGTGAGTGGCTCGCGACCGCCGCCGAGGCGCGGCGCCTGCACGCCAATCTTCGCCGCGGTCTCTTCAACTCCACTTTACTACCCATACAGCCCGGTGGGGTGTTTGTGCCGGTCATTCTCCCATCAGGTATGATCGTCGGCACAACAGACGATTTTTCACTCGACGTGTTTGCGCCGTGTCAAAGTACGCTGGGCAACTACGGTGAGGGTACGCTCATCGCGCCGAAGAGGGACGAGACGGCCGATGAGGCACGCGCGCGTGAGGCCGCGGCTCGACGCTTTCGGCTGTACTCGATGAGTCGCCGCTATTTCCGGAAAGAAATCTCCCATCCAATGAGCCCAGGCATCGTTTTTACCGTCATGTACGATCCCGTACAGCGTGCCCTCAATGTGATTCACAAGTCCAATAACCCAGTGACGGTGCGGCTGGGTCGTCCGGACCTAACCAAAGCACTGGAGTACCGCTTGGCAAGTCCGTCTGTGTTCGCCGTGACGACGCGAGACCACGAGGACGGTCGCGGTGGAGCCGATGAGGCGACATCGAAGAAGGGGAAACCAGAGATGCGCAGGTGCGGCACGGGGAAGCGCTCGACGACGCTGGAGTACGTCACCGGCTCTCACACGGTGGCAGCGCATGCAGCGTACTGCCGTACCGTCTACGGTCATGTACCACGCGACTACAAGGCTACGATCCCAATTCCAGGTGTTATGGAATCGTACATACCCCGCACGAACTCGAGAGCCGCGTGGATCACCGGCATTGATAGCGTGGAGCTGCCCAGGCTCCTCTTACACCATCTCCCAGAATACAGTGCGATGCTTCAGTGCGGCGGACCCCACACCGCGGCAAAACGAGCGCGTGCGAGTCGTAGCGCACTCGATTGTGAGATGATATGCCTGTCCTGCTATCGCGGGCACCCCTTGGTCGTCCGCAGATGGCATCACCGTGCGGCGCAATCGACGACAGCGGGGAACGCATCACAGTCACCCAGCTTGTCTGACACCGACCCCACCTTGTCGAGTCGACATGAACTACGATATGCGCTCGCACTCTTCAGTCCTTCGTACGACCAAATACGCGCATTCAACAAGGAAACGGCGCGACACAAAATGCAGCAAGAGAAGGAGCAGAGGAGAAGAAAAGACGGAAATACGAAGGGTCGCGACACGCGTGCGTCGAAAACGCCACCGCCGTTGTTTCCCAAGCCAACCGACGTGCAATGGTCACAAGCCTTGGGGCCCTCGGAGGCCTGGGTACCGTGGGATACGTTGCGGCCACTTGATCTGTGTGTGCTCGAGTCATCCGTCAAGGACTGGATTGACGGGGGGAAGATGCACATGGAGAAGTACGCGGGCGGCGCCAGCGAGACGGCCCCGACGACACGACGGGGCTCAGCAGGGCATCGCGATGAAGGGGGAGAAGAGGAGGATGAGTCCGCGGTGCCAGAGCGCGACCGCGGCCAGAGCGACGTCGAGGAAGTGGTTGGACGGGATGTACAGCCGGATGTCAGCGCTTCCACAGAACAGTGTGAGCCAGAGCACGATCATGTGGCGCACGAGGACGACGATGATACAGGCACGGATGCGGTCGGCGCGTCCGCGGAGACTAGGGCAGAACTGTGGCGTGCGCATGGAAGAGCGAGCGGGGCTGCGTCCGCGGTCGGTGTTTCCTTGTGTAATCCGCTTACGCGAGAAGGAACGAGTGCGGATGTAGTGCACAGGATCTATCCACCTCCACACATCCGGGATGGCATCGACCGCGACGACACAGAAGTGTTTGTGCGTGTACCGCGCGCACATCCGCTGACCGCGGCAGTAGAGGTGGAGGACAATCTTCGCGTCTCGGTACCACGCCCACCAACACTGCCGCCGAGACTTATGGCGTCCGAAGGCGTGCCCTGCTTTTTTCGCACTGTGTCCAGTCACGTGCATGCCTCTCCGGTCAGCTGTGTGGCGTCGGTGTCGCTCGACGATCAGGTCGCTGTGCATGTGGTGGGAGGATCGGAATGGCAGCCTCATACGGTTGTAATCGGCACCCTCTACATGAGCAACATCTCGAGTGTCACCATCTTGCAAGCGCCCATCTTCACGGACTTTACACCCACACACCCAACCGCGCCGTCGACGGTGACGAATACCACCACCACCGCTACTGCAAGCGCCACCAGAGCAACCACTCAAGACCGTGTACCGCACCCTGACAGTTCAACCGCGGCAGAAGGTGAGGCGACAGGTCAGCCTCGGTACGCACGTCACAGTCACGCAACGGAGAGCCGCGGGAGTATCCTCATCGCTGTGGAAGTCACGGGTGTGAGTGGCTCCATTGTTATCCTTCGCTGCACCATGCGTCGGGTCTTGTCCCAACGCACATTCACCGCGACCTCGGTGGGTCGTGTCTATCGTCTGCACACGGATGACAATGATGACAGCGATGACGACCGCCGCGACGACACCACTCCGTATGACGACCAAGGTGCGGTCGTCTACTGTAAGACCGTCTACCACCTCTCGGATTACTACTATTTTCCTACCAAAGAAGATGGTAGTGACTTGACGCAGCTCTGTCGAATTGGCTGTAACTGGATGCGTGCCATGGTTGTGCCGAGGCCATGGTTGTCGGCGTACCGGGCAGTGTACAACCAGCGTGAGGTACGCGTAGCCGAGAAGGCCGCGCAGCAGACGCGCCTTCGTGTAGTAGACGACGTCATTCGGGTGTGGCTACGGCAACTGAGGACAGCCGATGCCCAACCACTGTCGTCTGTCCACGCGTCCATCGAAGCGCGCGAGACACGTGCCAGCCGCGGAGAAGGCACCTCAGTGAGTTTTCTCCAGGATGGGAAAAACCCGCAGCTATCTCGCGCGGCGCCCGAACAAGGACAGCAGACTGCTCATACCACAGCCACCACACACACCTCCTCAGTCACCGCTCAAACGCCTCTCAGTGCCACTGAGAGTCAGCGATTTGACCGGCTGATCCAATCGGAGCTCGCACAGCATCAGCTGTCATTGTCATGGAATGCAGAATCCGATGGTCATCCGTACTTTGGTGCGGCTGTGCCTTTTTTTCTCGCTGCGTCGGACGGTGAGGCCATCACGGAGGCGCCTCTCTGGCTGCACTTTAAACGCACGTACACGCCTCTGGAGAAGAAGGTGTGGCCACAGATCACCGACAGACCATACTTTTGTTGTGTTCTCGCCGCGCAGTTAGTGTGGGGTCAAGAGAATAAGAAGAGAGAGGAAGGGGAGAACGCGGAGCCGATGCAACAGCCGGTGCCGGAGTCCTCCACCAGCGTCCCTACTGATCACTCTCGCGGGCTACACGACGGACACGAGCGCAGCGATGGCGATGATCCGACTAGTCAACCTGGCGAAGCCGTCCAACAGACAGTGCCGACCGTCGCTGGCGAGACCGAGAGTGCTGGTGCGACTCGGATACATTCAACCGATGCGGCAGGCGCCACGGCGGGTGCTGACACGGCGCCGTCGTCCCCCGCTTCTTCAGCCAGCGAGAGCGCGTCGCACACAACATCGCCATCGGAAGCGCGCTATGTGTACAAGCCGCTGATGTATCTTCTCGGTCACATCACGGCGCTGACGACTTCGCCGGACCACAGCTTTTTCGTCGCGGCCGGGCGAGACGGGCAGCTAGTCCTCATCGCACCGCGTGTTGTGAAGAGGAGCGCAGAGGTGAGTGCGACGTCCCGCCCCACGGCGCACACGCGAAGAGCGAGACAGGCAGACGCGCCACAAACGCATGCGGCCGGACGTGTGGACGCCTCCGGCGCACAGAAACCCCACGAGGCAGCCGCATCGACTACGAAGACAGCGATTTGCACAGAGACGCCAGCAGTAGGCGCGTCAACAACGGCTGAAGGCGAGTCGGACTCTGCCACAGACAACGAAAACGTCGCGACGCGCACACCGCTCAAGGTCGACGCGGACGATGAACAGGATGAAGACGGCACCGCGTTCCGTGGCGTGAAGCCGGATGCGCTGGCGCGTGCCGAGGGTTTCTTTCCGCGTCAATACAAGCACACCGATGTCGTCGAGGCCGCCGCGTACGCGGTCGCACGTCGACGTCAGTGGAATCTCATCGCGGAACGAACGCAGCGGCGACAAGGCTCCGTACACCACGAGGTTGCTGGTCGTGCACAGGCTAGTGATGCTCTCCAGAACGCGAGTGCGCTCGCGGGCACGGAGGACGAAGTAGGCGCGATATCAGACTTGACGTGCGAGCAGCAAGAGCAGATCCGCTATCGGGCGTTCCAAGTCGACGAGATATTTGGCCCTCTGTGTCGGCACGACCCGTGCTTGCAATATGTGCAGTCGACGTTTCCGTGTCTGACATCCGAAAGACAGCGAGAGCTGCTATTCGCCTTGACGGTGAAGGACGAGGAAGACATGAAGAGGCTGCCCGTGTCGAAGGCTTCCGCACGTACCGCTGCGTCATCGTTAAGGAGCGCGGGGCCGTCTGCGGAAGAGCAGCTAGACGACCGACGAGAGGAGAGCAATGAAGCGCGTGCGTCAACAGACGAGTTGAAACTCTGTCTTCCTCTCTACTTCACTTTACTGAAGCCACCATTGTGGCGTGTTGACAAGACGTACGCCATGATCGACGACGAGCTGAGCGCAACAGGAAAAGATATGCTCTTGCCGAAGCTGCGGACCCATGCGGGTATGGCGGAGTTTGTGGTTGACGACGAGGTCCGCGCGGGTATCTTCGATAGCGTGTGCGAGGAGACGCGCATTGATGCCACTGCCACTAGCGTGCGACCACAAACGCTAGCTGAGCCGGAGGTGACGAAGCGCATAGCCATGTCGAGACCGGCCACCTACGTGGTGACCATACAGCTCCATGGTGATTGGTTGATGACGACGCTGAGCGACGCTTTCGACGCTGTGGTGTACGACATCTCCGCGCTTGATCCAGACAGCGCTGCGGCTTCGACGAACAGGTCGAAGAAACGGCGCGAGAAGGCGGCACAGGAAAAGAATATGCGCCGACGTGGGCATCAGGGTGATTGCGAGGACAGCGGTGAGATGCTGCATCTCGACGACGAACAGGAGGATGCGTGCGTGTACCCGGCTGCCATCCCCCTCTACTCCATCGGGTACTTTACACGCCTCGCCGCCACCGTCTCCGCATACAGTACGGAACACTTAGGTCGTCGCGATCGTTGTTACGTCACGGAGATGCGATCACGGAGGCCGCTGCACTTCAACAGACATCGGCAGCGCTGTTATTGGAAAGGCGGAGTGCTCGTCATCTGTGGAGCGCCACTCACCACGACAGGGGTGGTGGTGTACGACTTCCGCGGTATCTTTGACCTCTCCGAGACGCGAAGGAAGAAAGAGATGCGGGTGACGGCGGGCGAGCATGCGCGTACGTGTCGCGTGCCTATCGCTCCGCAGGACGGTGAAGCGGAGGCGGTGGACATGTCAGAAGTGCCCGGGCGAGAAACGTTTTCAGCGGGCGATCGCACATTGGAAGTCCAGGAACCCGCGGTCACCTTGGCGGCGGCACCGGGCTACGGCGCGGCGAGAGACCGTCTCTGGAGTCAACCGTATGGGTCCCCGGCCAGCTGCGATGAGGCCCCTCGCGCGCGTGATGAGGATATTGACCGCGGTGATGTCCAGGCGACTCTCGCGAGCCTCACGCGAACAGAGAAAAAAGTGTCACAGGTGCCCACGACCCTGCGTGATGCACACGAGATCCATCTCATCCGGCACACAAACGACGAGCAGAGAATAAACGGCAATGTTAGTCACAGGAGGAGTGGCCGTACCCGTCAAAGCGAGCATGAACGGCGGGCGTTGTTCTTCAGAGCACAGCGTCTCTTACTCCAGCAACATGCACAGGCGCGGCAGCGGTGCGACGCGGTCGATGTCTCTCGATCAGCTCGCCGGCTACGCAACTTGTGGGCCGTGCATTACGGAGAAGAAGACGTGGAGGTGGTCAGGCGTCGTCAGATCGCGCTGGCGGCACGTGACCACGCGAGAAGCGCGTCGTCCAATGAACACGAGCGTGATGCGGAGGCTGCGTTTCGTGCTGTGGTCGCCGCTGCCTCGCCGAATATGTTTCCGCCCGTTTGTCATTTCCAGAGTTTCAAGAGCAACTATTGGTTTACGTTTTGGGTGAGCAACATGATGGTGCCTGCCATACTGTTGAGCGTCGTATGTGTGTTTCTCCTCACGCTCAATGTGGACAACGATCAGTACACTCTACCTTTCTGGGGCATCTTCATCCTCTGGACACCGGTCGCTGCGGTGTTTGTACTTTTCACCTGTCGCGCTTTGGATTCGAGACTTCAGGTAGGCACGAGTGTGCCGAGCTTGTTGCTGACACTCAGTAGCGTGGTGCTCTATACAGTCGTGTTTCCATTCTTATCCGCACTCAAGTGGGATGACGTCGGCCACGCGCACGCGCACACGAACGCGATCGTCCCGGGTGGACCGGCAGACACAGCGCACTTCCGCATGTCGTGGCTCGCAGTTTTGTCCGTGCCTCTCGGTGCGCACGTCTTGTCCATGGTAAACGCGCTCGTCTTCACTCGCTTTTACGTGGCGATGTTCGTTCATCTCATGTGTATTGTGTTCTGGGTTTTGGTTGGCTGCTTCTTCGACCGTGTGACCACCAGGATGCCGCTGGAGGTCATCATAATACCCGCCTTCTTCGCTACATGGTGTTACGTTTCAGAGTTTCGACTTTTCACGAGGAATGTTTTTGGAACCGTCATGTTCCTTCTTACGGCTATCGTTTGTCTGATTCCGCTTATTTTATTCGCTGTCCAATTCGCTGACTACTGGGACTGGCGATACCGAAAAGTGGCAACGAGTAAGCCTCAGCTCATCGCGTCGAGTTTCGTTTTGATCTTCTCTCTGAGCCTCTTCATGGTGTTCGAGCTTACCGTGACCATCGAGCATCTCAAATGGTACAAAAGGGGAAGTGCGTCCATGATCTGATTGGTGCGTAGCGGGAGGGGGGGCCTGTTTATTTCTCTTCTTCCTCGCTCTTTTTCGATGCCGTTGCTGTTGTTTTTTCAGACCTTGACCTCTTTGACCACATACACACGCACACGTACGCAAGCGCGTGGGCAACATCAAATCAGAAAAATGTGCATGGACTGCGATGTGAGAATCGAACAAAAGGGAGAAAAGGTTGCTGATGAGGTACGCGCACCATCCTAACAAACACAGCATCTGAGTGGGATCGCGAGTGCGACACACTAGGTTGAGTGAAGACATGCTCAGCAATCTCCTTCTCGCATCACGTTCCCAATTCAATCGAAAACTCGTGCCCGCTCTTGATGTGCACTCTGTTTGTTGTTGTTGGCTGTGTTGTTCTCTTTGTATATGGGCTCTGCCACTCTCGTCTTCGATCATCTCACCCATGTCTAGGACGCTTCTTGTGGTTTGCAGCGCTAAAGACGCAGAAGCACCAGCGAACGTGTCACTATTTGGAAGAAAAAAAAACGTTTTATCACTGATTCAGATATTCCTCCTTCGTGCGTGCGCGCGGCTCGACACGCTCACCATGAGACGACTGACTCTCTTAAGATCCTCGTCGCACGTCCGCGTCATTTTTCTGTTGTCATCCTCTCGACTTCTCAGCACCCAGCCGCGTGTTCCCACTCCCTCGCCCGCACTCGTTGGAGTGCCGCCGCAAGGAGTGACAGAGCTACTCGCACCGGGTATCTTTTACGTCCACGTGCCGGATGCACTCGGCTACCACACGTACGTGCCGTGCGCAGGACCGGCGGCGAGTCGGCGGATCGTCTCGCCCACCCACCTCGCAGCTCATGCGCGCGCGTCGTGTCAAGACCGGGGAAAGCAGAAGGAAGAGGAAGAGAATGATGACGAAGACGATGACGAAGAAGCAGAAGGAGGAACGGACAGGATCAGCTCTCGCGACGAGACGAACGCCTCGGTGGGGGCGTCGAAGCCTCCCCATGTCATCTCGCCAACACCTCTCAGAGTCGGTTGTCGCACGTCGTTTTTCATGGTGTCACGTGTGTATGAACACGGTGGCGTCCTCTGGCAGTGGCGCACGGTTCGGGCTGGCGCCAAAGGCACCGCCGCGCATCGTCGCGCGCGCGCACCGCGAAACAAAACGGGCGCTGGCGAGGTGGGCGAGGTGGGCGAGTACGCTCTCATGCCTTTCCTCTTACATCTCAGCCGCTGCGGTGGCGGTGCCGTCGACGGACACAATCCGATCGCGTCATGCAGTGTCTTTGTCGATACTGCCGCACGCGCGTGTGTGTGTGGAACGGGACGCGCCCCCAGCTCATCTCACGCGCGTACAGCCGTCCTCGTGCCGTGTGTCCTTGGCGATGTGGAAGCCACTGTGTTACCCGATGGCACGCATCCTACCCCCACAGCCTCTAACGCGCGCCTAGATCCAGCGTACTTCACATCCGCCTACATCGACCTCCTTCAGCGCGTGGAGCCGCCTGCGCCTTCGCACTCCGGCAGTCATCGCACACCGCAGCCTGCGTACGAGTACGTGTGTCGTGTGCACGCCACCGCTGCCGTCATCAGCGAGGCCGTCGAGACGCCTGGCGATCACGGACAACACACCAATGCGCGTGGCGACGAACAAAGTCACACGGTCGTGCCCACGTCCGAGGTCAGTGATAAGGACGAAGAAGAGATGATCGAATTCTTCTCACGCGCGACGTTTTTTGCCAAAACGATGGATGATCGTCGACGCGTAGCCGCGCCGCAGCACAGCACCCGCACTCCGTCACCACTCCCATGCTCTTCTGTCTCAGCCCGTCCCACACACACATCGCACGAGGCACGCGCGGGACGCATCCACCCAAGATATCGGAATGTTCTTTCCGGAGGTCTAGCTGCGGTTGTGTTGGCCATCGACACGTACGCTGCCATGATCGCGCGTCGTGAAATGACAGTCGCTGCGGCGTGCTGGTCCGTGCTGCACGACACGAAGCATGCAGATGTGCGCCTCGCTCTACGCACACACGCGCTCGACATTGAGCGCGAGGTGCTCGCCGCCGTCTCTGCGCATGAACAGATGACTTCATCGTCCTCGGCACATCTTCGTACGCGTGTTGAAGACGCACCGACCCCTGTTCAGAGCGTGACATCACAACAGTAAACACGAACGCACAAAAAATCGTTTCACACACATTGGCACGCACGCACCAAGCGCATAGGTGTCAGCTACTTTTATTTTGATATTATTTCCACTGCTCATTATCAACACCACCACTGCTTTCTCTCACTTCCTCTGATATGCATTTTTGTTTTGTTTTGTTTTGTTTTGTTTTGTTTTTTTCAAGCTCATGTGCGTGATACGCGACTGCAAGGTGAAAAAAAAAAAAAAGAGTGGAGCTGGAGCTGGAGCTGAAGTGGGGGACTGATGCCAACGCACTGGTGAAGTATCGGTCGAGCTGTTGGCGTGTCCACTTCATCTCCGTGCCACCTCTACCGCTTTTCTACTTTTTTCGAAGGCGCGTACTTGTCCTTCAAGTATTGATCTGCATCTCTCTGTCATGGTGTATCCACTTCACTTCCATCTCGTCGCCCCACCGCCTTCTTCTCTCTCTCTCTCTCGCACACACATCTTCACTGACTTAGCCTCGACGCTGTTGTATCATTTTCGCAAAAGAAGAGAATTTTTAGCAGCAGTCGAATTTTTGTCACTTCACGCTTACTCACATCGCGTTTCCGCCGGTGTCTTCTCGCTTCCGTCTCCTTGCTTTGCCCATTCCTTGAGGTGAGCGCGCGCTGAGCTGCACTCATCACACAAACTGTTATTACCGCTTCTTCTCTTCGTCTTCTGTATATTTCCGTCGTTCCTTGGCGCCTCTCACATCTCTTTGTTGGATTTTCACTTTTATTTTATCGCTCTGCAGTCTTCACTTCTTTTTTTTTTTTTTTAGATTTTTCATTCCAATTCCCAGCTTGTTGTTCTCCTTTGTTCCACCCACACCATCGAAATCCCTGCGTTGTTGTTTTTTTTTTTTTTGTTTGTTTGTTTGTTTGTTTTGTTTTGTTTATCCACACACACACACACACACACACTGAACTATTCTCGCCGTGTTTTCTCTCTCTCTCACCGGTCGCACATTCGCGAAACAGTCCCTTTCGTGAGGTACCCGCAGCTGTTCTGTCAAGCTGGCTTATCATTGTCTTTTGATTGTTCTGACCTGAGAGACTCATATACACGCGCTTGTTCCCTGTCCGCAAACAGTTTCTTCTTTTTCTTCTTTTCTTTCTTCAACTTGACTTCCGGGGGGGATAAAGCACTTCGCGTATCAACTATCCGCTGATTGTTCTGTTGTCTGACAGCCTGATTGGATATCTCTCCATCTTTTTTTTTTTTATCACTTGTTTATTCGTGTACATTACTCTTCCCTTTGGCATATTCCTTCTTTTCTTTTTCCTACACACGATTCTCTATTTGAACAGAACCCGAGGCAGCAAAGAGAGTACCGTGCTAACTTGTTTCTTGTTCATCTCTTTGTTAGTTTTTTTTTTGTTGTTGTTGTTGTGCCTATTCGTGCATAGGCTCGATCGTGAGCACGGGAAGAGCTGTACATCTCGGTGTACGCACAGAAGCCTTTCAGCTTTGAGCATTCGGTGTTTTTTGTTTGTTTCTAATCTTCCCTCTCCACTCCCTCTCTTTTCGATTTGAAATCAAGCCTCTGACGTACGGTTGACCTATCAGGCGCGAATTCGTGAGCTGGCCGGGGTGGAAGAGAAAAAAGGGGTTTTTCTTTGGTTCTTGATTGTACATCCGTACGCGCAGCAAGACGAAGGGCAAGAATCGATTGTCGCTTATCGAGTTCTGTGGTGTCTGTGTAGCGTCGCGTTCTTTCTTCATTCTTTTTTTTTCCGCCCGCGTCGCTTCTGCGCTTCACCGCTCGTCTACAAGGTATTTTAACTTTTTGCTTGTTAGCTAGGGTTTTTTTTTATTTGGCTCTCTCTCTTCATCTGCGCTCCCTTCTCATCCCTTGTGTATTTCCGAGGATCTCATTGTTGTTTCTTTCATACCAGAGGCCACGAGTAAAACACAAAAAAAAAATTGCCTTGTTCGTTTGTGTTGGTCGTACTTCCCTATTTTTGACGTCAGTTTGTTTTTGTTGTTTTACTTTTGCCATTTCTCTTTCTTTTTTTTTTTTTTCGCTCTCTCTCTCTCTCTTCTTCTTGATTTTGGAAAGAAGCAAAGCCCATCAGTCGCGGTTTTTGTGTTATCGTTGTTGTTGCGCCGCCGTTTGGTTTTTCTGGCATCTCCATTCTACCGATTTCTTTTTTTTTTTTACTCTCGGGGCTCTGACCAGTTTTTCTGGTTCATCTCTCGCTGGAAGCCGAGGCGACACACACACGCACACACGCACAGTGCCCACGCTTGAAGGTAGTCACAGAGATCGGAAGATTGTTTCCACTGACTGCTTTATACAACCTGCAAAGGTCACGTAAGAGAAGCCCGCAGCCGTGTGCACGCGTTCACTCTTCGTATTCTCATCTTAAAGCAGTTTTTGTGCTTTGCTGATCAGGCTCACGTCTTCACGGAATCCCTTGTACCAAGAAGCTTTGCCGTGATCGCATCTCCATCTTTTCTCTTCCCGTTCTATTGTCTGTTCATCTTTTTTGTGTGTCGGTGCGGAGCGCACGACAGGAGATCAAGCGCGTTGGTCAGGTCGTCGGTTCGGGTTAGACCTCTAGCTTGTCTGCTTTATATTCTCTTTTTAAATTATTATTATAATTCTGTCTTAACTCTGATTTTGTATAGAGTGTACGGTGTATTTTATAGCGAGGCGTTGTTGTTGTTGTCTTCTTCTTCTTTAACGTGGTTGCTTGCAGATTATCATTTCTCTTGTCCCCGTATCCACAAGCGTCGTGCGCTCGCTCTCTATTTGTTAATAATAATAATAAAGACTTTTGTTTAGTGATCGCAGTCGCGCTCGATCATCGCTTCTGTACCGTGCATTTCTTTTTCTTTTTTCCTTCGTGCTGTCTGTTCATTCATCTTCTCTTCCTTGTCTTATTATTATTATTATTATTATTATTATTATTATTGTGTGTGTGTGTGTGTGATTTGAGCTATTCCATTTTGCGATTCGTTTTGTTCCCGTTTTTCTTCTCGTTCGCGCGTCCCAGCCCCGCCTGACAAGAATATATCGTTGTGTGTCTTTGTACCAATCGACACCATGTACAGCCTTCCCTTTTTCGCCGACAACGCCGTCCACATCAATCATCCGCCTCAACCGCCGCCATCGCACGGTTGTGGGGTGGCGTCTCCACCTGGAGTACCCCCGTACAGCAGCAGTAGCTACACCACGATCATGAGCAACAGCCAGTCCACGTCCGGTTTTGGTGCCAACGCTCCCACCTCCGGTGCTTTAGGCGTGACCGGTCAGACTGCTTCAGGCGCCAACTACGGTGACATGAGCGTGGCGTCGCTCTCGCACCCCTCAGGGAACCACTCTCCGGTCGGTGAAAATAGTGGCGGCAAGCGCGTCGGGGGTCAAACGAAAAACGCTCAACCGTTTATGCAGCAGTCGCAATACCAGGCGCCACCTCACCTCTCGTATGCGATCTCGACGCCCGTGAGTAGTGGTGCCTACAAGAGCGTGTCGCAGGGCGCGTCTCAGCCAGTCGCACCGTCGTCTTCTCTCGCGCGAGTTCCCTCGCAGCCGCAGCCGCTATTGATTCACCCAGCACACGCACTCGCTGGCCAGACGCCGCACACAACGCACCCGTCCATGACACAGCCGAGACATCAACAGCAACCATCTCACATGCCGTCACACCAACCACAACCGCAGCAGCAGCAGTCGCTTTTGCTGTGCTCTTCACCGCTTTACGGAAACGCGAGCTCTGCGTCCGGGACACCACCGCAGGTCGCCTCACAGCCTCCACACAGCCTTCCTTCGTCGCAGGGTACGCCCAGCTCTCTGATAGGTCAGTTCACGGATCCATCGCTGTCGAGCGGATACCCACCGACCGCGCCGCCGGCAGGTCCCGCTGTGTCCGCCGGTGCGTGGATGATGATGCCAAGCCAAGGCACGCCACAGCCTTTGCCCGTGACTCGTGCGGCGCCGGCGTCCGCCTCACCGGGCTCGACGACCACGACCACGACGGCGTCGGGCCCCACGGGGATGCCGCCATCGACGAACCCGATGTTGATGATGGCCTCGCCGTACGTGCCGTCCCTCACCACACCGTGCGCGCAGCCTATGATGATGATGGATATGGGACGAACGGGGCCTGCGGGTGCCAGCGGCGTGCTCTTCGGTGAAGGCAGCGCTGGCGGCGTACGTGCGAGCGCCACACCCAGCACGGTCGGGGCGACCACGGCTTGCGTGGCACCGCGTCAAAACGCCCTCAGTCGCATCGAGCGCCAGCAGATGGAGCTGCAGAAGACGCTCATACGGGAACTCATATCAGATCTGCCAGTACATCAACTGCTCGCGTATCAGCCACCGTCCATGCAGAAGAATCGTGGAAACGCTGTTCTCTTCGTCGGACAGTTGAACTACGACGTGACGGAGCTGGACGTCCGGCAGATGTTCTCTTTTTACGGGACCGTGCAGAACGTCATCCTCTTCAAAGACAATCGCAAGAATCGCCGCGCAGAAAAGGTAAACAACAACCAACGCAGTACGAGCGAAATCGATAGGAAGACAGAGGACGAGAAGCATGTGGTTGGCAGCTCTGCGTTCGTCACGTACGCCACGACACAGGAAGCCGATGTCGCCATCATGTCGCTACACGGTCACTACTGCATGGACACACGCGATAAGCCAGTGCAGGTTTCGTACTGTCAAAAGACCGATATCATCTCCGAGTACGGCTACCGTCACGCCTTGAAGCTCCACGCTGAGAACCCAGCGAACCCGCTGCCATCGCTTCCGCCTGTCTCTGAATCGGCCGCTGTCGTTCTCCAGCGACTTAATGCGGAAGCGAAAGCAGACAGCACGAGCCACCCGTCGCGACAATAAGAACAGCGTGCTGTGTGTACTTGTGTGTCTGACTGTCTGTTGAGATTGTTACGCTGCTATCTTTTCTTGTCCCGTCCTTTTGTTTCTTCTTTATATATTTATATATTTTTCCCTTTTCATATGACGTGGCTGTTCACGTAGCCACCTTTTTCTCCTCTCTCCTTGGTTTATATTTCAATAAAACGGAGAGCGATCATCTCTTTTTTTGTGTCAAAGTCCGATGTACCTTTTTTTTTTTTTGTTGTTGTTGTTCTTGTTGTTGTTGTTGTTTTGCTCCTGCGTGTGAGCACTGCTCGCCTGAGCCCATTAGCATGTCTTTTGTCTTCTTCTTCTTTTGTCCAGCGAGCCTATCCGCGATGGTCTTCTAGCGCCTCATGAACTTTAAGACACGTGTTTCATTCGTGTTGTTGTTGTTGTTGTTGTAATTACACTGGAGAAGCTCGAGAGTGTGTCCACACACTCCCTCTCTCGCCAACACTTCTGTCGTCACATACAGAAAACTGGCCGGTGGCGGTATTTTTTTTTTTTCCACCGTTGCACTTCATGGACGTGCTCAAGTCCGCACTTGATGGACCTCGCAAGCTACTCTCTTGTTCTTCTTTTTTTTCCCACAAACTGTTGTTTTATGTTGGTGTGTGTGCGTGTATGTGCGTGTTGTGGGCGACCAATGAGTTTTATTATTTTTTTTTTTTTCAATCTTTGGTTAGCCTCTTGATCCCTCAATCACAGGCTGTTGCGGTCGTGTGTGTGTGTTCGGTGAAAACGAGGGCACGCACAGCTCGGGTCAAAAGTCCACTGTAGATGTTGGCGGTCAGCGACGTAGTTTTTGTCGTGTGATGTGCCCTCTTCTTTCGCGTGAGCACTCACACATTACGCTCTTACCTCTTCATCCCGTGAAGGCAGCGGAAAAGACGAGTATTGTTCACGATCTCCGCAAGGGATCTGCCGCCAGCCTAGTGCTCTCTGCGCCGTAACCTTACTGTTCTCCCTCTTTTGTGCTTTTCCCACTTCATGATATATATATTTTTTTGCGGAGAAGAAGTACGCTCCGTTCATTGTGCTAGTTTTCTCTTTTGGAAATCACCCCTCCTCGCGACGACACACATGCGAATAAAACCGAGCTCGTTGAGAAATTGAGTCGCACGCAGTCATGGACCACCTTTGCTTTCCATTGCCGTGCGTCTGATCGGTCCCTTTTTACGTATGCTCGTGTTGCTGTGGTTTCCTGGTTTTTTTTTTTTTCAAAGAGCTCGTGGTCTTGCCAGCGCTCCTACTCTCGCGACCCTCATCGACCGTCGCTGAAGTGATGATATGCTCGCGGGTTTGATGTGCGCTCTCCTGTGACCTGCTGGTGTGTGTGTGTGTGTGTGAGCGCGTACGTATGCAGCACGCGGAGTTGCGTACACGGCAAGAACTTTTCAAACAAAAAAAAAGGTTTGCGTCAGAGAGCATGAAGGAACAGGCAGAAGAGGAGCGGACAGCGTCAGTTTGTTCTGTCGCTCACCACCTTTCAGCTCACGTACCTCTGGGAGTCTATTTGGTGTCCCCTATTCATCGCCCTAGCCGGAGCACACGCGTGGAAGAAGAGAAAAAAGTGTCATCGGCAAAACTCGAAGCCAGCGAAAAAAGGGTGAACATCACGAGGCGTCTTCTTTTTGTTTCCGTACCCCGTACCAAGGCGTGCACATCACATTATCCACGCACGAGAACGTGTGGATCACCGCGGTATGTAGAATACCGCAAAGGGAAAAAAAAATCTAATAAGTCAAGGCGTTGCGCGCTTCGACACATCTGGGTGATCTCTACTTCACATCGTACGGAAGCGCGTGCTTATAGTACGTTGCTTTAATGCGAAGAGAAAAAGGTCAAGAAGAGAGAATCGGGTTTTCTTTTTGCTCTTCCCGGACGTCTCAGCTGTCGTGGTCACATTTTGCCGCGACACGTTTCGGTTTCACCTCATCACCTTTATTGGTTGCGCTGACGCTTCTGGTGCTCTCTGTGCACAATACACACACACCACGCCACGCCACATCTCACGCCCTCTCTCTCTCTTCTTATTCTCCGCTCTGTGTGTCTGTGTATTTCTCCTACTTCTCATTCTCAGCCACACGACCATCTCCACGTGAATAATTTTCACTTTGGAAAAAAAGGCACTTTGCATTCACTCATCCTTTTCTTTTTTTTTTCCTTTTTTTTTCTTCAAGTCGTCTAAACGCTTTACGAAGAATCTCTTTGCAGTCGATTAAAAAACAAGATTGTGTGTGTTTTTTTTTCCCATCCGAATCTCGCCACTCGCGCATAATTTAGCTGTGTATTGGTCTGCATCGTGTCCGTGACTGGGTGTTTGCGTACGCTTTGTGCATCTCCGCATCATCTTTTTCCCATTCTTTTTTTTTTTTTTTCTTCTTCTTGTTCTTCTTCTTCTTTTCTTTCCGCGTCTCGTACGGACCTTATTTCTTTTTTTTCCCCTCTTCCTTCCCATTTGCGCGTGTGTGGGTGTGTGATACTTCTGAAATTTGTTTCAATCCGCGTTGTTCTCGTTTTTGGTTTTCCAAACCGCAGTCTCTGCTACCAGGTTGGTTTTAGCCTTCATTTTCTCTTGTCTGTGTGTGTAGCTTGTTTGTTTGTTTTTTGTTTTTGTGTTTTTTTTTTTTTGTGTGTTTCATCGACGCGTTCTCTCGTTCTCAGTATATTCAACTAATACAGTGGTACCTGTTTTCTCATCATCTCGAGTGTGTCTGTTATCTTTTCTTTTTTTTTCTCTTTTTTTTTTTCTCTTTTTCTTTGATTTCTCGGGCTCATTCACTCTTCTTTGAGTGGTGTCCTTCCTTTCATTCTCCCTGCGTTGTTTCTCTTCTGTGTGCGTGTGTGTGTGTGTGTCCCTTTTTCCCGTTTACTCTCGTGTTCCGTCTCTTTATGCGATGGCACAGCTCTTTGTGGGTCAGCTGCCTTTCAACAAGTTCTTCCCCGAAGACCTCGAGCGCATATTCGCGCCGTACGGCACCGTGGTGGGTCGTGAACTCTACGTACGGAAAGGAAACGGCTTTGTTCTGTACCGCACGACAGACGAAGCGGATGCCGCCATCACGGCGCTGCATGGCCGCTACTACGTCGAGGGTGGTCGCCATCAACCCATACAGGTCATGTACTCCAGAGGATCACGTTTAATTTCCGAATTTGGACTCCGTCATCGGGCTCTGTGCATGTCCGCTCGCGGAGGTCACGGCGGTGACGCACGCGTCGCGCCGACTGTCGACGACGACGCCGGCAAGGAATCGCTGAGCTCAGGCAGGCTTTCTACGATGGCGAAAACAAATGTCAAGTTAGCGGAGGAGACATCAAAGCCCCCCGCCGCCTCCTCCCCCTCTCCGGCCCCAGGGCAGCTACGGTACCCCGAGTGTGTGCCGTACCATCTCACCTCGACAGCCGTGAGCAGACCTCCGGTGCCTCACTGGCAGCGACATGACCAGCCCTCGCCCTCGTGCCCGAGTGCACAACCACTGAACCGCCTCGTTGTGATCGCCAGCGGCGGATCACAGGAACCGGCGGTGACGCGGAACAGTGTGACCACCAACGCAACCGCAAACCACAGCAGCGCGATTGAGCTCGCCCCCATCGCGGCAGAAGTCCATGACAACACGAGGAACGCGCACCTGTGGACTCAAGCGGTGGGTCACAGTCCGTTGACAGAGAAGAGCCGCGGTGACGGGTCTGCGGAGAGCTACCATGCGGTTTTCGGACCGCCTCTGACTCACACGCTCGCAGGAAACGCACAGTCGGCCTCGTCTGGTTTCGCCTCCCTCTCTCCGTCAGGGCCATTGGGCGCCCTCGCCACGTCACCGACCTCGGTGGCGACGAGCGACGTCTATGGTTCCGCGCTCATGTCCGCGGCGTACATCAGTGTGTCCAACTCGGGCACGCACCCGCATGCGCAGCCGTGTTTAGTGCAGTACGTTGTGTACCCAAACATGGCTGTGACGAACAGCAGTGCGACCGTGGGCGGGTCTACGTCTGTGATGTCGCCGGTGATGAATTCCACGTCCACGTCAGGCGGTGTGTGGGTGATCCAAGGGACGAACGCGATAGGGCCCAGCACCACCTACAATCGGGAGAACACGCATCTGAGCCTTAACAGCCAACCCTACTTCTCGCCGTGCCAGCTGTCACAGTCTGCGACGCCAGCGGGTCTGTCAGCCGTGATGCAGACCCACAACCCGTCCATAACAGTCTCTGGCGATCACCTCTCGCACGCATCGATGATATCACCCGGTCGCTGGGCGTCCACGTCCGCTGCTCCGCGCGAATCTCCCCAGTCACACGTGTTTTCGGCCCACGCCAACCGCCACTACGTCGTCCAATAAACGCATACACCTCAGCTCGCATCGATGTACACGTCAGTGTGCCGGTGTGTGTGAGAGTGAGAGGACGAAGAAAAAACGGAGGTGCGCGAGCGGTGCTTCTGTTCGATCGGCCACAGGTGCTCCGCTATCGGGTGTAAAATCGTCTCGATAACGCCGCGTATGGCTCGTCACTGCGTGAAAAAAAAAAAAGATCACGCAATCCTCGGCGCTGTGGATTATCGCCGTTTTTTTTTTTTTTGTTGTTGTTGTTGTTGTTTTTGTTTTTGTTTTGTAACTGTTGACTTCTCGCACTTAAGTGATTATTTCACAGCTGTCTTTTTCCATTTTGTTTTTGTTTTTGTTTTTGTTGTTGTATTGTTTTCTCATTTTTTTTTTCTCTTCTCCTTCCACAAATCTTTGCAGACATATTTTTTGCTGCTTACAGATATCACTTCATGTATTGGTTGACGACTTGAGTTTAATGACGCTCATTCTTTCTTTTTTTTTTCCTCGTTTTACCTGTGCTACTCAGGCTTGATGAATGCAGTGTCATCGTCGCACGCGCTCTTGTTAGGATCATCCTTCTGAAGAGGGTCCTTGTTTTTTTTTTTTTTACAGCCGTTCGAACTCTTTTCTTTCTCTCTCCTCGCTTCCAAGTTCATCTTGAAGCTGCACGCGTACTCGACACTTCTTTGTTTTTGTTTTTCTCGGTTTATTCCCAAGAAAAAGTGTTTCTCTGTTTTTGTTTTTGTTTTTGTCCTTTTTTTTCACCCTCACCACCACTTCATAGCTGCCTCAGTACCACAGGCATCAAAGAGAGGGTACATACGCATACGCAACAGCAAAAAAAAAAAAAGGAACGCACCGTTTGTTTTCTTTTTCTTCTCAGCCGTACGTCTGATGTGTGCAGAGAATGCGATTTATTTACTAATGCCTGTCGTCGGTTACAGATGTGGGTTTTTTTCTCTCCTTTGGCGTTACGGTTGTGACGTCTCGTCTTACTTCCCTTTCAGCGTTTCTCAGTCTCTCATCTGGTCTCGCTTGTCCTGTGTTGTTTATGCGTTTTTGTTGATGTCTTTCGGGAATTCCTCACAGGTGCGATTCAAAAAAAAAAAAAAATAATAATAATAATAAATGTACATCAATGTCAAGACAGCGTGCAAGCAAGACGCGACAAACAAAGAAAGAAAAATAAATTAAAATAATACGGCAGGCGGAAGATTTGTAACTACATTTGAGTGTTCCGCAATGAGGTCAAGTCACATTTGAAACGAAACGCGCGATGCCAAGATAAGGCCTTGAATCACTCTGGTATTGTTTGAGAATGTTTCATGTTCTCCCACACCCACGATCATTGGCGGTGTGTGTGTGTGTCTCTCTCTCAGACTCACATTTGTATCCTTTTTCCCTTCTTTCGTGACATTCGTACGTTTTTTTTGTTTTTTTTTTTCTGTGTTATCGGTGTTCCTTTGAAGGGGGTCTCCTCCTTTTTTTTTTTTCTTTTATTGTCCTTTCCCTCTTCTTCTTTAATTTTATGTTGTCCCTCTTCATCCTAGCCCGTTTTCTTCAAGGGAAATTGGGGCTGTGGACAGATGGGATCACAAGCACGCCAGCGTCGTCGGTGAACTTCCACCAAAGCTCCGGAGCGGTCTGATTTTGTCTCGCGCATTGTTTTGTCTTTGTTCCTTTCACACGTGCTTACATTTTACGCCGGGACGTTTTTTTTTTTTCCCCGAGAATGGGTGTCGAGTATGTTTTTCATTTCCGTTTCACGCCGCCGTCTGATATCCTCTCTCTCTCTCTCCCCCCTCTTTTAGGAAACGGAGCAGTTCGCGTAAGCGTGACGAAGAGGTCGGTCGTCTTCCCGTGTGTGTGTGTGTCTGCACATCATCCCGATGATGGAAGCTGAAGGTGTGTGGCACTGGTCGTGAACAAAAACCATCTCTGTGCTCGCTCTTTCAACTTTTCTCCTTCTCGATTGTTTTCCCACAATAATGGCTACTTGGTTAGCTCACAGGAGTACGAACCAATAAAAAAAAGAAAAAAAAACATTCGCGTGGGACGCTTATTGCGACATGGGCACCTGTACATACGGACACGGGTACGGCCAGTCGAAATCAAAAAGAGAGGTCGCTACAATTGTTCGTGTGCGCGAAGGGTACATGTGCTGCTATTCTTCTTCTTCTTCTTCTTCTTCTTTTTTTTTTTTTCGCTACTTGTTCGTGTTTCTCTCCTGTTGGGGGTTGTTTGTTTAATTGACTTTACTTCATTCTTCTGTGATTGCCTTGAACCGATGACTTTTGGGTGAACGGGTGTTGTTATCCAGTTGAGGTGCCGCCCGGTCGTCTCGCCTCTTCTCTTGTTATTTTCTTTTATCTGCCCCTCTACATTATGCCGTCGCTCTTCGTGATCTTCTTCTTTTCTTTCTTTGTTTTTTTTTTTCTAAATCTCCTTTCGACCTGAATGGTGTTGCAGTTCCTCATGTACTCGAAACCATAGATATAGGTATATCTTCTCTTGGTTCCCTTTGAGCTACCCGGCAGTAGCTCAGTGACTCTCATTTGATTTGTTCAGCTTTGTAATGTCATGTCACTTTTTTTTTTCTTTCATCGGAGGGACCGCGCCTTTATTCTCTGGACTTTTGTTTCCTCTGAGTGTATTCTTCTTCCTTTTCTTTCTTTTCCCTCTCATGCGGCGCACGAGTTCGATCGTAGCACGCACACGCGAACTTCCTTTTTTTTTTTTTTCTCGCTCCGCGCGCGGTGAGGCGAAGGGTTTGTTACACACGGAGTGTGGTACTCACACACACACACACACCCTCTTTGGTCCTCCTCTCTTCTCTCCCTCACGCTCGCGTTCCCCGAAGAAGGCTTCTCTCGATCCTCTTCTTTTCGGAAGGTTGCCCACATTAACAGGAACTCGGTTCTTCGGTGTTGTCTGGGTTTTGGATGTAGGCTGCGTCGGAAGAAGAGACGAAACAGGTGGCTTAAAACGAGTGCCTGAGGATGTGGAGTTCTATTCGCGAGAGCATCATCTCTGTCTTGTCGTTTTGCATATGGGCATCACCACGGTCACGAATTTAAAAAAAAACACGAATAGAGAAAGCGGCAACACGGATAGGGGAGGGAGCGTCGATCGACGCAGTGTTTCTTCACTCGTCTCTGTGTGCGCCGTCCTCTCTCTCTCTCTCTCTCTCTCTCTCTTTGTCCTTCATGTGTCGTGCCTTTCGCAGCCAGAATCGCTGCGTATAGAACTGTGTGAGAAGCGCCAGCACTCGCTCGTCACTCACTACGAGAAGTAAAACACCGTCTTGGGATGCGCTTGCGTACCTGAGGTGTGTGCGCCGTCGAAGAAAGAGGATTTGGCTTTTACGAACGCAGTATGCTCTCACCCGCGTGTACCCCTCCCCCCCCCCCCCCCTCATCTTGTCACTTCCACATACATTGCCTCTTTTCTTCTGCGCACCTCTGACCTCTCCTCCTCGACTTCTTGTCTTCTTCCTTATTTTACCTACTTCCACACACGTGCACTACGTTTTTATTTTTTTCGTTTTGCATTCGCTCACTACCGCCCATGCTCTCTTGTCAACCTGTCAACGCGATTCTACTGGGTTTAAACGGAACATTGGTGGTGTTGTTTTTTTGTGATCCTTGTTTATTCTAGTGGCATTCGTCGTTTCTTTTTTCTTTTTTTTTTTTTTAACTTTGTTTGTTTTCTGTTTGAGCGTTTTTACAGAAGCAACAAGAAAGGGAAAAAAAAAGAAAAAGAGACATTCGACAATCACGTCTTTTCTCTCTCCCCCCTCCCGCTCTTTAACCTGTGCTTTTGCAGACTGCGTGCGCACCTCTCTCTCTCTCGTTTGTTTCTTCTTTTCTTGTTTTATTCGTATATTTTTGTACGAAGGGACAAACCTACCTGTTCTCTTTCTTTGATACCACAAATAACCGTCTCTCGCCCCCTCGCCTCCCTCCCCCGTCGCACCGCACGCAAGTTGTGTGTGTCAGACTGTTCATCTCTCTTTTGTTGTTTTTTTTTTGTTTTTTGTTTTTTCTTCCTCTTCTCTCTCTCTCTCCTTTCCTTGTTTTTTTTTTCTTCTTTTTTACGTGGAGTGACCTGTTGGGGAGAGCGTTTACATCCATCCACAGGTTTAATACATTTCAAGAACGGCTGCATATACTCTCTCTCTTCGCTCGTTCGACAAGTCAAGCTCCTCTGCTTTGTTTTCGCTCTCGCTTTCGTGTTCTCACGTTTGTTTTTTTTTTTTTTTCGTAACGTATACGTTTAGTACATTTTCTTATTAAGTCGTTTTTTTTCTTGTGTAGTTACTTTTTTTTCCTCCGCCTCTCTCTCTCTGATACTGGTTTCTCTCTGCAGTTTTTCATCCGCCAAGACTCCTCGGTTCAAATTTCGGTTTTTTTTTTCTTTCTTTTTACTGTCAGGCCAAAAACACCTCGTTCATCTCATCACAGCTCCCCTGAAAAAAGTATCTTTCTTTTTTTTTTTTTGTATCGCTCTGCCAACAACCAAGAGTCTTGGCTCCTCAGAATACGCTGAGTGCCTCTTGTGAAGCTAAACAGAGAAGAACTGCACAAGACATAGATATTTCTCTCTCGTTGCAAAACGGTACTTCGACTCGGTTTACTGTTTAACAAAAAAAAAAGAGTTGATCGTTTACGAGCTATCACCAGTTCATTCGGAGGGCACTTCTTTTGATCTCCTGAGTGTGTATTTGGAGTTTCGCAGCCCTTTCTCTCTCTCTGTACGTCCGCAACAGCAAAAGAAAAAAAGGAAAAGGCTTAGCCGAAAACCAAAGAGAGAAAAGAATACAGCGATTCGGCGAACTAAACAGCTTGTGCGCCCCGTGTTGTGACGCGCAGCTGCTTTTTCCCCTCTTTGGTTCTGCATCTTTCTGTATCTGCCACTGCTGCTTATCTTGGTTTCTTACCCTATCGCGGTCTGAGGTTTCCTGTACTAGTCAACAGATTACATTTGGTCAAGACCCCAAGAAAAAGAAAAAAAGCGAGTTTTCGTTTTTCTTTTCTTCTCGTCCCGTGAGAGGTTGGATCAGGAAGAACAAAAAAAGGAGATAGCGAGAGAGAGAAAAAGCGTACACAAAGGCTCGCTCTTCACTGTCGCTTCGTGGCTGTTACTGCATTCCTTTACGTCAGCCGAGGCATCTCTTTTTTTTTTTTCTGCCGTTCTTTCACTCGTCCGCACCCCCCCCCCCCACACACACACACGAAGAGTTCTGCATCAGTCTAGTACTTGTACCTCTGTGCGTGTGTGTGCCTGTGTTTGTCAGCGAGTTATCAACCGGATTTACTGTTTCGTTTTTGATCTCCTGCGTGTGTTCGTACTTTGTGGCAGTGGGTTTCTGTCTCCCTCACTCTTATTTTTTTCAACTCAACTAGCTTTCGTTTTTTTTTTTTAGTTTACTTTTGACAAATTCCTTCTCTCACATCTTTTTTTCTTCCAAAAGGACCGCTGCGAAAGAACAAGTAAGTAAACCTTTCTCTCTCTCTCTCCCGCACCGAACTAATTATTTACCACTCACTACCTCACTCAGAGAAGTTACTCTTGTTTGTTTTTGTTTTTGTTTTTCGCTTTCTGTTTTACCATCTTACCTTGATTTCTTCCTTTGCTCATACTTCTTTTTTACCTTCTCGTACTCTTTTTTTTTTTTTTAGCTTCCTTGAAGCTGTTTCAGTGTGTTCTTGACTTTTCCGTCCTTTCTCTAAACTCGCTGTCCGCCTAGTCGCACACGTAAAATCAACAGATATCTCCTTCGTGGGGAGTTTTGTGTTGTGTTGGGCTTCACGCTCTCCCTCTCTCACACACGCGCACACATACATCTGGTCTATTCACCTCTTTGATCAGTGTAGACGTCGCGTTTGTAGCTTTTTTTTTCTTGTTTGTTCTTTGATTGCTCACCTATTTGGTCTTTCTTTGTGCGTGTTTTTTTTTTTTCTCGTGCGTGTACTTCCTCTTTTTTTCTTTTCTCGTTCTTTTCGTTCCTCGCGTTCACCTGAGCGAAGTCAAGGCAACACACGTGTTGAGTTCTCTTCACTGTAGTTATACGCTTGTAGCTGGTCTCTCTCTCTCTCATTGGTTGTGCTGGTCCGCACCAAAGTGACGTATCCATTGTGCTCTCCGTCGGTCCTCCCTTCCATACTCCGAACTGCTTTTTTTCTTTTTTTTGATCTCTTCCTTCGTTTACTTATTTACGTCTCCTCACTCTCTGCCTATTAATTCACCTATTTGTTTAAGGGTTGACCCTGTTTTTTTCTTGTTGTTGTTGTTTGTTTGTTTCCGCTTTTGTTCTTCTCTTTTCTTCCTTCCCTCACTGGGTCAGAGCATTGTGTCTTCGAAGTCTCTCCGATTGAGGCTCAAAAGTTACAGATATACGCGATTGTCGTCGTTGTTCCCTCGTGGATATATCTGCTTCTCCGCCCTCTCTCTTTTTTTTTTTTTTCTCTGCACCCTTTCTGGCTCGCTTCTCGAATTATACCGATTACTGCGAAACTTAAGGTGAACGAGAGAACAAAAAAAAAGTCATTCTCCGCTCCTTCCTCTCGCCCAAGTCGCGTTTTTTTTTTTTTTGTGTGTGTGTGTGTGTTGTGCAGCATCTCATACACTTTTCACTTTGTGCGGGAAAAAAACAAAAAAAAAGGTAAAACAGCTTTTTCTTTTCTTTCCTTTTTGTGAGGAGAAAAAGCGAGGAAAACAGTAGGAGCTGCTTGAGTAAACGCAGAAGAAGGGGAGGGCTGACCACACAGAGTCACAATTGTCGGCATTTTATCATTCTGACGATAACCGCAGAAAAGACACACACACGACCACTCAGACACGCAGAGCCCAACAGAGATCGACTTGTGCGCGCGCGTGTTTCTTTGTTGTCGTCCGGGTTTTTTTTTTCCTTGTGGTCATCCGCTTGTCAGTTGGTTTTCTTCTTTCTGTTTGAGGGGGGGTTGTCTTGCACTCTTACCATTCTTCTGTTTTTGGTTCGACAAGCTCGCCACTCACGAACATCCGACAGCAAGTGCGACCGTGTAGGCATCAGACGAGTTAACACTATCATTCGCCGTTTGCGTGGGTGTGTGCGGGTGTGGGTACGTGCTGACGTTTTCTTGTGTTTTTTCTCTCTTCCTACTACTATCGTGTCACTTTTCAGCTCCTCTTCCTCTCTTCCTACTTGACTCGGACCTTCTCGTTCGAAACCGGTAAGAGTTGGATCGACGGCGGAGGAGAATCGACAATATAGTCCAGAGAGCCCCTACCATACCACTCGTGTCGTCAGTGAGGATCTTCCTGGCCAATCGCTTTTGTTTTGTTTTGTTTTGTTTTTGTGTGTGCGTGTCTTTCTGATCAGTCGCCATTGAACAGCTTCGGAGTACACAAGGTTGGTCAGCAGGAACTACCAAGTGCGAAACAGAAAGACCGTGCAGTCCTAAGAAACAAAACAAAAACAAAGGAAAAAAAAAGACGCGAAAGCGCAGCCACTCAATTTGTGTGTGCACGCACGTTGTCTTCTTTACTTAGTTTTTTTTTGTTGTTATTGTTGTTCTTTGTCAGCTTGTTGGTGTGTGCGCTTGAATCTCCTTCTGACGCTTTTCTGACACGCGAATGGCGCATCTCTATGTTGGTCAGCTTCCGTTTAAGCACTTCAGTCAGCTTGACGTCACGAAGATGTTCGAGCGGTATGGGCAGGTGTCGAAGGTGAAGTATCATCCGTCGAAAGGCGAAGCGTTCGTGACGTTCGACCACACGGCCGACGCGGACGACGCGATTAGGTCTTTACACGGAAAGATAGCCATGCAGGGCCGGAAGCAGCCACTGCAGGTCTTCTACGCGAATAGCACACTCAAGTGGTCTTGGTTTGGCATTCAACACAACCTCACACATCACCACCGCAACAAACGGAGTGTGGCTTTACCCACATTTATCGTCCGCACGCCGCCACTCTCGCCGACGCAGTGGCGCGATGAAGAGGTGCCGCCTGCACCGGGCATGGCGCCGCTGCCCGATTCTTCGGCGTCCGGCACAGGCACAGGATCGAGTGGGGACTCGCGACACGCGGCACCGAGCGTACCTGTGTTGTCCTTACCGTTTACGCAGAAGCAGTTCGAGGAGGTCCTCCGTCAAAGCGAAGCACAGCAGAACTCTCTCCTCGCCGTGCGGGATGCGGCCGCGGCAGCCGGCAAGACAGTCACCTCATCGGCAACGGCGAGTGTTCACGCCACAGATCCGATGCAGGGGATGCCGAGCTCGGCGACCGCACACGCACACGCACACGCGGGCGCGCACAGTCCACCGGTCCCTGTCTCCGGTGCAGCTAGAGAGAGAAGTGCTGGGGGTATGCCGCCTCCCACAATCGGTACGTCGTATCGGCCACCGGAGTACCCCTTGACAGTACCGTCTCGGTCTCCCTACGTGGTGCACGGGCAGGCGCCGCAGGCACTTGGACCACACACGCATCAAGCGCTGCCGACAGGTTCAGTGATTCCGGGAAGCGCGCACGCGGCGCCTCCACTCACCGCCCAAGGTCTGGGCGTTGCAGGCCCGGCGTTTTCCCCGCCTGTCGCTCTGCATATTGCGGGACCTCCAGAAGCAGCACTGGGAAGAAACCCGGACAGTCGATGTTCGTCCATCTCGTCGTCACCGAGTTCGCCCGGCAAGCGCGGCCGAATTGAAGAGCGTCCCGATGCCAGCGGGGTGGGTGGTGGGGCGGTTTCGTTAGCGGGTACGGGCAGCGGTGTGATGAGCGGGCCCTACGCGATTCCCTGGAGACCAGGGGCAGTCGTCGCGTCGCCGTCCTCTGCACAGCACAATCCATATCTGCGAGCGCGGTTTGGTAGCTCGTCTGGTGACGATGAGGATTACGGCACAGTGTATGACAACGCGCAGAGTGGGCCCATGCGGGTTCACGTCGATCAGGGACGTGGGCGTGGCAGCCAGGAGCGCCTCGGTAGCCCAGACAGTCAACAGAGCGTACATTATGGCGCGTCAAGCCAGCCGATGGTGCACTCCACGTTACCCTCGCCGACACAGCTATCACAACAGCCGCCAGCGCCTCTTCGATCTGGCTTTGCTCCGCATCACCATCACCACAGCTTCCACTCCAAACCGAAAAGCAGTTTCTCACCCGCCGCGCAGAGCCCGCCTTCTTCGCTTCCCACGAGACCAGCCACCGTCGCACGCCAACAAGATCAGGCGCCATCGCAGCAGCCGGTGGCCATGCGCCGTCCGAACTCACCGAGCGTCGTGTACAGTCCGTCGGGTGCTCTTATAGGGTCCTCCCGACAGGCTGGACTACCAGCCCTTCCGGCTTCGCAGTCGATGATGCCGCCCCGTTCCGCGTCAATGTTCGTTGGTGACGCGAACAACACACCGATGATGGGCTCACAGTACAGTGTCTCGTACACCGCAGGCTCCACGTCGTCAAATCGAACAAATTACGCATCGTCTAGCGGCAGCCCCGCAGCCGTCACTGGAGGACCTTTTGTACCTCAGCCACAAGGGCTGCACATGGGCGTAAACTTCCCTCCGCCGATGTCGTCCCCAGCGGAATTCGGGCTCCCCGGCAGTTACAGCCTTGCCAATATCACACACTCATCGAATAGCGCGCAGCTAGAGCAAAATATGTCCGGTGCAGCTCCGGGCGTTCAGTATGTGCTCAGCGCCTCGCAGCACTCAGCGACAGGAAGCTACTCGGGCGATGTGCCATTCCCTATATCGCAGCGACACCCACAAGCTCAGATGACATCGCAGCAGCCACCGCAGCAGCCACACCCGCAGATGCAACAGAAGACGTACGTGGGTCCCCCGACGCAGTTGTCTGGGCCGTCCTCACATGCCGCACAGTACCCAGTATCGTACCCATCCGGCGAACAGATCAGCCGAGGGGTATCCAAGCGAAATGTGAAGCCCAAGAAGTAAGCGGAAGAGCTCGCAGTCGCCGCCGATGAATGCGCGAACAGCTGTGTGCGCGTTCCACGTAAACCGCCACGTTGGAGAAACGAGAAAAGGAAAAGAAGAAGAGTTTTTCTCTCCGCTTCTGTCGCCTTTAACTGACATGAGAATCGACTGCCTCAACATCACATCATCCGTTCATAGTTCGCCGATGAGAAGGTCGCCTTGTTAGCCTCTCATCTCACCTGATTGGCGCCCTTAACTCAGATGATGTTAAAAAAAAAAAAACTAAGCAGACTGCACCGTGTCGTTGATCACAATGCGTGTCTATCTTTCTGTCTCCGCAGGAATTGGATCTTTTGGTTTTTTTTTTTTAATGGTAAGTTGTTACTCCATCTCTGTATTTAGTTTTTCTTTTCCTTTTCTTTTTTTTTTCCCCCGCGTGATTTACATCCTTAGGATACAGTACCTAGTCTCACCCGCAGTTTGCTTCTCTCCTGCTCCCCGATACTCTTCTCACAACATCTTCCTCAGTGTCTCTCAGTCTCTCTTTGTTCCGCTGGTGATCGATCAAACGACACCGGCAATGCCGCTCCAAAAGCCAAGGTGAGAACTCTCAGTGAATTGAGTGGTGACGTGTTTCTCTCTCTGTGTATCGAGGCGGAAATGGTCAATCTGCTGCACATTGTATTGGTGAACATCCGCTAGGAAGCTGTACCACTGTTTTTCTTTTTTTTTTTTCTTCTGTTTCTTCTCTTTACAATTGATTCTTCGCGGTTTTTTTTTTTTTTAGCGTCATTTTCAACACCACACACACACACGCATAGTCACACACACACACAAAAAAAAAAAAGAACACATACTCGTTGTCGATGCTTTGCTCTGGTTTTCTCTTTTTTTTTTTTTTGAGCTCCTCAACTTGTATGTATAACGTGAGTGTGGTCATACTGGTGGACAAGTCGCTGGACTTTTACCCCTCTTGTTTTCTTTTTTTGTTTTTTCCCCCACTTAATAGTAATGTTCCTCTGTGGTTGAGCCACTGCATCACCAACTTGGTCCCCCGCCCTCATCTTAGACACACACACACACTTTATTGTTGTTGTCTTTTTTTTTTTTTCGTTTGACGTGTCCATGCTCACCGGCTATCAAATTGCTTGTTTCTCTTGTACTTTGCTTAGGCTGCTTGTTTTGCTGCGTTTGTGATGAGTCGTGTCAGTGAACTTTGTCCTGCGTTTCCTTCCGTTTATCCGAGTGTTCTCGTGTGTGCGATACTGCGTTCGCTTGACTCGCCGTTGAGAACAAAGGACACAATCAAAGAGACCCTGTAGTCTGTTCGAATTCGCCAATCCGGTGTTGTTGCTGTTGTTGGTTTCCAAGTGCTATCATGATTTCTCTCATCCATCTGGTGCATACGCTGCTGGTTTCTGTGGATTGAATTCGACTCTTCTCGTTCCTCCGCGCACACGATGGTGCTGGTGCTGGTGCTGGTGCTCGCTGTGTGTTGTGTGAACAGATGTGGCCCCTTGGGCGTGTCACTGTACTTTGGTTTCCGCATGCGCCGTCCTCGGGCAACGCTCCTGTGTCGCTAGCATGAAGTATCTGCAGTTGGATGTTGTGTTTCCATCATTGCCCGGAAAACCACTACTGAATTTCATGTATAGGGTTTTTTTTCTCCTCTCCCCTGACGCACCAAAGTTTTTTCCCGATGGAAATGCATGGCCATCAGACATGTTAAACGCACGCGTACGCAGGCCTGCGTCGTCTACGTTATTCTTGATCCACAATATGTTTTCTTCTTTGTTCCTCCCTCTCTCTCTCTTGTATTTGACAACTTCCGTGTTTCTTTCCGACGCAGATAATAAATTTCCCTTTAACGTTTCTTGGCTTGTTGTTTTGGGCCTTTTTTTTTTTTCACGCCTCTCATTGGTTTGAAACCGTCCAGACACACAGATAGGTGTATGGGTGATAGCAGTGTCTTTTACCTGTATGTTGTGCACGAAATGGAAGAAAACGAACAACACGTGTCGCGAGGAGAGAAGAATAAAAAGGTGCAGCTCTGCAGTGTCAAACGAGTCGTGTGCTCATGAAGCAGCTGTTCACAGACACAAGCACATCCTTGACTTGTTTGGTTTCTCCTGGAACTCCGCTGTGACGTCAGACGTCACTATTCTCTGTTCGACCACGTTCGTTTTACCACGTTCTATTTTTCGTCTGACATGTTGGTTTTTTCTGTTTCGCCTTATGGTTATTGATGTTTATCAATCTTCTTTTTTTTTTTTTTTTCGTGACGTGGACGAGTGATCAGCCGCATTCCGATATTCGTGTCGCTGTGTTTCTTGGTCTTCTCTCTGCGTGCTTTCGTTTTTTTTTTTCTTTTCTTTTCTTCTGTACGCCCGTCAGGCGAGGTAGGCGACGAGAAACTGTTGAAATGAGTGTGTGGTTGCTGCTTTGATGTTCTGCGTCCACAGCTTGACGTCGAGTGAGGTTAACCTCAGTTGTCTCAAGCACACTCGTCCTTTCCCTACGCTCGGCGGCAAAAGTGTGTTTCGCTCAGTTCTGCTCACGCTCCAACACACGTTGATCTTGACAGAATAAATTCAAGTCGTTTCCCGAACTGTTTCCGGCTTTCGTTTGTCACCATCAAGAACGAAAACGATATTAATTGACGTGTTAGCCGAATTGGTGTCGTTTCAACATCACTCTTTGATTGACTCTTCTCTCATGCGTCTGCTTTGAAAGTTTACTTTTTCTTTCTTCGTTTTTTTTTTGTTTTTTAGTGCTGCCTTTTCTCAGCCCTCTCTCTCTCTTCTTTTCTTTTCTTTTCTTTGTTTGTTTGTTTGTTTGTTTGTTTGCTCTCTCCTCCACGAGCATCGTCGTGCGGGACGAGTGGAGAGGAGTGTTTGCTGCACCGATCGCATTTTTTTCTTGAGCAGTGAACTGTGTGAAGCACAGTGCATGTCAGGTAAATGGTGTTTTCGGTTTTTCCCCTCTCTTCTTCTTTTTCCTTCTCTTTTACATCCGCGTCAAAACACGTTGTCAGAGAGTGATTAAAATAGTTTGTGTAACTGTGTGAGATTGTTTGGTTTATGCGGTGCAGGTGTCACTGGTTGTTTCAGTCAAAAAGAAATAGATGTTATATTTGATTTTCACGTTGATATGAGATATCAGCTGCACTCGGTTGTTGTTTTCTTCATTTACTTATTTGTTTGTTTCTTTATTTATTTCTTTTGTGTTGAGAGAAATATTGTGTGTGTGCGTGTGGGTGTGTGGTATTGTGTCATGCGACCACGTTCCGCCCATGTCCCCACTCCGTCTGAGGCGAGAGGAAGACCACATCTGCTCATATCAGATATCTTCTTTTCTGCGAAGCCTAAAAGACGGTGCCATGCGACGCGACACAACAATAGTGATAGGCACGGTCAATGCGTATCGGAAGCGAGTGCCGGCTGCATGTTTTCCCTTTTTGTTGGTTTTTCTTCTTGTTGTTGTTCCGAGGGGTGAAGTGCACGTCCGAAGAGGAACCTCTTCTGTGCTCTTCTCGCGTTTTTCTCTGTTTAAGCGGTCGGACAATCCTGTGCACAGTGATGGCAGCGCCGATGAAACCACAGCGCTACTGTGGTGCTCGATGACTGTCGTGTAGCGACGAGTGATCACTAGAAGAACGCGTGCTCTTTTTTTTTTTCTTTTTGTTTTCAGAATTTCAGAGGTCAAACAAGGACAGGAAATGGTTTGTCACGTTTGAAAGGATATTCACGGCGTGCGTCTCCGAGAAGAGCGCCATGGTCATGTCAGCTGCATGTTAACGGCGTACACGCGTATGTGTGCGTGTGCGCGCTGACACCGAAATGGACCCGTCAGTCATTCGCTGGCGTCTCCTTTCTCTTGTTTGTGTCTGATTTGCTTTTTTTTTTTTTCAACTCTTCACGGTCCTAATGGGCTAGCTTTGTTTTTTCCGCGTGACCACCTCTCAGTGTCTTCAACACGCGTGACGGCATCACTTAATAATTTGTCTGTTTTTTCGCGCCTACGTCTTTGTGGACGGAAACACGCTTCGTGTGTGTTTATTCGCGTTCTCAGAATCTATGCGTGGATCTGCTTCACCGCTCACTGTGTCGCGTGAACCGATCAACAAAGGAATCGCCTTGACACCGTGCGCGTCAACAGGCACCTGAACAATGAACCAGAACCGAGCAGAGCGATCAGTGCAAACGGCGAAAAAGAAAATAAGATGGCGACGTGAGTGGAAGACGGTAGATTCGCCGCCGACAGCGCGTGCTCGATCGATGAGAAGTGAACATGTCTCGTCGAGACGTACCTGTCCACCTTCTTTTTCTTGTCCCTTCGCGCATGCGTTTCCCGTTGACCTGCCGTGAACAAGCGCTGTGTCTTTACTTCCTCTTCAGGTGTGTTTTGTCTGCCGTTGATGACGTCGTCAGTGCTTTACTTGGTATTTTACTTGTTTTTACTCTTTTTTTCGTTAAACTGACATCTGCACAAAGCAGATGATCCACGCGGTATCGTGACATACTTCTTACCCGCACACTACGTTCACGGGTGGTGGTCGTGCTCCCCGTTGACAACAGTAAAAGAAAGAAAAGGAAAAATATATCGGCCTCGGTTCGCGCGAAGAATTGATCAGGCGTGTCGAAGTGGTGATATTGTCGACGGAAAAGAAAGCGGCCGTTCTTCTCGTTCCCGCGGTGCCAGTTATAGTCCAAGTAGTGCAGAAGCGCTACCTCGGTCTTGACGTGTACATGCGTTTTGTCAAATCAGTGCTGTATTTTTTTCTTGTTTCCGTCCTGCACGTCCACGAGGTTTTTCACCCATCGTTTTCTTCTTCTTCTCTCTCTCCTCGCGCTTCACACCAGCTTCTTCATGATGGAGTAGCGCTGCCATTGGCTTCCTCTGCTTTTGTTTCTGTTTTTTGTTGTTGTTCGTCAGAAAAGAAAAAAAAAGAGTACAGCATGCGGTGGGACTTGGTTCAAATATGCCCTCTGCGGCCTTCTTTTTTTTTTATTTCCGGCTCTCTCCGACATCCAGCGCATGCCTCCTTGCATCCTACTCTTCTTCTTCGCTTCCTCTCATGCGCTGGCTCTGCTATTGCTGTTGTGATTCTTTCGCTCGCTCGCTCTCTCTCTCTCGCCCTCCCCTGGTGAACTTGGATCCCGCTTCCTACAGCTACATGTTGTGAAGAGGAGTAAGACGAGACGGTAGAAGGGGGGGTTGGAAATCGCATCGACGTGCATACATGTGTTTTTTTTTTTTTTAATATTTTTGTTCCTTTTTGTTCTTCTCAACAAGTGGAATGACTGCCTCTGCGCAGACGAGTAGTGATGACGTGACGCGTGACGCGTTCTGTTTTATCCTCCACAAGCTCACACATGCACGCCTTTTGTTTTTTTTTTTCTTCTTTTCTCCCTCTGTCTCTTCAGGACCAGCCTTGGATTTTCAAACATCTGCAAGGGGACTGCACAATCAGATCGATCAGCTCCTTTTAGAATTTTAAAAAGGAAAAAAGATTATCAAAAACATTGAACTCACGTCGGTGGAGTCCGCTCGTCGCCCAGACGCTAAGAAACGCATTTAGATTTTCAGATCGTGAGGAATGACGGAGAGGCACAGACCAAATATATTTTGTCTGTTATCATGTCTGTTACTCGACGTGTTGTGTGTGTGTGTGTGTGCGTGGCGCCTCTCCTCATTTTTGTGCCGCCACAAAGATGCTAAAAAATGCAGGTGTCTAGCCCATCACCACGGGTGCGCACGCGTGACCGTGCTGGCATGTGCGTGTGGAGGGGGTCGGTACGGACGTGTGCCGCTCTCCATTGGGTCCTGCCCTTCACACACACACACACACACACACATCTTCATCAAGAGCTGATGCGAGTGTTCTCTCACAACTATATGCGTGATATTCTCAATCCCCTTCTCCGCTCTTCTCGCTACCCCTTTCCATTCGTCCTCTGCCTCACGAGTCAGGACTCTCACACCAGTGGTATTCGTACCATTTTAGCTGATCTATCCGAATTCTCTCTTTTTTTTTTTTTGCTGTTGTTGTTTTCTTTTGTATTGGTATACACACAGACACACAAAGAGATAACATACCATCAAGAAATAATAAATAAATAAATAAAGTGAATAGAAAAAAGGGTAAGCAAGAGAAATGAACGGTGAAAATAATAATAACATGGCGAGTGGCACCACTGCGCGTCTGTTTGTGGGCCAGCTCAACTTTGAGGCGACAGAGTTCGACATTAGGCAGATCTTCTCCTTCTACGGCCACGTTTTGCACGTGAACATTCTGCGTGACAAGGAAAACAAGAGCAGTGGATCGGCCTTCGTGACGTACTCCTCCACCGATGAAGCTGACAACGCGATTCTCTCGCTACACGACCGGTACAACATGGGGAGGGACAAGCCTCTTCAGGTGTCGTACTGCCGCCGAAGTGAGCAGATCTCGCACTTTGGTCGCGAGCACATGATCAAAATCCGTGAACACAACAAGTCCAATCCGCTGCCGCCGCAGCAACAACAACAGCAACAGCAACAGCAGACCATGTACACCGCCTAGCCACCCACTAATGTGCGGAGGGGAGGAAAGGTATTCTCCTTTTTTTTCTTTTTGCAGCTTGGATGTGGATGTGTGTGTGTGTGTGCTGCCTAGTCAACAACAAGTAACGGCTCTTCCTACTTGAACATATAAATAACTTTACTCGAATGATGATTGTTTCTCTTCTTCTCTTCTCGTTCTCTTCTTGATTTCCCACTCACTCAATGGACCGAACTCCACGATACGGTGTGGTGATGTCGCATAGTCCGATCACGCCATCTTCTCTGTATGTCTTGAGGTCTGTTCTCCCTCGCTTGCGTTTTTTTATTTATACAGACACGCACACACGCGCATTGATATATCACTCTTGTGCGTCAAGACAAGCGCGTACGCTCACTCTATACACACAATAGTGCTTGTTCATGTGGGTGTTTGTGGCTCTTCTCTTCCGCTCTCTTCGCCCTGTGCATCAGTGCTGTTTCTTGGCACAAGAATGACCCAACAGAAGAGGGAGAATACACTGGACATGGAGACCCCTCCTTCTCTTTTACTTTTTCATCGTGCACTCTCGTGTCTGGGCGTCGTGCTCCACAATGCGAATATGTGTCGCTCAACAGCAACCAAACAGGAGAGTCAATGCAGAAGAAGAAAAGAATAAGTCCACGCTGAGGTGATGCGAGCATCGTCACTATCACGGAAAGCGCGAAGTCGTACTCGCTTGTGTCATAACTGTCTTTTCATTACTCTTGACGTGACGCGTGTCCATGGTGGTGTGTGTGCGGCGCCTGTGCCCTTGGTCGGCGCCGCGCGCGTACTGAGACGTCAAACAGTAAGAAAGAAAGAAAAAGATGCGTCGTGACGCATACAAACTCTGCGTATCAAGCGAATCGATAAGATCCATTCATTTCCTCTTTTCGCGCACTTCTTCCTCTTCTTCTTTGGTCGTGACAGTACAACAATCTTTTTCCCGACTCGAAGCCCCGCCTCGTTCTCTAACAAGAAAAGAGCGCGTTAGGTGGTGTCTTGATCTTTTTTTTTTTTCTCTTTGTGTGTGTTCATCATCACACTGCAGCTCTAATTTCAGCCACTTCATCGTCTGTGACGTACTAACAAGAAGAAACGAAAAACAGCGTGAGCGCACGTGGTCATCACCAACGAGCGGCCAATCGCGCGTCGGATACTATGAAACGGAAGCGAAGTCCCTCTCACTCGACGGAGTTCACGTCCTCTTCTCCGTCTGTAGACCCAGCGAATGCGGCCACCCCAGAAGATGAGCACGTGTCAGAGGAATTTTCTCTGAGTGGTATTCCAAGTGCGCTTCACGGCCTCGCACGCACACACACGCTGCGGGTCCGCGAGGCGTTCCGTGACGACCCCGCCGCTCTCTATCGCTACCTTGTGAAGCGGGAACCTCCCACCGACGAGGCTGGTCCAGTCAGCCGTCGTGGTGCGCATGTCTCGATCGACTGCCACTGGGCCATCCCATACGGTGGGGGCGGTTACTTACCCGATGACGCGCGCGCCGCACGTGACACTGTCGAAACGAAGAAGACGCAGAAGACGCATGCTCGCCAGGATGAGGGCCAGACCGGGGTGTGGATCGTACCACCTGGGTGGGGCGTCGTGACGCACCACGGCTCTTTGCTGTTTCTCGACCACGTCGCCCGTGAGGCGCACGACGAAAACCCGTTTTCCCCTCGTTGATGCCTGTATGCCTGTGAGTTGTGCTTGTTGTCTTCATCGTGGCTGGCCGATAGTCCGTGTGCGACCTGTTCCCCACCGCCGTGTGTCTGTGAAAAGTGCATTGTTGAACACAAAAAAATAAAAAATAAAAATAAAAAATTCATATCTCTCGTAAATTGTCAAGGTCTATCACGTGCGTAGTGGTACTCTAGCTCAGTGGCAGTTCCAACGGGCTATGTCAACGCGCGATCACCACTGAGCTCTGGTTCTCATTCACACTCGTTATGATGGTGTGCGTCTCCTTCTCACCCCACTGCAGCTCGTCTCTCTCTCTCTCTCTCCCGCACACACACACACACATATATATATATTCTCCTCCTTCTCCACGCATTTCTTCTGCATCGCACAGAACGTGTTTAAAACCTTGATATACACACACATATACAACTGTGGAGAAGAGAGACACACAGGACTGCGTGACGCGTGCTCGTTTGCCTACGTCCGTTTCTCTCGTGTCCCCCACTTCACTCTTTCCTGACCTCAATACCGCCACACGGCGCGCGAAGAGGAGCAGGGAGGCGAAGCAGGCACATCGTTGATCATTCGCAGACGTACGTGCTTGTTTCGATCTCTCTGTTGTGCTCTTGTTCTTTTAGGTTAGACCTCTGAGTGTTCATTGAGGGGTGCTCTCTCTCTCTCTTTGTCTGTCTTACTGTTCTTGTACGCTCTGTACACTAAGAAACTGGACTCTAACAGTTGTTGTACGCCTTTGCTTGTTTGTTTCGGTTTGTGGATTCACATTCTCTTCCTTCGTTCGCTTGTGCGTTCGCCCTTCTTTGTGCTCCCTTTTTTTTTGTTTTGTTTTTATCATTATTATTGAGGTTTTCTTGTCTATCGGTTTCTATTGCTGAGCTGTGTCAGAGAGCGCGACCCCGTGTGTGTGTGTGTGTTTGAACGGGAGTAGCCAGACCCGGTAGGCGAAGTGTCGCGCTAACGATCATTGCGGTTTCTTTTTTTTTTTTTTTTCTCGTATCGTCTTCCATATTCCTGGACAAGCGGGCTCTTTAGTCGCCCTCCTCTCTCCTTGTTAGGCGCACACCAACCCGTACGCGAGGTAGGATCGACAAGTGGAGACAGCAAGGAGATACATTCTTGAATCAAGAAAACAACCAAAAAAAAAAAAGTGAGAGAGAAGAAACATTAGTGGGAAGCGTCATGCTCGGGTTTAACCGAATAAAAGGATTTCTCCGCCGCTTCGGCATTCGCGACGGCAATGCGGCGCCTTCCGGTCCCACACCTGCCCAGAACAAGTCGACAGGTGCGTCGTCGACGGCAGCAGGCAGTGGTGGGGGTGGTGCCAACGGCCCCGCGGACACGTGCGCCTTCCTCGCAGGCTTACCACCAAATGCGGGCTCCCAGGCCATTCTACAGCGTATTGATCAGTTTATTGCCACGCGCAGCGTCGGTGGTCAGCCGGACGCGACGGAGGCGGCGCGAGAGGTGGACGTAAAGGCACGCGCCGACGGCAACGCCGTCATCGCGCAGTCGATGGACGGGGCCGAGCACAGCACGTCTGTGGACGGGGCACCGAGTCTTAGCGATGCGGATGGACATGAGATGAGCGACGCGAGTATCGGCACCGTGTCCACCAGCATCGCACCGATGGACCCGGCGCTCGCTCGTATGCTCACCAGCTTCCCAGAGGGGGTGTTGACGCCACGGCAGATGGACTCTCCCACAGCGAACACCAAAATCGCCCCGAGAGGTACGCGCAAGGGCCCCGTGCCGCCTCCGCTGCTCAGCACCTCCGCACAAAGCCGGTCCTCGGTGGGTGGTACGTTGAGCGACGCGCCGTTCTACACGCGGTTTCGAGCGCGGTATCCCAGCGTGAGCGCCGCTTGTGCAGTGGGTACCTCCCCTTTCGGCTCGGTGCCTGCCTCACCAGCGCACTCCTCAGCGGGCTCGGCAGCCGGTCCGACCAATGCGAACGCCTCCAGTGCCGCGGCGATCGGGGGTGTGGCTGGGTGTGGTGAAGGTGGTGATCTGCTAGCTCTGCTCCTCAAGGAGCGTGCCGATGTCCTCGACGCGCTGGACATTTGCATTCAAGAGGTGCCCTACACTGTACTCACGACAAAGACATGCGCGGATGACGCCACGACGGACGCGCAGGCGACAGTCGCAGCTGTGTGCGCGAGTGAGCCCACAAGCGCCTCACCCTCACCAGCGCTCGTGCCCGAGAAGACTGGGCTCTCCTCACAGCCCGCTAGCCAACAGCCGAGTCGACGAACCAGTGCAGGCAACAACGCGGGCGTCGACAAGTCCATCTCAGCGGCTGGCGCCGTCGCGAGTGGTCGGATGGGCGCGGAAGAAGGAGCGAAGGTCTATGATATGCATGAATGGCGTGCGCTGCTGCTGCGCATTGTTGAGTTGTTAATTGACGTCGATCAGGCCGTGTGTCTCGAGCGTCATTTACGTGCGATAGCGTCCGCGGGAGCCGCGACGTCAGCTCTCAGCGGCGCGACCAGCGCAGCGGTAGAGCAGCCAGTGTCAGAAGCAAGCACATCCGCGGTCGACGGTGCGAAGACCACGGCGCTCGCGTCTGGCCAGGACACGTCTAAAAAGAGCGCTGCAGCCACGAAGTCAACAGATGTTCCGAAGGGCCTGACCGACCAGGTGATTGAAGCGCTGCTCGCCACGGAGTGTGCGCTGGCTACATGGGTTGTCTTAAGGCATGTTCTTCAGCAGCAGGTGGCTGCTGCGGCTGCGGAGAAGCGACGTGCGCGATCAGATCGGCGTACCTCGGACTCCGGCCCGACCGTGAGTACCGCCAGCGCCACTGACACCCAAACGATTGCACCATCACCGGACAACGCGTCGCCCCATCACACCGCCGAGAGGCCGACCAGCGATATTCAAACCAACAGCCACGACAGTGTCGATCACGTGCTTGCAGGTGTGAGTGGAGCGCTGTCGAATGAGGAGGTTTTGTACCAACTCCTGTCGCGGGCTCCGCTCCGCTCACGCATCGTTGTTGACTGGCACAAGGTCATCCACGAGCTTCAGGGTATTCTGGGTTTCATCGATCCCAGTACAGCTGAGTGTATCGTGTGTGCGAGCTTCCTACACGACGACAATCGTGAGTTGATGATTAATATCATCCAATACCCGCTCCCACGCGTGCTCTTCGATCGTGTCTCGTCACACAAACGACGGGAGCCGGTCAAGCCTGTTATTCCACCCATATCTGTGTCCGTCAGCCCCTCCACGACGACAACGACCGTCGACGGCGCAGCCGCCCCTGCCGCCTCGTCCATTGCAACCGGACCCACAGTATCCGGTAGCGGCAGCACGCTCACAGCAGCGGCCCCCACCAACACGGCCGCACCCACGCCGGCCACGACCAGTGCCCCGTCCGCGGAAAGCGGAAACGATTTAGATCTGACCATGGATGATCTCGTCGCGGCCTCCACGCATCTCTACACGGACGCCATCGTGCGCACATGGCAGCAGTACTTGGAAGAGAGAGCGCTGTTGGCTGGCGTCGTGCACAACCAACGTATGCAGGTCAGTGAGCCCACGTCCTTTTCCGCCAACGCCTCGGCCCACTCCAGCGGCTTCTCATCGCCGCTATCGGCTGTGGACTCACGACGTGAGAGTGGGCACTCGATGGCGCGGCCGTCCATGACATTGCCTGTTCCGCTGCCCCACACCGACGTCGCCGCGCTCAACACGTCCAATACTGGCAACAGACCAGACAAGAAAGCAGCGGACAGCGCGATGGCGTCGGTGGGTACGAGCCCCGCACCAGCTGACCGCAACAGAAGTCGCGAGGTGAGCACATCCTTCGACCGCTCGCCGCAGCAACCGATGCTCACTGCGAGGCCTTCAGAGGCCGGCCAGACCGTACCGAACATTTCGACGGACATGACGCCTCCGACGGTATCCGTGGAGCCTGCAGGCGAGGCGATGACGGACTCACAGATGCACACGCCCAACACGAAGACGGCGGCATTGAGCGACGGCGCCGCTGATGAGGCCGGCCCGACGCCTAAAATGACCACACCACCATCGTCGGTGGCGACACGACGCACGACAGCCACACCGTCCGTCTCCGCGAACAACAACAACAACAACTTTAAAGCGATGTTCTCCTTCGCTACTCCTGGCTGCACGGAGCTCATCACGCCTCTCAACAGCGATGACCCGTTCATTTTCTGCCGCGTGGCCACAGCCTTCACGTTCGGCGCTGTGGACCTTACCGAGAATAATCGTGAGGCTGTCTTCGCCTTCCTGCGTAGTGGGATCGGAGCGCGCTTAGCATCGACGCTAGCGGCGGCACGGACGCGGAGTGCAGCGGCTCGTCGAGGGACGACCGTCAGTGGTGGGCACCGGTCTGGGAACCGAACCGCGCCGTCGAGCCACGTCGCCACCCCGCGCACGGACGCACTCGTACCCACACACACAGACGCCTCCACCGCCCTATCGGATGCCCTGTATGATTGGGTCACGAGTGCGGTGGAGGCCGCCGCCGCACAGCGGGCCGCCTCGCACCCACAGTGGATGCTGAGCTCGGCGTACGCGCGACTGCACGCCGCGGTGTTCGAACGGGTGTTGCTTCTGGCGTGGACCTCCGCGCTGCACAAAAAAGTGGACTTGTGCCTCCGTGCCCGCCCACCTCACCTCGACGCGGCCTGTGAAGCCGCGGCCGAAGAAAATGCAGCCGCCTCTGTCTGTCACCACTTCCACTCAGGGCAGCTCGCGCTCACCTCTCTGGTGCGTGCGAACTTGGCTGTCGGGAAGAACCACGATGCCCTCGCCGCGGCCCGCAAGCACTTTAAGCGTGAAAAGAAAGCGTGGACGAGCAACGCGCAGACCGTCTTCACGGCTATCGGCTATCTGCAGTCGATGGTACAGCTAGTCCAGGCACAGGCGGCGTGCTCTGCCTACGCCGGTGTCATCGAGACCGGTCAATTTGTGCTACAACAGACCGTGTTGTGCTCGCAGATGCTCGCCGCGGTCGCACCGAAGCCGAACCAGGCGTTCGTGCTGCGCTACGGCTCCTGCCACGCGAAGCTCCTCCATTCGCGGTGTTTCTTGTTGCATGAAGTTTGGTGCGCACACGCGAGCTTCAACGATGTTGAAAAGACACAGCGCTACTTCACCGAGTACATTAACAGCCTCGCGTGGATTCAAAAACACGTGCGTGAACAGGCGCTCTTCGACGCCTACATGGAACGGGGCAGTCAGCTCCTGAAGAACAAGAAGCACGCGGAGGCGTTAGAGCAGTTCACTGCTGCGGTGGAGGTGGCCAAGAAGTGCATCAGCGAGAACGAAGCTATGCTGGCAGCCAAGGCGCGGGCCAAGGCATCGACCACCGCGAGCAGACGCGACGCCACCGGCCGTCCTCACGCGCACAGCCACCACAGCAACGCACGTGTGGGTATGTCAGGAGAAGAGCCGTCAGGAGTGAGCTCGGTGCCTCGGCTATCGCTCCCATGCATGGGCAGTGACGCGCTTCCCTACATACCGCGCATCACCACCGCAACGGGAGGTTGGGCACAAGACACGAACGCGGCGAAGCCACACGACACGCAGCAGGAGGCCGAGGAGGCGGCCGATCTCGAGCGCACCTTAGACCTCCAGTGGCACCTAGCGGAGAGTGAGCGAATGATGTCGCTCTCACTGGTCGCGATGGCCGAAAACGAGGTGAACGTGCGTGCACAGCGCGATGAGCTGAGCCATGCCGTGAACAGCGCCTACGCGTCACAAAGCTCGTTGCAGAAATGGCAAGCGAAAGGCGGCAGTCCGAAGCGACTCCTCACCGGAGGGCCGTCCAATTTAATCGTCATGTGTCGTGCGCTTTTGTTGCTCAACCAACCGCGTAAAGCCGCCGTACTTTTGGAGCCGCTCGTGGAGGATAAGGGTGCCTACGCGTCGATCCGGCCACCGCGGTGGAAGGAGATTCTCGAGCCTACCGGTCAGCCGCTGACAGCGGAAGATATCGCCCTCTGCGTGTTCGTCAACTCCGTCCGCATCACCGTCTACGGCCTGTACGTGCAGTCGCTTAGCCGCTTCGACGGTGAGAGAGCCTTGCGGGCGGCGCAGCACGTGCGCGAACTTCTCGAGGAAAGCGATAACTGGGTACAAGGCATTCGACTCCTGATTCGTGGCAAACAAATTGAAGTTCATCAGACCCGATTTTCACGCTCGACGAGCGTGTTCCACGCAGCCGGCGGAGCGGGGTCAGTGGAGACGTCGCCGGCAGCAGGCAAGGCCGTCGGGCCGATGACGACACTGCCCGGCGTACAATCGCAGCCCCCGTCGCGCGCCGTCAGTGACGGCGTCCTTTCGTCGCAAATCTCTACGGCCGTCGAGCGCTCACCCGTGCCCATCGATCTACAAGGGCATGTGACAGGCCTGCGTTCGCCGTCCAAGGCGGCCAGCGCCACCAGCGAAGAGAACGAGGACAATGTGTCGGATCGCGCGTCGAGTGTCATTGCAGCCGCTCCGCCACTACCAACCGCCGGCATACCGGCGAAGTCTCTGGGTGCCGGCGCGGGTGTGTACGGCGATGCTGTTGGGCAACGTGGGGTAAGCACAGAATACCCGTTTCCGACCGCCTCGCAGACTTCGCCGCTCACCGGTAGCAGCGCCGCCGTGTCCATCTTCCCCTCCATCGCGGCTGCGCCATCACTCGTGTCCGGCACGTCCACCAACGCCACGTCCAACGGCTTTTCTGTGCAGCTCGACAGTCGAAGCGAACGTGTGACTGCACTACGCGCGCTCTCGCAGGCGAGTCTCGACATCACCACGGGCTACCGCGAGCTGAGCGTGACCTACGGTGATGCGTACTGTTTCCTGGAGCGGTGGGAAGATGCCCTGTCGGCCTACTCGCAGGCCATGGCGCTCTGTCAGGTGGAGGAAGACCTGGCCCTGCGCTCCTCTGCGGGCCTAACAAACGCGATGGCTGCCGGCGGAGCCGCCTCCTCAAGTCGCGTCAGCTCGCATGTGGTCTCGCCGACGGTAGCCAACCAGTTCAACGCGGTTGATGGTCTCGAAGAGCTGTTGGCACAGGAGAACGAGGCAGATGGAGGGATCATGGACATTGAGACGATGGACCCAAAAATGGCCCGTAACCTGAGGGAGATGCTCGTTCACGGCACGCGCGTCGATTACCACGCGAATGCGAACGCCGTGAACGCACGACTCGCGCGTGTGCACACGGCACTCAACAAGCTCTCAACCGCGATGGACTACTACGAGTTGGTGCTGGACTTTGCGGTCGAGACGGACGATAAGCTGCTGCAGTACAAGTCACTGCTCGCGCTCGCCCGCTTGTACACGCGTACGCACGCCACGGCCAAGGCCCACGAAACCTGGGAGCACGTCTCCGCGCTCGCGCACGCGTACCAAGACACGACCGTTGGACGAGAGACCCTTCGCAACATCATCGCCGCGAACGAGGCCTCAGGGATGTTCTACGAGGTGATCGCCCACGCTGACCAACTCAACAAGCTCTCATCGAACGTGGAAGGCTCCGAAGCGATGGCTGACCGCCGCTTCGCCCTCGAGGCCCTCGCCCACGCGTACTTGGAGCTGGCGCAGTACAAGGAATGCCACGGCGCACTCGATGAGCGTGAGAAGGTGCAGGAGAAGGCCGTCGAGTGGAATGGTCGCCTCATGAGCCTCCGGGCCCAAGCATACATTGGCCAGGGCGACATCGCAGATGCCATCAAAGTCCTCCTTTGCTACGTCCACAAGGCGCGCATGCTGTCGAACTGGTCGGAGCTCGGCAAGGCCAACGCAGGACTGGCGAAGGCCTACGCCAGCGGCGACAACCTGTTCAAAGCCCGTCGTAGCTACATGGCAGCGCTACGTGCCTTTGCGCTGCACGGACCACTCAAGGCAGAAGAGCGAGAGGTCGTGCTGCAGGCCACACGCTGGCTCGTGCACTATTTCTACCTGAGTGATGAGGAGGTACAGGTGAGTGCCGGCCTCGTCTACGAGCCCGAAGTCCTTCGGCGTGGTGCGGGAGGCAGCGGCACCAACGGTGGTGCGAACGCGTCCATGGTGGAGGAGGTAGACGAGACTCTCGAGGGTCGCACGACGTTCGATTACGACCTGCATAACAACAGTGGTGATCTCTCACAAATGCTCGAGGAGGACGAGACGAAGCGACGAACGATGTCGAGTGACGACTTCGATGATGACTTTGGTGGTGCCTTCGACGGCAGCTGGGGCGATGAAGACGGCGGCCGTGACGATCTCTTTTCGGGACAATCATTCGCCGCTGCGGACCTTTCGTCCATCTTAACTAGCAGCAAGGCAGGCGAGAAGGTCAAGGAAGAGGTAGATGGCGGCAGTGCCGGGGAAGAGGACCGCTCGTCGACGGTGCCGGCCGGAACAGAGGATCGTAAGACGAACAGCAGCAGCCATAGCGAAGCCGGCGCATCCGCCGATCAAAGCAGCGAAGACAGCCGTGAGAGCACCTCGAGCGCCGAATCCCCAAGTCCTTCATCGACAACCACAGCGACCGCGGCAAGCACCTCCAAGCCCACCACGGCAACGACAACAACAACGACGACTGGTGCGCCGCGAGGCGGGCTGCAGCCCGCACCAACAACGATCGCACATATCTCTTTCTGTAGTCGACCCGCCGCGGCCGCCGGTGGATCGGATGCGCTGGATGGCTCTCACGGTGGCCGCGGCGACGGTGCCGCACCGGATGCAGAGACGTCGAACGGCCCAAAGACAGGAGCCGACGCACCGGCATCGTCCTCTTCGACCGAAACCGAAGAGCGCACGAACGATAGTAACGCGAAGGCCGCGAGCTCGACGCGCGGGAAGACACCGGCCGCCGCAGACGGCACCCTCACTGCAGCCGGTTCTGCCGGCGTGGGCAGCGGAGGTGTCGTGACAGCGCTGTCTGCGGCAGCCCAGCGAGAGCGTCGCGCACGTCCGGCTAAGGTGGTTACTCTGCACTACCGCGCCGCGCTCGAGACAATGGAGTGGACGTGGCGTCTGCTCCTCAATGGCGATCCGGTCCTCAACTACCGCCCATCGATCTTGTACGCACCCGCAGAGGCGGTTGATCTGGTCTTGCTCACGCACCCGCGAACAACGTTTGTCTTTTACTTCGCGGAGTACACCATGGAGTCTAGCTCGTGTTACGATGTGGTTGTGCGACCGGCACACACGAGTAACTTCTTCCATAGAAGCGCACAGGTGACGACGCTGCGCGCCTACCAGTCCAAAACGATACACGACGACATAAGCGTGAGTCGCGATGCGCAGGCGCGCGCGAAGACGGCTATGGCGACGTTTGGCGCGAGCAACGCCAAGGACGCCGCCGCCACCACGGAGGTATCCGGGACTGGTGCAAGCGCGGCACCTGTGGTGTCCGCGGCCGAAGAAGAAGGCGAGCTCGCGCGCCTGATCGATGACGACACGTGCAAGCGCCTTTATGACCTCCACGAGGAGCTCTGGAGTGGTGTGGCCTCCGGTCTCCGCCGCATTGACCGCACGCTCGAAGACGCAGAGTCGGTGGTGTTGGTGCCCGACGCCACGCTTCTGCACGTACCCTTTAACGCGCTGATGCCGAACCCAGATACAGTCATGCCCGGTGATAGCACCGCTCCGATCGGTGAGCAGGCCACACTCGTCGTCGTTCCCTCACTCGCCCACATGGCACAACACGCGATGAGCCGCAGTGACGTCTTCGCGCGTCGCATGACGCTGCCGCCGCTGTTGAGCTCCGCGCGGGACCGCAAGCCTGTTTTTTTACCCGAGGAATTCGAGCCTCGCCGCAGGCTCATGAACAACAAGAGCACCGACAGTGTGCTGCCGTTGGAAAGTCTTGGCAGTGCCGTTGCAGTAACGCCGACGTCGACGTCAGCGTCAGCTGTTGTGGGCGCAACATATGTGAGGGTGAGCACCACGCGCAGGACATCGATGGGCTCCATTACGCATCCACTCCAGGCCGGCTCTGAGGCCTCTTCTTCGGCTGCTTTGCCGCCACGTCCGCTTCCCTCCACAACCGCGGGCACCGGTGCCGGCGCCACGAACGGGCAGAACACGACGATAGCATATCCATCGAGCGGCGTCAACAGCACCAGCCTGCGCTCCAGCAACGTGAACAACGACGAGGAGAGTAGTCCTCTCCAGGCGCGTTGGTCCGTGCACTACGGCTGCACACGCAAGGAGCTTATCCATGCCTTCAGCGACACCACAACGCGTGCGATTATGGTGTTGTGCGATGTGAAGGATCACACGCTCGTGACGGGCGACGGCACCGTCGACTTCAAGGAGCTCTGCCAGCCCATTACCGCCTCTCTAGATGCGATGAGCGAGCCTGCCCTCGCCGCCACTGGACGCACACTGAAACTTCCGCATCCACCTCGCTACAGGGTCGCGTCGGCGAGTGCGTCCTTCATGAGCTCGCCACTAGACGGAGGCCTGTCCAGCAGCGCGGCCCGCTTACCGCGCGCCGTGATGGGTGCCATACCAGCCGGCCACAGCAGCGCGCTCAGCAGCCCCGCGCCGTCGAGTGTGAACGTCGGTGCCGCCAACGCACATGGTCTGGTCCCTTCGCCTGGCGCTGCCACGACGACGGCGGCGAGCGTGAGCAGCGCCAACGCCGCCACGATGACGGCGACGCCAGCGCCGCCGCCAAGTAACTCGCTCTCCAACATGGCGGTGGGCAGCAGCCTGTCAAATACGACGGCGGCGACGGTCGGTCCGACTGGCAGCGGTGTCAATGCCGCCGTCAACAGCCGTCCGGTGTTGCCAGAGGATGTGTGCTTAAACTTGGAGCTCGTCGTCCTGACATGCGATCGCAGCGCGACAACGAACGCCGGTGAACCTGGTCTCGCTGCGCGGCTGTGTTTGCAACTGGGGTGTGCGCGCGTACTGAGGGTGGACCTCATCAGCGGTCAGTCCTTCTCCAATGCCCACCACGACTTCATGAACAGCTACCTCACCTTTCTTGAGAAGGCACAGCGGTGGAATTTGGACGGTGCGTATGCGGTCGCGCTGCGATCAACGATTGCCGATGCGCGCGCGCAGGGAGTGTCGTCCACTGTCTGGGGTGCTTTTACGCTAGTCGGCGCCCCGTAATGATGAGGGGTAGTGAGGCGATGTGGTTGCCTTCGCATGTTCTTTTCTTCTTCTTCTTTTTTTACATTTGTTTTGTGTCTTTTTGTTGTCACGTCGGGCAGTGCAGTGGTGCCCTCGCTGTTGTTTGTTGGGCGTCTACTCTCGTTGTGAGGGACTGTGTGCGGTTGATGTTGCTTCGTGTGGCTTTCTGTTAATGCCGCTTTTCCCCCTTTTCAGGTTGTGCCGCGCGCTCACGCACACACAGACACACACACTTGACAAAAAAATCGCTACGCGTCAAGTGACGTCTTCATATGGTCACAGCCATAGACGCGCGCGCGTGTGCATGCACAACTGGCGAAAAGCAGTATTTCAAAAAAGAAAAAAACAATTGATGTTTGTGTCTTCTACTTTGATTTACTTAGTTCTCACTCTTCTTCTTCTTTTTTTTTTTTCTGAAGCGTTTCCATTCGATCATTCGTGCTTTTGACTGCTTGTCTACGGGCATTGACTCGGCGTTGTTGATATGTTGACTTTTGTTTTCTGTGTGGGTGTGCGGGCATCGGGTGATATTTTGTGAGTGTTGGTGTATGGTGGCATTCTAACGGCTGTTGCGGTGGGAATTTTGTAACGATGTGTGCGTACAGGCACTCGGTTCGAGAGAGAAGAGAGCGCAGCGCTTGGCATTGCTGTTCTCTTTTCCTGCCGTCGTCGTCGTCAATTCTTCTTTATTTGTGTTCCATCGCGGAAACATTCATCGGGAAACGTCGCACCAATATGTTGAAAACACGTCGAAAAAGAAAGAGGTCAGGCTGAGTGGCATCTACGGTCACGTGTATGCCCTTGACGTCGTATTGAGAGACCACACACACACGCTCACAGGTGTGTGCGTCAGAGGGGGAGAGAGAGGGGGGACGCGTATTCGCACCGCTTCGAATGCCCAAGAAGCGATAGGCCCAACGCGTACGCTGTGTGCGTCTCGTGTTGAGGTGATGATCACGGCGTACCTGCAGCGATGTCCTCACCTTCCCCGGCCGTATTTCTTCGTGAACGAGCCCAAAAAAAAATGCAAGAGAGGGAGAACGCGGTCTCACACGACAGCGATCAGCGCGTCGGGTGGCCACTGCCGGATGAATCGGTAACCCCGGACACATCAGACCTGTCTCTGTCCCTCTACTATTCGTGAACAATCAACAAAGAGGAACAGTACCTTTAAAGCACACCTGTGGCACTCCGTCCAAGGAGAAGTTAGAGAAACAAAACACAAAAGCAAGATACTCATCTTTTAGATCGCTGACGATTTCCTGATTTCTCTGCTCGTTTGCGTAAAGCATAGAAAAAAGTCGCGCACAGAGAGATACCAAGAAGAAGGACAAAAACAAACTAATCTTCTTCTTTCCGCACGCATGCCCTTGTCTGCGTTGTCCGTCGGTTTCGACAGCTTCATCGAGCTCACCGTTCACGATGCCTTCTTGCCGGCGGCGGGGCTCCTCCAGGGCGATCCTGTCGCTCAGGCGTCATTAGTGACTGTGAAGACGGCGTACGACATCGGCGTCGGCGCCTCCGCCACGCGCGGCACGTGCGAGCCCATGCGTGCGGGCATCACCGCCTTGTCCCTTGGCGCCGGTAGTGGTACGGCGGGGGTGGGCAGCACGGGGAGCGGCATCGCCAGTGCCGTCTTTGGCGCCTCTGGGAGTGGCGGGGCGGGTGGTAACGGTGTGCGTGTGTCGATTTCATCGAAGGAGGTAGGCCGCACCGAGGCCAAACTCTTCACATCGCACCCCACCTTTAACGAAACCATCCGCTTTACTGTGAGTCGAGAGGCCGCTAGCAGCCTGACAAGCCTCTCGAGCTCGGCGCCGTCTGCCGTGGCCTCCGTGATCCAGGCGGGGACGGTAGGCGGCAGCGGTGCCGGGAGCCTGCCCGGCAGTGCGGGTGGTGGCATCAATACGCGCGGAGAGACCGTTGAGGACTACGTCGTGGTCTCGTTACAAGACGACTCAGGTCTGCGCTTTTATGGCCAGGCCTACTGTCCCTTCTCACCCCACTGCTCGAGTGCCGCCCCGGCCACGGCGCCGGTGCGTATCATGCTGCAGCCCCGCAACGCGCAGGACCCGTGTGATCCGCTTTATCAAAAAGATATTCGCACGCTTGCCGCTCAGCGACTCGACGACTTCGGCTTCGTCACCGTGAGCTGGAAGGTTATTGTGATGCCTCACGGTGGGGCCCTGGTTTCGGCTGAAGCGGCCGCGGCCTCCACCGATCCGTTGACCTCCTCCGCCTCGTCCCAGCCGTCGTTCCCGATGGGTCTGACCTTGAAGGCGGCTTGGCTCGCCCCGCACAGCAGCTACCACCGTGGGACCCGCTACACGACTTCTGTCGAATTCGGTGGCGCTGACCGATTCGTCTTTCAGGATGGGAAACCCATTTTTTTAACAATTCGCAACGCCACTCAGCTCGGCACTGCGGTTTTCCATTGCACCGTGCAGAACCTCGTCAAGCCCGAGCTGTCGAACGACGTCGCTGTTCCTCTGCCGATTCCTTCGCTCTCCACTCGAGCCGCGCTTGACCGCGACGTGCATTGGTGCGCGGCTGTGCGCACGCCCCAAGGCACCGATCTTGGTCTTTTGGTCGCCTCGGTGCGGCTCTCTGCACGGCCGCTCGAGGGAAACACACCGCTTTGTCCCGATGAGAACTGTGCGCGCATTAACGACCCCGTTCATCAAGAGGCGTACGCACACGTCGCCAAGGACTACGGTGCGGGCCGGCCGATCCCATCTGCGAGCTACGGCGCCTACCAGCCGATTTACTGGGAGAGTGAAGCACACGTGACCGAGGCAGCAGAGCGCAATTGGAAGGTGACCTGTGTTGAGGAGGCACAGCCCACAGCCGAACACGTTCGTCATCTCTTCGAGGCCTTGATGGGGCGCGCGCAGCTCGACGCCGCCGTGGCGCGTGTGGCAACGGCCTGCTTCCACCGATGCAGCGCGGCGGAACTGACGGCGGCCGATTTGAAGGAGTTTCTCGTCACGTGTGCGTTCCACGCGAAAGGTATGTCCTGCCAGGAAGCCGCGCGCTTCTGTTTTGTGGCTCTGCGTCGCGATGCACCGGACGCGGTGGCGATTGAGGAGATTCACTTCATGATCCGTCATGCCCTCATCGGTAAGACGATCGAGCTTCCCACGCAGGAGCTTCGTCGCATCGTCAGTGACCTCTTTGGTGACGTCCAGACCGTCACGTTCGCGGACTTCAAGCAGTACTTGCTCAAGAACTACGCGCTATGGGCCACACTCGGTGTCCCGCTCGTCGTCGATCTCATGACATCGTCCGCGCAGCGTCAGCACCTGCTCTTGTCCGCCGCGGCGTCGCGCCTTGTCGACACAACAACGATACAAGCCGCGTCCGGTGGTGCGGCAGCGGCGATGACTGCCGGCTCGGCGCTACCCGGCGGGGTCGTCGTGCCCGGCGCGCAGGGCAGCGCCTTCCCACTCGGCAGTTCCACGTCGATGTTGTCGTCTGGTACCACACAACTCGGCGCGGTGAGCGGGACGGAACCGACCACCGCTGCTGTGGGTGCCGACGGTCAGGATCGGCGTGGACCCGTTGGTGGCACAGGCGATCTCAACGCTTGGCGTACGTTTGTCGTGCGTGTGCAGGCGACAGGGAAGCGCTTCAGCGTGACGGCGCACGTCGATGACATCATCGCGGACGTCATGCGCATGGTCGAGAGCAGCGCGGGCATTAAGGCCTCGAAGCAGGAGTGGCGCCTGAACAACGAGAGTGTGCTCGATCCGAAGACGGCCATTGGACACACAACGCTCGGCCTTTCACCGGCGCTGAAGAAGAGTGCCTCTGCGAACGGCGCCTTTGCGACGCATGGTGCGGCGGCATCCGCGACAGCCGCGTCGAACCCTGGCGAAGTGTGGATTCATGAGCAGGAGGAGTCCGTGGTGCTCAGTTTCGTACTCAAGGAGAAGAACAAGCGCTGGCAGGAGCGTGTGGTGTGTGCGGAAAAGATTCTCAAGGTGCGTGCGGCGGTCCAGAAAAAAACGCTCATTCCATTGTCGCGCTGTATCTTACGTGTCACAGGTGTCGATCGGCCGCCTGTTGTGTTACAAGATCGCCACACCGTGCAGTACTACAAACTCAAGACCAGCGATGTAATTGAGGTCTCCCACGAGTAAACAGGTATACGTGCTTCGACCACGTCACGCGCACACACACACACGGAGGCGGACCCCCTCTTCCCACATTTTCTGTCCAGGTCAATTCGTCTTTCTGTTGACAAAATAGAGGTAGGTGTGGTTGTTGTTGTTTTTCTCTCGCACAGGTGTCAAGGCGGCCACGAAAAGGATTGGAAACAAGAATGTTCGGCGTTGCCGACTTCGACATCGGAGAAGAAAAAGGTGATGCGCACACGCACACGCATGAAGACGAAAAGTGAATGAGCGAGGGAAAAGAAAAAGCGCTTGTTTGTCAGTTTGTTTGTTTGTTTGTTTGTTTGTTTTTTTCAACAAAATAGATCTGTCTGACACGTCAACGGTGAGCAAGTCGATATCTCATCAGAGCTTGCTCAGACGCGCTCTACTCTGCCACTCATTCGAAGTTTTATCTCTCTCTCTCTCTCTTTCTTGGACTCTTTCTGACGCAGTACAACAGGTAGCCTCGCCTCTCCCGTGTGTGTGTTTTTTTTTTGTAAATTTCGCGTAGCGGCGAACAGACTGCCATGATCCGTTGCGGTCGTCGAAAAGGAGAGAAAAAAAAAAGAACTTTATAGAATTTGATGGGCGTGAAGACGCATAGAGAGAGTACGGTTTCAAGACATTTGGGTGCGAAAACAAGAATACTTCAAAAAAGAAAAAAAAGAAAAAGGATGACGTCAAAACAGTAGAGTGTGCTATCTGTACTGGTATGTATGTGCTCGCTACGCTCCCAAAGGCATGCCCGGGCAACAGCGGCTTTTTTTGTTGTTGTTTGTTTTTTTGTTTGTTTCACGGAATTTGCACTCACAGATGTGCTGCCGACCCTTCACCACCTGGAAGGCGTGGCGCGGCACGTCAGCTCTCGCAGATCCTCGCGCTTGCGTAGATCGTACCTCGCGTACGCGTGCAGCGCAAAAACAAGAGAAGGAAAAAGAAAGCGAGAACATGTTTGTTGTGGGCCGTGCGGCACGCATCCGAAAGCAGCCATCACCACTCTCCCTCTGTCGTTCATCTCCTAGCTCCTCTACTTGGTTATTTCGATCTGCTGTGTGTTGAATTTTGCTTTTTTCGAAGCTAAACGGTGCTCACTCTTCACTCGATCGCACAGCGTATTGACGTCGCGCTCTTTCTTTATTTATTTATTTTTTTTCTCTCTCTCTCTCTCTCTCTTCTGTTGTTGTGAGTGGTGCGGCTCCTCGCTCACGTTTCCTTACTTCTCCATCACCCAAACCCCTGATTCGTCCGTGGGAAACCCATCGAGAGCACACCGAGTAAAACTTAAGAGGCGACATGGCCGGCAAAGTGAAACCGATCAACGTCAATGATCTCCTCGGAATGGACGGATACGTCGCGCGTGACGACTCTCCGGACACCAGCAGTCTCGACAGCAGCCTCCGCAGCTTCGCGATCCCTGACCTCGACCTCGACGGCGACGGCGCAGATGCGGATTCGATTGGTGCATCAATGTCCACAGACGCCGACGCCACATCCGGTACGGGCGCGGAAAAGACACAGACGGCGGATGGCGCTAGTTCCTCGCAGCACTCGCTTCTTGACAACATTGTGCGTCATTGTAAGGAAGATATACGCAGTGAAGAACTCGACCAAAAGCTGAAGGAGAAAAAAGAGCGTCTTGACGAGCTTTACACAGTGGTGCGCCAGTCCTACTTCGACAAGACCAATTGCAAAGGCTTTTCCTTTGTCAACGAATGCAGGTGCATTCAAGACTCGCTTGTTCGCTTCTACCTGACGTTGGAAGAGGAGCGACTACCATGGCTGACTGATTTCGCAGACCCAAAAAAGATGCGCTTCCCGCACAAGATGAAGGAGATCTCACTCCGATTGAACCTCAACATCGCGTACTACGCTTCCAATTATCTTGAGATTTTTTACGCCGTGACATTACCTTTTCTGCTGTACTACAATCCGATTTTTCTGGCTCTGCTGGTCGCCTGCTGCTTCCTTGTGCACGACGCGAGCGCACGAAAACGGATAGACAACGAGTATGGCGACTGTGTGACGCTTCTTGGACGCTCGATGTCGTACCGTCGAGTTGGCCACCTTGTCATTGTCCTTGTCGTCGTTGCCGTGTTTTTCTTTCATGGCCTACAGACGATTTTGGCAATTTGTGCGTTGAATGGTGCGATCGTCATTCCACACGCCATCTGGCGCCGCCCCACCTTCTTCGACGACGAAGAGTTGGAGAAGTGCCGACCGAAGATGATTCAATATTTCATCACGATGGCGGTCACCATTCTCGCGTACTTGGAGGGGAACACGGAAGGCAGAGAAGACTGTGGCTTTAGACTCGCACAGAAGCGTCGGGCGAAGTTGGGACTGCGTGTGCTGAAGCTCGAAGACGACCCTTATATTCATTCGTAAGACAACGGAGGAGGAAAAAAAAAACCGCGGCAAGAAGAACAGGTGCTGGCAACAAGGAGGCATGAAGAGGTGAGCGCGAGAAACAGGTGTCTGACGAGGACGACACCATCTGCCTTCTTTTCTTTTTTTCTTTTTCTTTTTTCCGTGTGTTCTCTTTGCCCTCGCACACGTGTTGTGTAGTTTGGTTGCCATTCACGAATATGTACATGCCGTAGTTATCGATACTCGACTGTGATGGCGATGTATGGCACATGCTCGACAGAAACGAACAAAGAAGAAAGGGAAAAGACTTCCTTGGTCCCTTTGTGATCGAGACAACCAAACGCGTCTGTAGTGAGCATTCACGGTTTCTTTCTTTGAATGCTCTTCAACCATCTGTAGCCGCCCGCGTTTCAGTGATGCGTGGTGATTGTCCATCCCACGTCTTCTTCCATTTCGTGTTGTCCTCCCTTCTTCGATATCTCTCTGTGTCTTGTCTTGGGGGTTTCTTCTCGCTCTCTCGCTCTCTGTGAAATCGGTGCGTTGACGGAACGGTAATGCATCAGTGAGCGCACGCACTAGACATTTCACTGTACACCCAAGTAGATTTTGGACCCGACTGACACAGGACGCCCTGTTTCATTTTATCTTTAGTGTTTTCGCATTTTTTTGTTTCGCAGAATGGCGAATTCTCACAAAGCTGTCGAATTCATGGACGCGGCGCCCGCTGGTGAGAACAGCACACGTGGGTACCGCAGCAGCAATGAGGTCATCATGCCCGGCCAAATGAACGGTGCGCACGGCTACGATGACACGCCGAGCTACGCGTCCATCCTCAACGGCAATGCGAGTCTACCTGAGAAGGTGAAGATGCTTGCCGTGGCGACCAAACAAAAGGTCGATCAACAGTTCAGCTCCATCAAGCCGTGGACAGAGTTCTTTGATCGTACGTTCTTCGCCTCCCCAGCGGGATCAAGTGAGGCCATCACGCGCTTGAACACCAACATCCGTTATTTCCGCGCGAACTATATTTTGCTGTCACTGGTGTGCTCGTCTTACATCCTGCTCATCAACCTATCCTTCTCTATCTGTGTGCTCATGGCGGTGGGATTCTACTTGTATGTGCGTTCGTGTGCACAGGACCTCATCGCACGCGGCGATGTGAGCGGACAAATCTACCTATTCCGTCGGCCGTTCTCGGCGTCACAGCTCTACCTGATGCTCGCCGTCTTCGCGATCGTCACGTTCTGGCTGTTCAATGGCGGATCGGTCGTTTTCTGGCTTGTGCTGACGTCGCTTGGTGTCAGCTGTGGACACGCGATTATGCGCAGGCCGCCGCTTACCAACGATGACTTCTCCCTCGCCTGAGATGTATCCGCTTAGCTGCACGCGAGCCGACGCGTTGAAATGAGAAAATGAAAAATAGAAGCGAGTATCAGAACAGTAGCGGAGAAGAGGTACACATGAATAGTCTTCGAAGATTACGATACTCGTGCCGCGCGCGTCACTTCCTTCCTTTTTGCTTTCTGCGCATACGTGGTGCGATTCTCTGTCTCTCTGCGACACCGCACCCCTCCTTCCCTCTCCCGCGCGCGTTCTTTTTCTGTGGGCTTCTGACAGCGCTGTGTGTCGTTTCACTAACAAAAAAAAAGGGATCAACAGAGAGGACGAGGGAACAAAAGACCGATGCCGTGTCTGCGCTGGCTACCAATACCGCTTACCAACTACATGGCATAACTGGTCCTGCAAGCGCTCCTGTCCGTGTGCGCCTTGAGTGGAGTATCCAGAATGATCGCCGTTGTGTGTCTATGTGTACTGGTTGGTGCGTGTGAGCGTGCCATCGCCCTCCGTGTGTGGAGCTCACTCAGCTCCCATCTTCGCGCGCAATCTATGACCTCTTTTTCAGTCGAAGAAACTTCTCCAACGACCCCCACCCACTCCCTCTCTGTCACACACATACACGCCTTCCCTCGCTGTTTTCGGACTCTGTTCTTTTCTTTTTCTTTTTTTTTGAAATACAGTTTACTCTCTCCCTCTCCTTTGTTTGCACAACTTGGCTGACTCGCGTGCGTTCGCTCACTATTGAGTGCCATCTACGCTACTGTTTCTGCAGTCTCGCCAGGAGGGAAGAAATTAAAACGAAAAGTATTTTGTGAAAAGACAGTTTTACTTTGATCATCTCTGTCTAAATCATTTTATACAGTTCGCCACTCTGCATATACTTACCTCGGTGATCGACGCCCCCGAGGCTTCATCAGCTTCCGCGCCACACATATCCTCTTCCTCTTCCTCTCGTCAACAGACGCTGCAGAATACCTGTAACTGTGTGTGCGTGTGCGTATCGCCACCGTCAAAACTCTGTGTGTTTTTCCCGCTTTATTTTTGTTATTTGTTGTTTTATGCCTAACTGTTAGTTATCTAGGTAACTAGGGGCTCAAAAGACTCGTTGTTGTTGTTCGTCTTTTGGGTAGTGAGGTCATCATTGGTGTCTCGATCATCCTTTCTCTTGTTAGTTTTATTTTATTTCCGTCCCGTGTTTTATTTTATTTTTTCTTTTCTCGCGCAGAGACAAGAAGAAAAAGAAAGCTAACTCGTAGCGCACATTGTCTTGAATCAGTTCTCTCTCTCTTTTTTTTTTTTTGACATTTTTCATATCGTTAACGCAATTCAGGTACTTTTTATTTGCGATTGTGTGCTACTTCGTTCTCTCTTCGCCTCGTCAGTATGCCCTGGGATACGGTCATTGTGTTCAGCGCGCTCATCGTGTGTAACCTCCTCTCGAGCTGCTTCCAGTGTGTGACCGGTTTTGGTGACATTCTGTGTTTACAAATTCTGTGGGAAGTCTGCGTGAGCATTGCTCCCGATATTTTTCATGCGAGTCCATTGAGCACCGAGGACTTCCACTTCATTACCATCTTGTCATACGTTCGATCACTCTTCGTGCATTCGGTTCTTGCTTGTTTGCTCTTCTACCAAGAGCAGCGCGACAACAAACGCCGTCTTCTGGAAGGTCTTAAGCCACTCATCTCGGACTTTAATGCGACGTTGCTCACGTCACTCGCAGTGCCAGCGCTCATCGGCGCCGCCATCGGTGTTGTCACGCTGGACTACATGAGCGAAGCCGCTCTCCGCATCATCCTCGGCACAACGAGCTTCTTCTTTGCGCTCACCTTCCTTGCGCTGCAGATGATGAAGCGACTAGAGCACCGCAAGCTCCGCGATATCATCCGCAATGACCTGGTTGACATGCACATATCCATGGTGATTAACCAGCAATCACGTCAGCTCGCCGCTGTGCGAAAAGCTCAGGCCAGGCGGCGTGCCCGTCGTCGTCGTGCGCTTCGTCGCCGCCGCCTCAAGTACGACAAGCAGTATCCGCACTCCCCGCTGACAGCAAGCGGCAGTGAGCTCGCGCTCGGCGCGGGTCCTTCATCCATCATCGCCTCACAGCACACACAGCACGCACACACCGCGTTGGGGCGTGGTATGAGCTATGATGAGGTGTCGAGTCCGCTCACCGATGTCGGCGCGGCCGTCGCCATGACGAGCGCAGGCGCGCATCTGGCAACTGATACGGCATCCGTGCGTCTGGTACCCAATAGCTCCAATGATGCGGGCAGCCACGGTCACGACCGAGACGCGAAATTTTCGTTTGACAACGACTCCTTCGCGGATACGCAACCCGATTTACTCTCACTCGTACGCCAGCGACTGGCGGAGATGTCTGAGGAGGCCAGCGTTCAGCCAGTCGATCAGAGTATGCGAGAGACCGCGCACCACACCTTACAGCTCTTGCAGGAGAAGGAGGCCAGCGCCATGCTGCCTGGGTCTCATCATCAGGCATCTCGATTTTTGATGAAGCAGAGCCGCGACAATGTCCTCAGCACTCACTCCGGCTCTGCGCTGGCGACGCCGACCGTTCCTCAGCCTGTCTCCCACACCACATCTGTACGCAGTGTGCCCGACCACAGCACCCTTTTGGCTGGTCCGGGGCCCTCCTTGGCAATCGCGATCGTCACTTCAGGAACGGACAGGATATCAGCTCCAGTGGCCGCGCGGAACGCTCACGCGAGAGAGGAACTCGACAAGGCAGACGACGGCGATGACACGCATGAGAGCGAGAGCGCCAGCGACGCGAGTACCAGTCGCACGGAAGGCAGCACTATGTCCTTCAGCACATCAAATGTTGAGGATGCCGGCGCTGACCAGAATGCGCGTCTCCAGCGCATCCTTCAGCGCGCGGCGCTAACCGGCTCGTTCGCCGCTCCAAGCACAATGCTTGCAGTACGTCCGACGACGATGGTGGGCGGCGCTGGCGCACACGCGCGTGTGAAAAAAAGCAAGCACAAGGAACGGTCAAGCCACTCCGCTCACGGGTCGAGCAAGGCTCTGCAGACAAAAAACGTGGACTTCGCAGGGTCCTCAGACGACGGCGCGAACAACGAGTCCTCGTCCACCACGGTAATGGTGGAGACGGACACCACGGCCGCCGGTGCCCCACCGTCGACCGTCCTCGTCACCGCGAACGCCGAACTTCTCGCCGCGCAGCAGCACAAGCAACTCCAAAGTCTGCAGCACGCCACGCGAAAGAGTAGGCCGCTTTCAGCGCACTTTGTGCGAATGGACGGCGCGGTGGTGAGCGGCGCCGTCGCCGCCTCCTTCGTCGCCGGTCTGCTCGGTAGCTACGTAGGCACTGGCGACGCCCCACACGTTATATTTGGTCTGGCCATGCGCATCGGCGATGCCGTCTTCCGGAAAAATATGCCCGCCTCGAACGTGCTGCCGGGTCTGTTGCGTTTTGTGTTGGGCTTCACATATGATCACTACAGCTCCGCACTGGTGTGGTACTATGTGGTCTCGGTGCTCGCCGGCTGGGCGGGGGTCTTTCTTGGTCTGGCCAGCCCCGTGCGTGCCGAGAGTCGCGGGTACATAGCCAGCGTGTTGGCGAGTCTGCTGTTAGCCTCCTTCGTGACCCTCACGGACAGCGCGTGGAAGCAAGCACTCGCGACGCTGATCGTGGTAGCCATCGTCGCGTACGTGATTGTCAAGGAGAACAAGCCGCCATCCATGCACGAGGTCGAGCTGCCGCCCCCACCCAGCACACCAACCACCATGGCTGAGCGAGTCGCGTTTTCGAAGTACTGGGATCGCGAAGAGGAGAAGATGACCCGACGACGTGCGATGAGGGCTCGTGAGTTCGAGGAGAGCGGTGTCGATGTGAAGCGCCGCGCACGGGTGGATCTAGAAAAGCACAAGCATGCCAAGGACGTCACGATCGAAGGTGACCAGCACGTGGTGTCGGCGGCGACGAACACGGGAGCGCGCGAGCCGTCGAAGCCACCAGTCCCGCCGGCCGCCACGAAGGAACTTCGCGAAGAGGCGCGTCGCATCGACGCGGACGATGACGACGGTGAGCTTCTCCCTGTGTAGAATCAAAAACAGGGAAGAAGGGGTGAATCGATAAGAGGAAGACGAAGGGGGAGAGGCGACAACGAACAACGGAATGGTGCCGCTTAGATGGCACGCCGGTATCTGTGTGGCTTTATGTGAAAAAGTGAGTCGCTGGTTGGTGATAGCCACCGCCGCACCTCCATCAACTGATGTCTTTTTTTTTTTTCTGGCGGTAGTGTATTCGGAGGAGACGCAGCAAACAATAAGACCCTACGCAGTCGATATGCAGAGTCGTGCGTATTTAAAAAAAAAAAAAGGAACGCATCTGGACTTGAGTTGTTTTTGTTTTATACCTCATGTCGTATCCTTATTTGTTTCCACAGCTGAGATAATCTGTTGCACATGTCCAAGACATGTTTTGTGTCCTTTCTTTTCCTCGCTCCCTCTCTCTCTCTCTTCTCCCCTCGATCTATAACCGGTTTCGCTACTTTGGTTGGCACGATCCACTTCTTCGCGTTAGCTTGGTCCATCCGCACCGATCCGCACGGCGATGCAACGTAAACATCTCCCCGCCACGTGCCTAGTTCTCAAAAGTGGTTGACTGTGTCACTTCCACACATGTTCTGCCGAGTGACTGCCATCCTGTGCGTCCTGCAGGTGTCGGCTGTGCCTCGCCTGTTCACTCCACACGGTACACGTGCACGGCGCCGCCTACCGCCGTCTTCTCACTTATCTTGAGGCGCACGCCACCGTCCCTCTTTCAGTTTTTTTTTTTTTTTGACGACATGACTGCCTCTCCCCACCTTCGCCACCTCTTCCCTCTCCTCCTCGACACGCACACACACACACACACGTGTCTTTTTTTTCCGCTCATTCGCAACATCAGTCCACGCGCCTGCTTTTTCAGGTTTTTAGCCGCGTATCCTCCTCTCTCTCTCTCTTTGATCTATTTTGCATTTTCCATTGACCTTAGCGCTCGCTTCACGACTGGGCACCATGCGTCTTATCTACCACAAGGATCCTGAAAACGCACGTGCACAGAAGCTCATCGCCGCGGCTGCGATCGTCGGCGTGCCTCTCAACCTCGATCCCGTGCCCGCCAACGAAAAGGGCATGAACGCTGACTCCGTTGAGCAAGACTACCTCGACATGTGCGATCCGTGTGGTCGGTACCCGGTGCTTGACATAGAGGACGGCTCTGATACGTATATCTTCGAGGCCAACGCCATTCTCCGTTACATCGCGCGTATGGATAACACGGACTCCTTCCACGTCTACGGCCGCACACCCTTCGAGGCGAGTCAGGTCGACACGTGGGTCGACTTCGCCGCGTCGGAAATCGACGTGCCGAACGCGCCGTACGTGGCGGCCAGCTTCGAGCAGAAGAAGAAGGATCAGGCGCTCCTGCGCGCGGTGCCAGACGCCGCGCTCATCCCCATTGAGAAGTCGCTCGCCGCCCTCGACGAGGTGCTGACCATCCGCACCTTCCTTGTGGGCGAGCGCCTGTCCATCGCGGACATCGCCGTGGCGTTCTCGATTCAGTGGGTCTATCGGTGCAACCCGAAGCACGGCGAGTCGCTCGCGCAGAAGTACAAGGCCGTCTACCGTCATTACAACACGGTCATGCGCCAGCCGAAGATTAGGGACGCACTGAAGAAGGAAAGCGCCACCATCGGACCTCTCCGCGTGTAAGACAGGTGCGTTGTGCGATGTGCGATACCACCACTGCGATTGCTGGTTGTTGCCTCGTCCGCGCGTACAGGTCTGTTCAGGCTGTGTGTGTATCTCCCCCCCCCCCTACTCCACATCATTCGCATTTACGTTCTCATCGTTATCTTCACCATTATTTCCATCTTTTTTTTTTGTTTGTTTGTTTGTATTGCTCTTTTTTCTTACGCTGTTCATGTGTGTGTTTGTTTTCTAATCGCATCTGTTTGTCATGCTGTATGTGAATTTTGTTGGCTGCTCGCTTTTTGTTGTTGTTGTCGTCGTCATCGTCGTCGTGGCTACTTGGGTGATGCATTCTCTAGCGCATTTCTCAATGTGATAGACACAGAAAAAAAAAAGCAAAAAGATAGAACACACATCATGCTCGGTGTCTCTACGGCTGTTTCTGCGCTTCCATTTGGTGGATGTTCATTTCGTAGTGCACACACGACAAGTGCTGAGGCGTGAGTGAAGGGGAGTCACGCTGTCGTGATGTACTTCTGGCTTCGTTTAGAGTGTCGATGAGTGAGATTCTTTTCCTTATCGCCTTCACCGTTGTGTTTCGACATGGCAGCTCCTGCGTGACTGTTCTTCATCGTTTTTTTTTTTTTTTCATCTTCCTTTTGCTTTTTCCCATTTTGTCCCATATCCCTTCGTGTTGCGCGCTTGGACTTGTCTGAGTCAACGGTGGTGGTGGTGGTGGTGGCAAAAGAAAACAAAGAACATGACCAGAAGAAAAGTTAGAAGGGAGTCGCAAGGTGTGTACATGTTTTCGGCTGTGTCGCCGCGCTGCTCTACAGATGTGGCCAGTGAAGATTACGTGATAAAACGCTGTTGTCTTGCTCGTTCGTCTCCCTCGCTCTCTGTGTATGTGTGTGTGCTGAGGGACGAAGTTTGGGACAGTACCACCCCGTTCGCTCACTTCCGTCACCCGGTCTCGATACACGGCCGCGTGCTTTCCGCACCGCGACACAGCCACTACTGCAGTCCGTGTCTTTTCCACACTCGCGATAGCTGATCTTCTAACTTGAAGACGTACGCACATCTCGGTATGCCTCCTTTTGTCTGTCAAACAATTCAGTGGATCATCTGCGAATCAAACAGTAGTACGCGCATGCATTCACAAGCGAATTTAGACATTCACACGATATCGCACGCGCAGCATTAGCATCAACGAAAAAAATCGTAAGTGGTGTTTAACTCTCTCCCTCTCTTCTTCCAGATTTTCCGCTCTCATACAAAGCCGCATCTGGCAGTCGTTTTCGTCAAGACAAAAAAAGGGCCGAATTTAAAGAAAAAAAATATGGTGGCTGGCGTCCTCGTCGTTCACATTGTTCTTGCGCTGCTCAACTTCCTCGCGAGTATTGTCCAGGGCATCGCTTCGTTTGGTGACGCCGTTCTTCTTCAGGTGTTATGGTTCATCGTGTGCACGGCCTTCCCAGACCCTTTTAACCAGACGCCACTCGGTGATGTGCCCGTGAAAACTGTCGCCTTGCTCATGTACGCGCGTGTCGTGTTCTCCGCTCCGTACATGGCGTATTTGTGCATCCAAAGCGGCGGTTTGTTCTCCAAAAGCATGTCCCTGTACATGGCGATCCCATCCACCATCTGCGCTGTCGTCGGCGTCTACGTGTTCTCGAAGGCCAATGGCGGCTCGCTCATGTTGTTCCTGGGTATTTCAAGTCTCATTTTTGCCGTCGTGTTCACCGGCATTCTCATTTACCGCTACTACAAACGTCGACAGGCATGCCGCCTTGTTGGTGCGACGTCGGCGGCGGCGGTTGCCATCACGGGGACGTCGGCCTCACCGAACCAGCACACATCAGCCTCCTCGACGGCAGCAGTGGTGACCGCGCCGTCGCCTCACACGCCGCAGCCTGCCACACAGGTCGCGGTCATGAATGAGCTCGATCTCGTCGCTCGCGAACTCGCCGCAGGCTGCCATGCGAGCTTCGCCGGCCCGCCTGCGGGATGCGGCCTCGACGGCGCGGGTCGGGAAAGCGATAGCGAGGACGATGATATGCGCACGGTCGTGAGCACCGCGACGGGCGAAGTCTTCACGCGTCGCGAGGCGCGCACGCCAGTGATTAATGAGTCAGAGGGCGGTCCCAATCCGGCCCCACTCACCGTCGAGCAGTTGTCCCCAACGGAAACGATGACCTACACCCGCGTGCAGATCAATCGCAATTTGGACGAAAACGGTAAGATTAAGAGAACCACGAAGATCGCCGCGGGTGTGGCAGCGGCTGCCTCCGGGATTATGGGCTCGCTGACTGGTGTCGGTGCGCCGCCGCAGGTGGTGTTCGTCCTGTGGTTCGAAGTGCCACAGTACATCATCCGCGTCAATTTTGCGATTCAATCGATCCCGTCTGCCGTCTTTCGCTTTGGTGTCGCCATTTATAAACCGCTCTTTTCGTGGAAGATGGCACCGTATCTGGCCAACGCCGTCATCTCCGGCTACCTCGGTGTCTTTGTCGGCAACAAATTGGGCAAGCTCCTTGGACCGAATGCGTTCAACATTTTTGTTCTCATGATTCTCCTGCTGTCCTCGCTGCTCATGGTAACCGAAAACCCGTACGTCCTCGCGCTCTGTACTGTGGTCGGCTTCGTCGTCAGCGGTGTGGTGACCTGGTACGAGCGCAAGACACTGCTTCCAAAGGTGGAGCAGCAGCGCGCCGCAGAGACAGAAGTGTACGCCAATCGTCCTGGCATCGTGTCTGACCCGAACGCGAGTAGTCGTCGAACTGGCAAGAGTGCGACCGCATCACCCGCAACAGCAGAAGCCACGCGCCGCCACGAGGGAAGCGCTGTGTCGCCGAACCTGACCGCACCACCACTGCCGAGAACAGAATACGCGGCCCCCGCTGGTGCTGCTGGTCGGAACGTCCACAGAAGCTCAAGTCTCGCCACGGTGGACAGCGAGCTCAGCAACAGTGTGGGTCGCCGTCAGCGCAAGGCCGAGCAATTCCGCCCACCTTCCCTCTTCAGTACACCGACTACGGCACCGCCGCCGCCGCGAGCGGCGTCCACAAAACCGTCGAAGACCACCAAAGCGACGGATGTGCTAGTTGTCTCGGCTGGGCAGCCTTCTGCATCGCCGCTGGCCAGCTCATCGGTCTTACAGAGTGAAGATAAGCCGCGCTGTGTTGACGAGGGAGATGAGGCGCTTGTTTGAAGCGTGTATTCTTTCCTTTTGATTATTCACTTCACTTTTTTTTTTTCGTTTTCGTCGGTAGTCCACTTTTTCGCTTTGCTCTGCGCTCTCGTCAGCCACGTGGTCGTGCATGCGTCCTGTCGTTTGTGTTGTTTGTTGCTATCTCTCGCGACGTTTCCTTCGTTTCCGCACTCGGTACTCTTTTCTTCGTCCTGGTAGCGATTTCATACAGGAGAGTGAGAACGAAAGAGCTCAGCGAAAAATGAGTATAATATTGACAATACGCTGCGTCACATCAGGTGTGTGTGTGTATTTCTTGTTTGGCTTTTCGTCTGTCCAGTGTCCTTGTCTGTTTGAGATGTCATCTCCGTTCGGTGCCACGCGTATGTGCTACTTGTTCTCCTCTCTCTCGCGCACACACACACAGGTTTGCACGTGTGCGCGCGCTATTGTACAATTGTTTGTTTTGTTTTTGTTTTTGTTTGACATTTGCGCTTACCTGTGTTGTTTCGCCGAGTTAGTGGTCTCCTCAAGTACAGCCGTGTGAGCTGACGCATGTTCCGCTCATGTTTTTCTGGTGTACGACTCACTCATAAAAAGGTCTTCTTTTTCTTTCTTTTTTTCAGTTTCACCGTGATCTATCAGCTGTTTCTGGAAAATAAATGAGTCTATCAGTGTGTGAAATGCTCATTTGGCGTGGACAGATGGCGGGTGGTGTCCGTGTATCGACAAGTCGGGCTTGCATTGGTAGCTCACACGTTTTCAAGGATTCTGATGCGCAGGTGTGTGGCTCGGTCCATTCGGCTCCTTCTCTGCATCGCGCCTTCTTCCGATTCACGCAAAGCCTTCCTGTTGTTCTCTCTCTCTCAACATCTCCTGTCTGTTTACCGCACCTTTTCATTGGCCTACCTATCTACCTATCTCTCACACACAAGTCTTGTTCTCAGCGCGGCGTTTACCTCTTAACCCAAAACACAGTGCGGGCGCGCAGATACACTCGCGCGCGACGCACAACGGGAACAGGAAAAGAACGATTGTTGAAGTAGACATCGTCGTCTGTATCATTGGCGATGGCATGGGCCGCCGACGTGCACAGTGCGCTGCAGCTCGTGCAGGTCTTCCGCGAGTGTCAAAACGCAGTGCACACCATTGAAGCCAATGTGGCTGCGCTATCCAATATTTCCCAACAAAAGCGCTCTCTTGAAGGCGCCATGCGTCGCCGAAAGCACTGCTTTGAGTCCTTTAAGGCGTGTGATGATCGGCACGCGCCTGAGAGAAGGCCTCACGAGGAAGTAGGCGAAGACTCAACGGCTCCGACTGCGTTGAGTACATCGTTGACGAAGACCACTCGTGTGGCGACACCTCCATTAGGTGTGATCGTGGCCTTCACAACAGCGACGTCTGAGGCCCTGCTCGGACAGCATCAAGAGGATCAACAGGAGTTGCTGACAAGCATGCATCAAGCAGAGCAGAAGTGGTCGCAGCGTGTGGAGCGTGCGAAGCAGCTTGTGGCAGACTTGGAGACACGTGTGGTGTCGACGTCTTCAGGCGCGTCTGTCACACCAGATCAACCGGCGGCAGCTCCGAATGCGAAGAAGCAGACAGAATCCGCGAAGCGCAAGGCTGCCGCAGCGGCCTATATGGAGAGCTTCTACGGCGCCAGCACACCAGCGGTGGGCTCCACGTCTGCGGTCAGCCCCTCCTCCACGCGTCCACGGGAGATGCGCGCGGCCGCGGACGATGCGGCACGTACATTTTACCAGCAGCGTACTGGACTCCCCTCACAGGGTGCCCTCTTCGAAGCGTGTCGGGGGATGACAGCGGTTCTTATGCGGATGCTGACCGCGCTCCAGGAACTCACCCTGGCCCTGCGCAGCGATCTCATGCGAACACTCAGTGAGGCGCGCACCGCGGCGGTAGCAGTCAGTGCGTGGCTTGATGCGTGCCTGTGTGACGCCGCGACTGCCCGTCCGACCGTCGTCGCTGCGAGAACGACAACGCCAACAGAAGGCGAAGAAAAGACGATGCCGGCCACCGCCACGGCTCAGCCGATCACCGTCGCGCCGCATCTGGTCGGCGCACCTCATCCTACGCAGCAGCTTCTCACCTGGGAAGATGCCCTCATGAGTGTGGAGGAAGCCATACCGCGGCATTGGCAGCGGTGGAAGGACTTGTACCTGACGGAGGAGAGCTATCTTCTGCTCGCTGCGTAGAGGCGCGGCACACAACAAGCACACACGTGAGAGAGAGAGAGACAAAGTGGAGAGGTGATGGTGATGATGTGTGCAGGACATCATGAAAAACGTATCTTTGTTGGTTCCACGTCTCTATCTGATTCCGCTTGACAATTTGACGCAGACAGCCTCTCTTTTTTTTTTTTTTTGTCTTCCTTGTTCCATTCCTCTTTGCTTTACCGAAAAATAAAATTTCCCGTAAATGGACAAAAAGTAAATCTGACATGGTATTCTTTTCCAAGAGCTCCGAGTCCGTGCGGCGTGTTTGTTGTTGCCCCGCTCAGCTCGCTGCCGATCGATGATGTGACCCTCTCGTTCGCTTTTGCTTCATGGATCCACACACAGGCACACACACACACCCTTGTTTTCAGCGGACGCGCTCTCTCGCACGTCATGGTATTCTCATTCCCTCTTCTTCCATGTCTCTCTCTCCCCCCCTCTCCTATTCCTCATTCTTTTTTTTAATTTTCTTCATTTCTGTGCAAAACAAGTCTATCGTCTCACCGTCATCTTTTGCTGTCGGTGTGTCTTTTCGTTTTCTTTTTGCGAGCATTTCCTCTCATCCTTGTCTTGTCCTCCCGCATATCTGCAAAGTAGTTTCCTTCAGCTCTTCTCGTTTTGCGACTCGTCACCGACGCACGTGAAATACGTACATACTGCTCACATCTAGGTCAGAGCGACATCTATCGACTTAACAACATCAGCTCTCTTGTGCCTAGTCGACCACGCGAGTAGAGGAAAACACACACACACATACATACATACACACACTACGCCCAATCGTGCACGTTTTGATTGAAAGCACACAATCCAAAGATGGGCTGGCTCCTCGTCTACACAACCCTCGCGGTGTTGAACTTCATGAGCAGCATCATCCAGGGCGTCGCTGGCATTGGCGATGCCATCGTTCTTCAGGTGCTCTGGTACTTTGCGTGCGCGGCTTCCGATCAATTCAAGGAAACGCCTCTCGGGCCCGAGCCTGTGCGCGCGGTGGCGCTACTGATGTATATTCGGCTGCTCTTCATGTCTCCGCTGGTCGTGTACCTCGGTTTCAACGACAGCATCTTCTCGAAGCAGATGGTGCTCATGATGGCCATCCCGAGTACCACTCTTTCGCTCGTCGGTGTGATCCTCTACAAATACATGGACACCTCCTCGCTGAAGATCATTCTGGGCTACTCCAGTCTCTTCTTCGCGGGATTGTACGGTCTCATCCTCCTCTACCGCTACATGCAGAAGCAGAAGAAGATCCAAAAACTGAGAGAGAAGAACGTGAAGCTGACAGTCGAGGCCGAAGCTATTGCCGAGGAAGCGCGCCTCAGCCGCAACGGTAGCTTTCAAGATCTCCGCGCGAGCTTTGCCAGGTCAGGCCCACTCACAAACACCTCGCTCATATTTCACACCACACCGCTCGCTTCTGCTCGGGCGGCGTCCGGTCCCGCGACGCTCACCACCCCAGGCACGTTCCATTCAGGCAATCAATTCGACGCGGACCCGCTCGCGAGCCAGCCGGCACCGGAGATAGATCCCGAGACGGGCGTCCCCGCGGGCACCACCGAGGCGTACTTGAGTACCGTCGGGAACCAGGTCTTCACAGCCAATGAAACCGCGCAGCCACAAATGACCGAGGCGAACGTGCCGCCACTCGAAACCGCTCGCTTGTCTCCGCTCGCCACAATCACCTACACGCGTGTGCGTATCAATCGCAACATCGACGCCAACGGTAAGATTAAGATGACGACCAAGATCGGTGCCGCGGTCGCCGCGTCGATCGCGGGTATCATGGCGTCCCTGACCGGTGTGAACGCTCCGCCGCAGATTATCTTCATCTTGCTCTTCGACGCGCCAAACTACATTGTGCGTGTCAATTTCAGCGCGCAGACGATTCCTGGTGGTTTGGTGCGATTCATCCTTGGTATCACGAATGGTCTATTCCATATGGATCAAATTCCCATCTTTATCACCACCATTCTGTGCGGTGGTGCGGGTGTGTACGTGGGCAACCTCGTGGGTCGCCTTCTGGGCCCCATCAGTTTCAACGTGTTTGTCCTGTTCCTGCTGCTGCTTGCCGCGTTTGTCATGATCACGAATAACATTACATTTTTGGCTTTCTTGACGGTCCTTGGCACCATCACCACCATCGCGTGCGGCTACTGGGAGATGAAGAAGAACAAGCCCATTGTTGAGAAGCAGCGCGAGGAGGAGATGGAAATTGAGAAGCGCATGTACGATGTCATGGAGGAGCTCCAGCGCAGCATGGCGAGTATGCCCGCGTCCTCACGCGCGCAGTGGGGTGGCGTCAACATCGACAACGACGATGTCGAGGGCGATGGGGCGAACGCGCGGTCGCACTCGCCGAACCAACTGGGCAGCGCGCACGTCTTGGTAGGCATGTCCAGTCACGCAGGCGGTGATGCGAAGAGCGCTGATGACAGCGGTCGCATCTCCACGCCAATGGGCGGCCGCAGGAACAGCGGCGAGGTGCGTGGGGGCGGCCGCTCCGGTGACATCCTCCGTCCTGTGGCTGTTTACCCCACGGCCGCAGGCGCGAACGCGGCGGCACCGACTAGCCGCTCCGCCACCCCTCTCAGCACCGGCATGGGCTACCGCAAGGCCAAGGATGTTCTCATCGTGGACCGCGACAGCGACTTTTCGGCGGAAGATGACGTGCCCGATGTGATGGCGACGTGCGTGGGCCCGCGCCACGGTGTTTCCGGCGTGGACGCGGAGAGCGATGAGGTGAAGCGCGCGGCGTCCAGCCATGACGCCTCCGCAAAACCGGAAGCCGATGGCGGCAAGGGCGACTCGCCGGTTGGCAGCGTACATACCGCTTCTGCAGACGGCGACGGCGATCTCCGGTAAAATGGATGCGACAGCGAGCGCACACACACGCACACATCGATACACATCCACATACACACAAGCACATGAGTAGGCAGAAAGAGTCGCATCTCGAGGAAACAACGGGGGGAAGTACACAGAAGAAAAGGCAGCTGAGAGCGGCGGTGCGGTGGCGAGCCTACTCTTCCCCTTGTTTATCCTTTTTCGTCTCTCCTCATATGCGCGTGCTTCTATATGTTCCCCGCTTCCATCGTGTACCTCTTCTTTGCTGTCTGTCATTCATTCGTCGCCAGATATGCGAAGTGTCTTTTCACCTCACCTCACTCTTTTATTTCTTTCTTTTTTTCCGTTTGATGTTTTCGACAAGGCTGGTGACTTCTTCTTTTGTGGAGGCTCTTTTCGCACGCGTATTGTGCGGCTCATGGAAGTGTACATGGTGTTCTCGCTTTCCTCGTGCGCGTGCCTGATCATAGCCGCTCTCGTTGTCACCGCTTGAAAACAAGAAGAGCGAAAAAAGGAAGCGTGAGAATGGAGAAAAACGAGCCACCGATGGTAAGCGAAGCGACGTGCGCATGTACTTTTGATCACGGAATGGTGCGTCATGACGCCAGATGCAGCGCCAAGGCGGCATTGTATTGATATCTGTATTTAATGCATTTTCTCTTCTCTTCAGGTTCTCGTTCTCTGTAAAATCTGAAGCGATGGCCCCCATTTGTGTTTGTGTTTTGTATGTCGCCTCTCTCTCTCTCTCTTCTCTTCTGTTCTCACCCGCGCACCGCGATATACCCGTCAGAGTGACTGAATCCGTTTTTATCTTCTCTTTTTCTTCGTTGTGCCCCGCTTTCGCTATTTTTTTTCTTTGTTTTTTTTTCCAAACTTAGAAGTCACACAGCGCGAAGAAGAACAGAGAGAGAGAGACAAGGAATAAATGAGGAGCGCGACGCGGTGTGAAAAGACAATTATTGTAATATTCAGTCCTCGCGGATGGCGTGCCGCTGTAGTTTTCTCTAAACGAAAGGCCCTTTGGGAATAAGAAGAGTTTAGGCGTCTGCGCTTGGGCGAGTACGGCGCGCCGACAGGGTCACTTACGCGCAGTCGTTTGTGCTGCGACTCCCCACGCTGCGTGCCTGTGTGGCGTGCGAAAACAAAAAAAATTGCGGAGGAAAATCCACTCTTAACGTACGTGTGTTTTCATTTTAGCGGTTGCCATGGCCTCCCAGGGCGAAAGAGTGGCGTGTTGCGGACACGAACATACAAAAAGGTACCACACGCTCGCCTACCACACACACACGCTTACCCACATCACACATACACTCCTCTGCATGCCCGTTAACCGCCGTCGTTTTTTTCTTTTTTTTTTTTCGTCCTCTGACATTTCGTTGTTTTCATCACTGCCGAACATGTCTCTTGCGCATGGACATCCCACTACTGTCTGCACTATAGTCACTCACTCACCAACGCTCAAAATAAGATTTTAAAGTGCGCGGCGAAGTGCCAGTCAAACAAAATGTTTCGCCACACTGACAAGAGAACGTGGATCTCCACCGTCGAGCGTCCCGATGCGCCGCTGGTCCCCATCATCGCCCCTTCTATCCTCGCCGCCGACTTTGTTCGCCTCTACGACGAGTGCACGCACGTGCAGTCCGACGCGGGTGGTGCCTCGGAGTGGCTTCACGTCGATGTCATGGATGGTCACTTCGTGCCGAATATTTCCATCGGCCCCTGCGTGGTGGAGTCCATGCGCAAGGCGATGCCCGACGCTTTCCTTGATGTACACTGCATGATCACGGAACCAGAAAAGTGGATCGGTGAATTCGCCAAGGCCGGCGCTTCACAGATGACATTTCATATTGAGGCGACGGCCGCGGTAGAGGAGACGGCCAAGAAGATTCGTGCGGCTGGAATGCAGTGTGGTGTGTCCATCAAGCCCAAGACACCCGTCACAGATCAGCTTCGTGCGCTTGTGGAGAAAAAGCTCGTGGATATGGTGCTGGTCATGACGGTGGAACCTGGCTTCGGTGGGCAGTCGTTCATGAATGACATGATGCCCAAGGTGGCCGAGCTCCGTGCCGCCTACCCGCACCTCAACATCGAAGTCGATGGTGGACTTGGTGAAAAGACCATTGAAGCCGCAGCCCAGGCCGGTGCCAACATCATCGTGGCTGGTACGTCGATCTTCAAGGCAAAGGATCGCAAAGCGGCGACGGAAATGATGCGTGAGGCTGTGCGCCGTCACATTGGTGCCGGTAAACTGTAAGAGGTGGACGAATGAAACACACACACACACAAAAGAGACAAAAGAGACAAAAGAGATAAAAGACGAAGTGAAAAGGAAGCAGTTCATCACCACTCCCTCGTTGTCATGCCGGGGTAGAAACAGGCGAAGGAGGAAGCTGCCAGGGACGCCAAGGAGACTGAGAGGAACCCGTGCGTCACAACTGTCATCTCCGCCTCTGTTGATACCTGTCTCAACACGAGTGTCGTTCTCTTTCTTTTCCTCCTTGGTTGCCCTTGCGTTTCTTGATTTAAGAGGGGAGTGTTGGATCGGCCTGTCTGGTCATGAATCCTTGTTGTTGTTGGCTTCTTCTTTTTTTTTTTTTCTGTTCGTATGTTAACCTCATTTTACTGTTTCTCCGCAATGCGGGTGTCCCCTTCTCAATGTAGACAAGGAAGAAAGAAAAGAGAGGCGACTGCTCGTCTTCCGTATTTTCAGACGAGCAGGCGTGTATGTCACCGTGCGCGGCGGCACACTTTGAGATCATTGGCGGCTGCTCATGGAGAAGTGGAAACTTCTGTGTGCGAGTGGACCTGCTCATCCTTCGTGTCGCATCCCCTTCTTGGCACTCCGACGATGATGTTGATCATCTCTCTATCGAATCACATACTCTCTCTCTCTCTCTATCTAACCAACTCTTCGCAACTGTGGTCCCCTGTTCGTGTTCGTTTCTTTTCGCTACGCTGCATTTAGTGCGGTGATGAACGAAGTCAAGTTCGTGACGGCGTTCGCCGAAAAGCTGCGCACCGTGCGTCATCGCGACGCCACCCACATGCCGTATGTGGACTGGTTCAGCCTTTACGTGCAACTCTTGAAGCAGCTACCGCCGTCGACGCGTGCTGTCGGGTCCTCTCGGCGTCATCTTCGCCTCGTGGACAACATGCTGTGGTCAAGCCTCGTGGCGCCAAGCTGGAAGGATGTGGATATCCTCGTCGATGAAGACGTCGTCGCACAGCGGCTCTCACAGCCCCACAAGGAAGCCTCGTCTTCGGAAGCCTCCTCCGTATCCGGTGCGTCATCGGCCTCAGTCTCCGCGTCGTCACCACCAGTGTTCTCGGAGCAGATGTGGTTCCGCCGTGTGCGCTCGTCCGGTGGTAGCCTCGCATGGACAGACACGCAGGCAGAGCGATGCGCGACGTGTTCGGACGGCGCCCCCTTGTGCTGCGAGTTGATGACGAGTGCGTTTCTTGAGGAACCGCTCCTTGGTGGTCAAAGTATTGAGCTCTGGCGTCGAGAGCTCCGCCTGCAGAGCGAGTTCCTCGACGCGACGCCGTCCACGCATTCGGAGGCGTCGTTCGATGGTGAAAAGCTTGACGCGGAGTCCGAAAAGAAGCGCCCCGCACCATCGATTATCGTGCTGCCTTTCAGCGCATTGTGGGCGATCAAGGAGCAGGCCTTCCTTCGTCCATCCACGTCACACACGTCAGGTGTGCGACCGGTGACGCTGCACGAGCGCACTGCGCGGCAGATCCTCCTTCAGTCGATTCACCAGGTACTTCAACTTCAGGTCGAGCTCGCTGACAAGCGGAGGGCCGTCGCGCGGTCTGTGGGGGGTCGTGCACTGCCACACCAGCTGATCACGCCGCGCCTGCAGCTGTCTGTGCTCTCCCCATCGGAGGAGTTCGACCTTCTATGCGCACTTCCACGTCTGAAGCGCATCCACCACGCGTCGCGACAGTCGCCGCAGGACACAATATCCGAAAGCGCCGCGATGGTGGTGGCGCCACCGTGCCTGCAGCTGAGCACCGTGTGTGAAAACCTCTCGGCACGACTCACGTACTTGCTCTTCCACCAACTCACGAAAACACCCAGTGGCGTCCAGTGGCATCTTGTCGCGCCAACAACATCACACACAGATATGCGAAGGTGTGCGGTGGGTGCTTTCCAGAACGTCCCGCTGCGCGCGCAGACACAATTTCAACTGCTGTTGCGTGACGAGGCCTCAGGTCTTGGTGGAGGGATGGTTGGTCGGGGCCGTGAGGGAGTGCGCAGTATCCACCGACTGGCACGTCAAGGCTGCCAGGACACCGTCCGCCGCATGACCCAAAGAGAGGAAAACCTGCGTCAATCGTTTTCACAAAAATAAAAACTCGACCTCCGAATATATTTGAAAAAATAAAAATGGAAGGAGAGAGGGAGGGAGGGACAAAGACAGAAAGAGGAAGGCTGTTCGACAACAGCAGAGAAACACAAGGCCAAAGCAGGAGAGGCCGTTATGCGCGCTTCTGTTGTTTCGCGTCTATTAAAAAAAAAATGTACAGAGGGGGTGTTTCAGTACTCTCTGAACATATCGGAAACGAAGTATGCGCCAGACCGCCCTCAGCGGATATGGGGAAGTGCTAATTGACTCTGTTGACACGCTTACGCGCCTCTCCAGTTTATTGGCACGACGTGGACTCCCAAGTTCCACCCGTTGTCATCCTCTCTACACGATCCACGTTTTCCCTTCTCGTTGTCGTGGGAACAGACAGATGCACACGATTGGTATCCCTTTCACACGTTGAACAGATTATTATTGTTTTTTTCCGTTGAGAGGAGTAGCTCTTACCAGTGCGCTTGAGACTGAAGTACATAAAAAAAAAAAAAACTGTTTTCAGAGGTGCCGATACCCGACAGCAGTGAGCGGATCAGGACGAAGGAAGACAGTGCCGCCGCTGACCACTAAAGGCAATGATTTATAACCCTACTCTTCATGTCAGTGAGGATGCCCAGGCGGTGAGCAGCAGTGGCGCCGCTGTGCACCATGCCGACGACGCCGGCTTCAACTTCACCACAATTCTCTGTGTCGCGTGGTCGACATGCGGTCGCAACATTGTCTTCGGCACACCTGATGGTGTGATGATCTTCAGCACGGAGCAAGCACTCGCGCACAGCATCGCCACGAACGCGCCCCCTACGGCTGACGCCCGAGAGGTGAAGCCGGAAAATGGATGTCAACGGCCCTCGTCGGTGGTGGCACCGATGGCAGCGTCGCGTGAAGAGGTGAGCGGCGAGGAAAGCCTCGGCTGTGACCCGCATCGCGCCCATGATGGCGACGCGGAGGAGGCCGAGTCGCTGCGTAGTATGTCCCCGCTCAGCCCGTGGACAGACGACGCGAGGGAAGTGCGTTGGGGTGTGGCCACGCATCGCTGTCATCACCGCTTCGCATCCGGTGAGTTGGAAGGCGATGGTGAGAGTAGCGACCCAGACAACACAAGCGATGCAGGTGCCACAAGACGAGACAGCAAAAAGGACAAGAACGACGGAGAGGCTGACAGTGAGGATCTGGACTACCTCATACACGATCCAAAGCCTCAAGATCAGAGTGGCATTCGTGAAGTGTGTCGTCGCCTTATCGAGGGCGGCGTCGGAGCGATAGCACTCTGTGGTCAGTCCAGTATCATGGCCCTCGCTGGTGCTGCTTCACCCTCCTCTCTCCACGCTGCGAGGACAGTGAAGGTGGTGGACGTCAGTCAACCGTACACAGCGCACGCGTCGTCGCCACCTGCTGCGCTTCACAGCGAATCGGGCCCCGCCGTGGCGCCAGACACGGGCAAGCAGCCACCAGCCACCAGCGCGCTCGGTGAAGAGGCGAACGAGGCGATCGAGGAGGACCCTGTCGATCGTGTGCTTGGATACACGGGTGCCCTGGATCCTGACATGGATACGGTGGGCGCGTCATTCCCCAGCAGCGACTTGGCGCGTCTGGTGCTGCAGGAGCGCTTGGTACGCGCGGCGTGTCAGGCGGCGAGTACAGGTACAACAGTCGCGGCAGACGTCGCGCCATCATCATCGCCGGAGCAGCCGTCCGCGACAACGCCAGGCGGTACACAGCCCGTTATTTTTGATCTCGATGCCGCTGTCGCGGCTCTTTGTAGTCCACAGGCCGCACACACGAGCACAACGCAGGCGATTGACGCCGTCACCGCTGAGGCCGTCGCCAGCTTTCGTCGGCAGCACGGACCTGCGATCGTGTGCGAGCAGACGTTCTCGTTTGCCGTCGGCGCGCTTTGTCTGACACCGCACTACCTCCTTGTTGCGCAGACGGGTCCTGCCAACGCCCCTGAACAGTCGTGCCTCTACGTGTACAACCGAAAGTGGAAGCAGTGTCTCTGTCTGTACTTTTTTCCGTCGTCTGAGCCCCGTTTCGTGAAGGACTGCTTCGCCGTGGCGAGTACGTGGAGTCCTTCACGGACGCCACACTTCGCGGCGACAAGTAGCCACTGTGCGCCTGCACATGGACTGCGCTACCACCACGCCGTGCTACCCGGTGAGAAGCGAGGTGAGGTGCGGGTGCTCGGCTTTCACAAGTCGATCAAGGTCGAAGAGGCGGGGACAGACGGCGTCTTTTCAGTCGATCAGATTCAGGCCTTTACGAGCACGCCGATCCGCGCTGTCGCCATGACGGCGGATGGCACGCGTGCCGTCGTGACCAGCGAGGAGGGGAAGCGCATTAAGCTGCTTCAGATATGCGGTGGTAAATTCGAGCTTCAGTTTTTCTCGCTCGATCGCGGACTCACACATGCTGTCAACGAGTCGGTTTCTCTCCACATCGTCAACATACCCGACTGGCGAGCGGCTACCACGACTGCCACGACCGCCACATCCACCGCCAGTGCGACCCGCTACGCCCTTGTTGCGATGATCACGACGACCGGCACGGTACATGTGTATCTCGTGGACGTGGCCCACCATGTGCAGTGGAAATGCCTCGGTGTCGAGACGCGGCTGCGACTCGTTCACGACGAACTGGGCGTCTCGCTGCGCTTCCCTGAGCCCACCACCTCGCTCGACAAGACGATGCTGTTGGTCCTTCAGTACCCTGATGGCGCGGTCCCGCACGCGCGTGGTGAGAGTCGTGTCGATGCGGCCGCGGCCATGCCAACGCCGGCCGCACACGCGTACGCCTCTTCACCACAGCTGCCGCCGCCCCTCCGTTCGGCAGACGCCAGCCTGGCCGGCGCTGCCGCCTCAGTCCCACTAGGCGCTACTGCACGCATCTGGCGGCCGTTCCGCATGGCCTCGTATCACGTCGGTTTTTCACACATTACGCGAGCGGAGCAGTCGCCCATAGTGCGGAGTATGTCGCTGATGCAGTCGGCGTCGAGATGGTTGAAACGCGATGTCGCCGGGAGTAAGAGTAGTGGTGTTGTGCCGAGCAAAGCGGAGGGCGGCATCGCTTGTCAGTTCAGTGCCTATCTGCCTTTCCTCTAACACGCACGTGTCGTCGACGAGGCGTGTCAAAGGAGGAGAGGCGCGCCAATTTAAAAAAAAAAAGGAAAGAGCGGTACATTCGAAGGATATCGTGTTCCTCTTCTTTGACTGTTCCCAGTCGCTTCGTACCTCCACTCCCCCTGTCCCCCTCGACCTCTTTTTGCTTTTTCTTCGCTTTGTGTACATCTTTTCTTCACGATATGACGCTGATTCGTTCTCTATTCTCATGTGTATGTGTGCTGTACCATGACGGTTCCCACCTTGATTGAGGAGCTGGTCGGCATCTGCAAAGTCAAAAAAAAAAAAAACGTGCTATGTGAAACATGGCGCCGTGTGTGTGTGTGTGTGTGCATGTGCGCGAGACTCAACGCACATGCTCTTCACTCGGTCGTATTCCCGATCCTGTATCTCTCTCTCTCTCCACTGTGCCTGCTCACATTTTTGTCTTGATGCGTTAAACTCATTTGTCTTTTCGTTTCTTTTGTTTTTCGTGTCGATGAGAACACACCTTAGCGATCAACTGTTCATCCTTGTCAGCATCAACTCAATCTAACAAACTAATCAAAAAAAGACACAGAGAGAGAAAACTCTTCATTTGTTCAACTCAAAAAAAAAAAAGTCAAGCTCAAGTCCAACATGTTCTACATCGACACGTTGATTTGGTGTATCTTCACCTACATCTGCAGCTGGATCGGTCTGATCAGCATGCTCACGTACCTGCTCTCTATTGCCATTCAGCAGATCGCCATGCGCTTCCCACGCAACCTGAAGAAGGCGTACAAGGCGGAGTGGGCTGTCGTCACGGGCTCGAGCAGCGGCATTGGCAAGGCCATCGCCGAGAAGCTCGCGACCCAAGGTGTGAGCGTGGTGCTGGTGGCTCTTGACGACAAGATGCTGGCTGATACGTTTGCGGAGCTCCAGAAGAAGTACCCCGCCGTGCAGTTCCGCAAGTGTGGCGTGAACCTTGGCGCCAAGGACTACGGCTACATGGCGCCAATCATTGAGTCCACCAAGGACATCGATGTGAACCTTCTCTTCAACAACGCGGGCTACATCAGCACGGGTCTCTTCGCCGACACCGAGCTCGAACGCCTCCGCTGTAACCTCGAGTGTAATGCCGGCTGCGCCGTGCCGATCACCCACCACTTCCTACGCAAAATGTTGGAGCGCAAGGTCAAGGGTCTCGTCACGTTCACCTCGTCCGCGTCATGCTATCTGCCCGGTCCGACGGCTACCATGTACAGCCCCTCCAAGGCTTTTCTGACCAACTTCGCCACCACCATCGCCGCGGAGAACCACGACGCTGGCATCGACGTCGTCGTCATCCATCCCTCGCCGGTGAACACTAACTTCTACAAGAATGAGGGCCCTCAGCTGGACTCGCTCAAGACCGCTCAGAAGGCCGCCGCCTCCCCGATGAATATTGCCGATCAGATCTTCGCCGGGGCCGGCCGCATCACCGTGTGGGATCAGGGTGTGACCTGCGCCGTGTTCCGTCTTGTAAACAAGATTTTGGACTTTCAGATCTTCACGGAGATCATCACACGCTTCGCCTTCGTGAACGGCGACCACAAGAAGCTCACCAGCCAGTCGAAGCTGCGCCGAGGTGCGGCTGCCAAAGCTGAGTGAGCCTCGCGCAAGAGACGCGAACGAAAACAAAAACAAAAACAGAAAAAGAAAAAGAAGAATGCCAACTCAAAAAAAAAAGCAATCGGATCCAAAGAAACAAAAAAGTTCAAGAGACGCATGAGCCGTCTCAAGGCGCACTTGACGGCAAAACACAACGACAAAAAAGGGAAGAACAAAAGAGACTGGATGGCTCGCACGCGCTCGTACCGTCCACTAAACAAAGCAAGATGGATGTGAGCTGCGGGCCTTCGTTGTTTTGTTTTGTTTTTCTTTGTGTGTGTGTGTTCGCGTCTGAAAATCGATTCCCATCCGTATACGTATACGCACGCCAACAAGATCACTAAAAAAAAAAAAAATCGAAGAAAGAGATGCTGTGTGGATGCGAAAGAAACAGGTCTACGAAGAAAAGAGCTGCGTCCACCTGTTGGATCGTCGGAGGTACTGCGTGATCCGTGCAGCGAGTATTGCTGCGTCAACAGTGAAGACAGTGCTTTCATTTCGATGGTCTTCCCACCTCTCCATTCGCTACTTCACACACACACACACAACGCTCAGCACGTAGAGAGCTGTTGTGCGCGAGCTTACAAAATGAGTGTGTGTGTGTTGTGTTGTGTGTGTATCGCTGTCTCTTCAGGCCGTGTGGGTCACCTTTGATCTCCTCACCTCTCGATTTTGTCTTCTCTCATGAGGAACTAGCCGGACCTGTGCGTACTTTTTTGGGGGGTCACTTCACATCTCACGTCACTGCAGAGAAGAACAGAAAAAAGCAAGCAGAAGTGGCGATGAGAGCACAGGCGGTTCTGCGCCAGCGTGCTGCCTCCACCGTGTTCGGGGCGATGCACCGCGCTTCACAGGAAGTACGACACCAAGAGATGGATGCCTCTGAGAATGCGGTGCCTTTCACTCCAACTTCGGCACCACCATCATCGGCGTCGTCGTCGAGCTTTGTGATGCCCTGTCTCGCACAGCTGCCATCGCGTGCAGTAGCCACGCAGGAGCCTGTGGCGGCGCAGCACACTGTCGGCCCGTCCACGAGCGTCCACACTGAGGAAGCCCGACTCTCGCTCTCCGAGCTTTGTGCCCTCGTGGCGCAGTGTCTGCACCGCGGGCCGGAACGTGCGGGTCGCGAACCCGAAACGATAAGGTCAGATGCCATGCGAAGTCAAGCGCGCGCTGTGGAGTCCACTGCTGCCGCCGACGGTCAGGAGGATCTAGACGTGGAGGCGCTGCTCGACGCGCTCGAAGGCTACAATCCTACGTTCGATGCCTCGCTTGTGGCGCGGGTCGCCCAGCGCGTGAACGTGTCGGTCGCCCTTGAACAGGCGCGGCATCTGCTGGCGCTCGCACACACCACAGAGACGCTGCCGACGCAACAGCGTGTGGCGAATGTCGAGGCCATGGGAGAGGAAGACGACGAACAGGCGCGCAGCGATCGATTGGTCGCATTCCGTACTCTTCTCCGCCGCTGGCAGGCGGAGCGGCAGGCTCTTTCGGTGTCGCCAACCTCGTCCGCGGCTTCCGGACCCGCCCGTGCGAAAAGCCGCGGTGCGGAAGCGGTGACGAAGGTGAGCGCGGAGGCGGAGGCCTGGCGTGTTGCAGAGGAGGAGGCCGGCATTGTCGTGCGTCTCCACTTCGGTCAAGGCACAAACCGTCAACGGCTTTCAGGTGTCCTCGCGGATGTTGGCGATGTGCAGGTGAGCGAAGTGCTGCCCGATGGCCAGGTGGTGACCTTCACGCAGGCGACCTTGCCGGAAGACGAGGCGGCTGTACCATGGAAGGGTAAGCATCGGCACAACCTGGTCGCCTCACTGGAGACGCTGTTCAGTCCAACCAGCTCGCCTCTGCCGGCCGTGGTGTACTTACATTTCATTGTATACAAACACGATGTTCCCCTGGCGGCGTTGTTCCGTTTCTTAGCTGCCGTCATTGGTGACGACCTTGTCCAGCCCGATGACTTCACGGCCTCTCAGGAGCTAGAGGAAAAGGCAGCGGCCGTGCAGACATGCGTCCTGCGCGTCGTCATTCCACATAATGTGCGTGAGGGGCGCGAGGGTAGGGCGGGGCCAGCAGTGGATTACTGCCGGCATATAGCACGCCGTCTGATGGAGGTCAACGTGGCGGCGGCACGGCCGGCGACAACGACGCCTCTAAGCGGAAGCGACCACACCGACAAGCACGATGAGCAGCCTCCGCCGAGCCTAGCGGAGAATACGCTGGCTAGCACGCCGGTCGCGATTCAACTCCTCGAGTGGCTGCCCGCCATGCCCGACACGCTCGCACAGAGGAAAAAGACGGCGTCGTCGGTCGCGGCACCAGTCAATGGCGGCGTGCAATACATGTTCCTCGTGCGCGGTGTTTCTGCGCCGCGCGGGGCTCCGGCGCAGTACGTGGAGAATGTCGTACAGCAGAGTCTCGCGGCGATGCCTAATTTCTTCGCGCCAGTGCACTTTGGTCACGTCGGGTCGGCGTGTCCATTCAAGACGTACCACGTCTCCGCCGCCATGGCACACGGCCGCTGGGCAGAAGCGCTGATGATGGCGGTGGTGCTGGCGCTGTGGCCAACGTCAGCTGAGTCGTCGTGCTGGTCATCTGGTATGGCTGGACGCACCTCGTCTTCACCAGCGGCACCGTGGGTGGTGGCCGTGTTCGCGGCCTTGGCCTCCGGTGAGGACCGGGCGGCGGTGCTCCGCTCGCTCTGGCAGACACGCGTTCCGCAGGCTGTGCGAACGCACCTCACACGCGCCACCTCCGCGCTCTTGTGGAACGTCGTCGCGAGCTGCCGCCTGCACGAATGGAAGCAGCACAAGACGGGCAAGCACGTGGGCCTCCTCGATGCCGACCGCGCCGTGGCCGGGGACTTTGTGTGGCGTCACACACAGAGTGGTTGCCACAACAACAGCGATGGAAACGACGACGCGACCCATAAGCAGGTGCCAGCACACAAGTCGGAGTCGGTCTTCACGATACCCGCCCTTGTCAACGGCACCGCCGCACTTGAGAACGGGAAGAGCGATGCGGCCGCAGCTTGTCGAGGTCGGGCCTCAGCTGTACGTGCACTCTTGACCACAGCCGACATGCCTGCACCGGCCATCTCAGACGTCGTCATTCCGCTCGTCGAGAATGACGTGCAGCTGGCGATGTGCCCTGCACTTCACACGTTGGGTGTGGCGCTGGGGCTCCTCCCGACGACCGCGAGGGCGGCGATGTTCTCTGCCCCTACTGCGTCGGTGTCTGCCGCCGCGGTCCCGCCGTTCCGTGCACTGCTGATTCGCGGCACCGGCTACCCGCAGGCCGCACGACCATGGGTGAAGGCGTTCGCGGAGCCGTCGCACGCGGCCTCGGTGTCGTCCGACCGCGCGTCGGGCGCCACATCTGCACAGTACCGTCTCGCCACGGACCTCGCGCTGGCGGCTGCGCGCGGCGTCGGTCGTGATTTTGCAGCCGTTTCACGCGGGCGTCAAGGCGCCGTGTGGCCGCTGGGACGGCGAGGTCGTAGCATGGTGGAGCGGCTGCCGGATGGTCTTCTCGCTGTCAGCGCCTTGTCGGCCTCGCCGTCGCCATCGCGCGCTCAGCGTCGCCCGCATCGACCAGCGGTCCAGTCCCAGACGTCGTGGTGTCTGGTGCTGCACGTGACACTGCCAGCCGCGGCTTACAGTGGCAATTTTCTCCGTGAATGTCTTGTGCTGCATGACCACCGTCTGCACAGGCGTCAGCCACTTCAGGCCCTGGCCGAGCGTCTCGCACTCGAGTGTGGTCGCCGCGGCGGTGACGCCACACATGAGGTGCGTCCCGTGGCGGTGCACGCGCAGGAAGCGGTGAAAGAGGCCGAGGAAGACTCGGTGGACGGCAATCTTCTGTTTTTACGCGGTAGCGGTGGCGTCGGTCGCCGGAAGTAAACGGTTGTTGTGGCTACTTTTTCAACTGGCGCAGGTGTGCGCCTTCACACCCTCAGAGTCGTACTTGTATGCATGGTAGTCGCCAACGCAACAGCAGTGTCGCCTGCGGTTCTGCAGGCAGAGCTCCGCGAGAACAAGAGAAAAGAAACACGAAAAGAGTTGTTCACCATGCAAGCTCCCCTCTTCGGCCAGTGACTTGTGGCGGGCACACGCGGTGCTGGGCCCTCTGTGTCCGCGCGCTCGCGACCCACAGGCACAACCACAGCAGTACAGGACGAGAAGTCATCCTCTCTCACTCACACACACACACACACACACACTCCCCTTCTCTCCTTCACGCTCCACGTTGTTGTTGTTTTTGTTGTTGTTTTCAATTGGGAAGCTTCAGTCCACGCAGAGAGATCAAGGATATGCGCTTTATTGTTCGTCGGACGCCAAGCCGTCGCGACGGTGCAGCGGAGCTCGATGAAACGGAGTACGTCGAGGCTGTCAAGTTCGTGCGAAAGTACGGCTGCTCTGTCCTCAGCCGTGACGCGTACGCGCACCTCCACCTGCTGCACGACTCCATCGAAAATGGCGACGCCGGTGACGACCATACCAAGACGTCCTACATCAGTGCCCTCTCCAGCGACTTGCGTCGCAAGTGTCTGCTCGCCGTACTCGTGGCCACGATGTTTTCCCTCATTCTGTTTGTTTTGATTTACCTCGCCACCACCCAATTGCTGAAGTCTGTGGCCGCATAACCGACACACAACACAGTGTACAAGCGAAAGAACAAACAAAGAGTGGGTGTCACGCACACATGAACGCACGCCCCTGTAGACCAACGAAGAACCAAGACACACACGCGCACCTGTGCCTGTTTTCAGTCCATCACGTCCTTGACAAAACTCCCTGTCGGCACGGGTATCGAACCTGAAACCTTCTCCTTATCCATCCAAAAAAAAAAATTCGTCTCGAAGAAAAATGAAAAAAATACTCCAGGCGGGACTCGAACCCGCAATCTTTGGATTAGAAGTCCAAAGCCTTGTCCATTAGGCCACTGGAGCTTAGGTCTTCAGCGGATTTTTCGTGATACACGAAATCCAGGAGGCTTTTAGGTGGGACGAGTGGCACAGAGTGACCTCGACGCCACACCCGCGCTATCGTGGGGCCCTCTCCGCCGCTTCAAGGTCGACATTTGCCGTTGCGGGGATCGGGGTGACAAGCGCCAAGGCGCTGGTCAGGGCCAAGCAGTAACCAGAATGACGCCGGGGTGAGTACGGAGAGGACCTCTTCCTCTGTGAGTCTGTCTTTCTGATCGAGAGAGAAAGAAGGGTGAGCGGGGTGAGGCGGCACGCGATCGGCACCAGACGCGGCTATCTCGAAGCGCTCCTTTTCAGTGCAGACACAGAGGCGTCGCCGTAAGGGTGGTGCCGCCGCGGCGCCTGCAGCGTTCGGCTGCGTTTCAATGGCGATTTGGGGGAAGGCAACACTTCCTAGATTCAGCGCGGTGGGATCAACGGCTGTTTGGCGTTTTTCCGCCCTCGCTAGACACCCGGAGCGGCAAAACCTGCAGCGCACACCGTTGGTGACAGGGCCCGAAGAGCCCCCCAGCCAGCCTCGGCGCACCCCCAGGCCAAGCACACGCAATCACCTCAGCCCGCGCCGGCGCGGGCTCTTTGCAGTGAAAGTTGAGAATATGGGAGTTGAGGGCCCCAACGAGGAGAGGCTGGTCATGCGGTTCGCGTGCTCACCACAGCTCTTTTGGGTTCATCCATGGCGCGAAGGAGCTCGCGGGCACAGCGGGCATTCGTCCTTTCAGCGGGCATTCGTCCTTGCGGCGGGCGCCGAGTCTCCTTGCGAGGCCGCTTCGCCGCCGGCCGGCCCTACCCGAGATGGGAAGCATCACACGATTCAGCCCCAACCGCCATGCGACGTGGCTCATATCCTGAATGCGGCTGGCCTCACTCGGCGCACTGGTGTAGTTCCGTCGCGTTGCGCCCACAACGCCGACCCGGTGACTACCCCTGCCTTGTCTTTCGTCGGAGCGTCTATTGTGGTGCTGTGTGGAGTTTGTGAAACGCTTCCAGCACATGCGATATGACGGCACCCGCTTGGACACGTTGCGCGACAGCATGGGTGCGCGGGCTGCCGGTTTCGGCGGGGCGCGGGGGAGCGTATCGTTTCACCCCGCCGCGCAAGCTGTTGAGACACATCCGAGGTCTGCAGGCGAGGATGCTCGACTGCTCGTCACGAACATCTGGAGTCGCGGAGGGACAAACGGAGCGTGCGTCCGAAGAACACGTTTTTGGCCGCAGAGGCTCCGCACCTGCTCTGCGCGTCGCGCGCCTCGGGTGCCGCCTGGGAAAGGGGGCTGCATTCGGTGGAGGAAGGCGCGCCTTCGACCAGCGGAGGGAGTGTGGCGGCCCCGAGCACGCCACGCGGTCGATTTTGTTCCACCAAGGCGCTTGAGGATGGGGCGGCGGGCCGTCGCGTCGTGCGGCTTGGCGGCGCTCAGGTCGCGGGCCGCGGCTTCGTGCCGCCGCAGCAGCCGGGCGGGCTTCCGGGCGTGCGTCGCGGTGGGCTGCGCGGGGCCGGAGGCGGGGTGCGTTTCCCCAGGCGGTGTCGCGGCGCAACCGAGGCGCACCACAGCGCGCCCCCCCCCCTACGCCGCAAAAAAAAAAAAAAGGACGGCCTACCGCGGCGCACGTTTTCTGAAGTTTCGACTCCATTCTGCCTTTAAGTTCTCGAATCAGTTCAGGCAACCACACCGGCCCAGGCCGACACCTCTCGTTGGCACAGACGCTTGTCGCCCGCATCCAATCATGTCGGTAACGGCGGAAAACGATCGGATCAATGAGCTCATGCGGTTCCGTATTCTTGCCTGCGGCATCTGTGCCAGCCTGTGCATTTCAACGCTCTACGGGTTCAATTTGCAGAGCAACTACATGATGACCAAGTACAGCTTCTCGGCGACGGATCTCACCACTATCACCACGACCGGTATTGTGGTGGGCTTCGTCACTTTTCCTCGTGGCATGCTTCTTGATTATGCCGCCCCCATGTGGGTGTTGATGATTGCGACCTTCATGGGCACACTCGGTGCCCTTTTGTTTGGTCTGTCGTTCAACAACGTCATTCAGGGTTCTGTCGTCAAGTTCGCCATCTTCTGCGCCATTATGAACTTCGGTTGTGCCGCCTTCGATACAGGCTCCCTGATGGCCATTATGGGTAGCTTTCCACTCACCAAGGGAAGCTGTGTCGCCATCATGAAGACTTTTGCGGGCCTCGGCGCGTCCCTGTTCTCTGTTATTAACATCAGTTTCTTCAGAGAGAAGTACGCGGCGTACATGTACTTCATGACGGGTGTTGTCGTCGTCGCTGGCAGCATCGCAGCTTTCCTCATTCGCTTCCTCCGTATCACTTCGTGGACTGGGAGAAGAAGCGCGTGCGTGAGGAGATCCAGGTCCGGCGTCGCTTAACGGAAAACGCTTACTTCACACAGTATCCTCCTATGCGACGCTTTTACTTGGGCTACGGCATTGTCATTTCTCTCGTGATTTACCTGACAGTGCAGTCGCTGTGCACGGCGGACATGGGAAGTGTCACGCACGACTCTCGCATCGGTATCACGGTTGGCGCCATCGTGATCACGCTGTGCCTTCTGCTGGTCGCCGCCCCCTTTCCATTCCTGGATGGTATGGAAAAGCCGTATAGCCGTGACCTCCCCGAAGTGCCCCAGCACCCTCGTGCCGCGGGGACACCCTGACGAGTACGTTGACGAGGAGGAGCAGCGTGTGCTGAAGCCAACTCAAGGTGAGCTTCGCCAGGACGCAGCCGCGTTGAACAAGTTTTACTTCGACGAGACTGGCATGGAGGACGGCATCGCAAAGAAGAGTGACTCGGCGCAAAGGACGGTCGCCAATGCGGTGGTGGTCGCAGACGATGGCACAGCTCTCATGGATCAAACGGACATGGATCCCCAGTACCAGGGTCCCTTCTGGCACAACCTGGCGACGCCTGAGCTGTGGTGCTGCTGGTGGAACACACTCGCCACGTGGGGCTGCGCGGCGTCGTCATTTCCTTCAACTCTGCTCAGATTTACCGTGCACCGGCTGAAGACCAATACGAGGCAAAAACCAATGCTCTGTACTAGGCCATCATCGGATGTGGCGCTGCCCTTGGTCGTATGTCAATGGGCATTATTGAAACGCAGCTGGTGAAGATGCACTCCTCTACTCGCCCCGTACTGACCTGCGTGTAGCCTCTTCGACAACGGTGGTTGGTCTGATTTTTCTCGTCTCGCTGCCCCTCCATTCCAAAGCTATTCTGGTCGGCTTCTTCTTCGATGCGTTCAGTCACGGCTTTAGCTGGGCCTGCACTGCCCTGGTGCTGCGCACACTTTACGCTAAGGATATCAGTAAGCACTACAACTTCATGTTCGTCGGTGTCTTTATCGCTGTCATCGCCCTCAACCGCCTTGCCTACGGTGAACAGTACACGCGGGAGGCGAAGAAACAGCGCGACAAAGCCATCGCTGATGGTACCACCAGTATCTACCCGCGCTGCTCTGGCAAGATGTGCGTTTGAAACGCTCTCATTATTCTGATTTGCGCCAACTCCACCGCCATTGCTGTCAGTACCTTCTTGCATATCCATTTCCGCCGTTTCGCGATGAAGCACCGCCGCGAGCGGGAAGACGCGCGCGCCAAACGCCAGCAGGAGCCTATTGATGATGGGACTGGGGACTCCTCCTAAACAGTGCTGCCATCGCCACCAAGACTGGCAGCCACACTCAAACTAACAGATTACTTTCCCTTTCCTTTCCTTTTGTCTCTAAAGTACTTTCAACTCATTTTCCCGTCCCTCTGCACGCGCAAGTAACTGTACTCCCCCATGACAGTGTTGTATTCAAATACGCTATAGACTGTCCGCTCTACTGTATGTGGTGAGCATGCGTTGTCTGATTTCCTAATTTCCCTCTCTTCTTATCTATTCTTTTCCTGTCTATTTTACAAATCTCTGCCGACCTTGTTATATACCGATGATTTGCCCAGTGATTTTCTTTACACGTCTGACGTCGCTTCTTGTTTTCTCTACTTACTCTATCCAGTGCCTCCCTTTCCTCTACCTTTCTTCATTTCTTTCCCTCCTTTCTGTTTCTTGCAGCAAAAGATCGCTTTTTTCACCCTCTTCTTCGCTCGTGAGCTTCCGTGCGCGCCTTCTCGCGTGCATACAGGCAAAAAAAAAAAAAAGTGGACTCGATAACGCACTCGCTAAGGTGCTTGGCGGAACACGATCGTCGCAGTCACCGCGCAGTTTTTACTATCAATTCCATCAATCTCCCCCACGGCTCGCTGTCGCGCAAGAGCGACAGATTGCCGCTGGACAGCTTTGTTTGTGTCGTCTCCCTCTTCGCGCTGCTACTGCACGCGGTGGTATCGGGGCAACGCCGCCTTGTCCTCCCGCCCTCCCGTCTCTCCCACTTCACCTTTCTCACGTACTCCTTGCCTCCTTCTCTCTAACAGCACTCCCGCAGCTCCTTTTCACATTCCCCCCTCTAACTCACGCAAAGCATGGACGCCACCACCAAGGGCCTTGAAACCAGGCTCAACCTTGCTGGTCGCCACCCCGATCGGCAGTCTAGCTTTGTGAATTGCCCTATCTACCGTGGCTCGACCACCCTCTATTCTTGCGTGGCAGATGTGGAAAGCATGAAAACTCGGTACTTCTACGGCACGGCAGGCAACCCAACCATTTCGTGCCTGGAGGAGGCGTGGACCTCCATGACAGGTGGTGCGGGCACCGTCATTCTCCCGTCTGGTCTTGGTGCCGTGAACCTGGTCTTGATGACCGTGGTAAAAGCCGGAACCAACCTTCTCATGGTGGACACCGCCTACCTGCCAACGCGCGAGTTCTGTGCGAAGGTGCTCAGCAAACTTGGTGTCGAGACGACCTTCTACGACCCTCTCATCACGCCCGACGAGTTTCGTGAACTACTCAAAGCGAAACCAAATACGACCGCTATCTTTTTCGAGTCTCCTGGCTCTCAGACTTTCGAGGTTCAGGATGTACCAGGGCTTGCAGCGGTCGCACGTGAGCACGACATCGTGAGCATCATCGACAACACGTGGGCGACTCCACTCTTCTTTGACGCTCACGGTAAGGGCTGTGATATCTCCATTGAAGCTGGCACAAAGTACCTCAGCGGCCATTCGGACCTACTTTTGGGCCTGGTGTCCGCAACTGAGAAGTGGTTTCCTAAGCTGAGGGAGATGCACATCACCTTTTCCATGACGCCAGGCAATGAGGACTGTTTCCTTGCCATGCGTGGACTGCGTACAATGTTCATCCGCCTCAAAGAGGCGGAGCGTCGCGCGCTGTTCATTGCCGAGCTCCTTGACGCGCACCCAGCTGTGCTGCGTGTGCTCCACCCGGCCCTTCCTTCCTGTCCAGGTCACGAGATGTGGAAGCGCGATTTCACTGGCTCCTCAGGTGTCTTCTCTATCATTCTGAAGCCCCAGTACACTAAGGCTGACGTGTTTCGAATGATCGACGGCATGAAAATCTTCCAGATTGGCTTCTCGTGGGGTGGGTTTGAAAGCCTGATCATGTTCTACGACTGCACCTCGTACCGCACTGCTACCACGTTCAACCCAGGTGGCCAGTTGGTTCGCTTACAAATCGGCCTTGAGGACTTGGATGACCTCAAGCAGGATATTGTCCAAGGCCTGGAGCGCCTTAATATGTCAAAGTAGGGTGTCGAGCAATACCCTCTTTTTCCTCCTCTCTTTATTTGATTCTTCTATGGAAAATCTCTTTTCCCGTCTTTTCCCGTCTTTTTTTTTTTCTTTCAAAAAACTCTCTAACCATGAGGTGCTTTGGGTCGCGACCTTTGTTGTTGACTTTTCAGACGTGTATGCCCTTAGCTGTTTTCTTGTTGTGGAATCTCTTGTATTTTCTACCCGTAACTTTCCACCACAGTGTCAAATCACACCAAGCGCTGAATGTTTCTTTTCTGCCTGTTTTCCGTTCGTAATACTGTCTTTGGAAGGGCGACCCGGTGGTGCAAAACAGTGGACCACGCTTGTTCATTTCTGCGCTCACCGATAGCTTTCCTGTTTTCCACATGAACGTTAACTTGAAATCTCTTTTTTTTTTTTTCACTGATCTTTTTTCTTTTTTCTTTTTCATAGCTACAATCAGAAACACACTTGATACTTTGATGAAATAAAGGTGTATGGCCGCAATCAGTCACTAGCACCTGACCTGATGGGCCTGCCAGATGGCAGCGTACGCGCACGCACAACCCCTCTCTCATCTGAACGGTGTTTTGTCTCCGTCGCAGCGCTCACAGGTCACTGGCGCACTCCTACTCCGCTTTCTCGGCACACCGGTATCCTTGGATATCCCCACTGCTGATGGGATACAGGTGCCCTTTGAACCCTTTCTTCCCGTCATCATCCTCATCCTCACAGCTGCCTCTCTCCACCTTTTCCCTGCCCACATTCAGAACCAAGTTTGGAGCCGGTGAGCGCAAACGTCACCGACTTACACTCGCATTGCCTATCTATTGTACGCGCACTGCGTGACTCAGCCCGCCGCGCCCGCACCGTGCCCTCTTTTCTTTCTCTCCTAACTGCCTGAGTGAACGTAAGCGCTACCATGGACTCGCTACCTCGACTTCTTAATGAGCTGCAGGACCCAAACAAGATGAAACGGTGCGCCGCATTCAAGAACTTGAACAAGCTCGTCACCTCAAGCAGCAACGCGATCGGAAGTGAGGACAGCTTTAATATCATTCGCAACTGCCTCCGGGCGTTCGAGGACGGCTCAGAGCGCTGCCGCGAGGAGGCTGTCATGATTACGATGCAGTTGATTGAGCAGCGTGACGCGAGCATATTGGATTGGGTTTTACCGTCTATTGTCACACGTATCGGCGTTGAGCCCGTTGCAGAGGAGAGTGAAGAAATTAGGTTGCGCCTCCTCCAGTTGGCGGTCAAATGCATGACGCTCTTCCCTAACGATATTGGTCCGCGCAATTACATCGACTTCTTCCAAGTCCTGCTCGAAAACTGCTTCCGTGACGCTTTCCCAGACCTCAAGAAGGAGGCGTGCAAGGCCACGGCTCTTCTCTGCTCCATTGAACCCCAACAAGTCAAGGCGATTAGTGTACCGCTGGCCAACGCCGTCAAAGGGGCGTGCCTCCTGCACAAGCATGGTGCCGTCCGCGGTGAGGCTGCGCGCACATTAGCAACACTGTTTCGCCATGGCGCGTCTGAGGTGCTGGCGGAAGGAAAGGACGAGCCAGACAACCGAACCACGGCCTCGCAGCTGTACGTCCTGTGCAATGACCACAGCGAGCCTGTTCGGTTGGCGGCTGTCGATGTGCTTGCGTGCGCTCTGCTGGACGTGAAGGAACGCATGGAACACCACAGTCGCTACCTGCCACATCTGCTTTTGCTCACCACAGATTCATTTGCGAATGTGCGCACGGAGGCCATTGGCGTGCTGGAGAAGCTTGGCAAGCTTTACATGCTGGACAACGAGGACAACCGAACTGATCTGTCCAGTCGTCGCGTGACCATGAAAGACATCGAATGGTACGCGGATGATGAGTACCCTGATATGACCCTGACATGCGAGAGGAAAGACGCGTACCCCATTCTCTCTCATCGCCCAACACTGGGGGCACGGTACGTTGTAGCAGAGGCGACACGCGCGTTTCTCGACAAGGTGCTGGCGGACATTACTGCAATTGACTGGGTGATTCCTTTCTCGACAAACAACCGCCGCGTGGTGGCTCTTCGTATTCTCTGGAATACCATCTTCCACTGTGAGAAGTCAGCGGTGCAGTACACTGAGCGCATTCTTGGCACCATCTACAAAGCTCTGCGCGATGAGAGTGATGATCTGCGGCACGAGGCGGTTTTGTGCACGGAGATTCTTGGAAAATTTCTGACACCAGATCAGTACCTTCCATTTTTGGTAGCGAAGCCAACGAACGCTGCCGCAAAGAATGAGGAGGAAGAGGTCGTACAGATCGAGAAGACACGCAACAAAACAATCATATTGGCATCCGCGGAAGCGGCAGAGCCGCAGAAGAATCCGACTCTCTTTTCCACTGCCGCTGTATCGACAAAGTGCTCGATTTTGACGACACTCAGCTATCTGCTAGAGGGTTCACAGGCTTACCTCACTTCGAAGCACGCCACTCAGATCACTCAAGCACTGACCGCAACTGAACTGACTGAGTGTGAGCACGAAGAGTTGCTACTCGCCCTCTTGGCAACGCTACGCACAGTGGCGAGCATTCTTTCTCGCCGCGCATTCATTTCGTCGCCGGCAAACCCACTCCCAGCTGAGGTTCGTGACGACCCGCGACACCGCACTCTGGACTCCATCGTGTTCTACGCGTTGCTTCGCCTTCAAGCTGCCGACTTCCCATCCGTGCGTGCTTCTGCTGCAAAGGGAATAGCCTCCCTATCAGCGATGGTGTCTGGAACTCCTGATGGCATCTACACCCTCCACGCCAGCCGCATTCTGACACGGTACAGCGGCGCTATCCCCGTCGAGGCCTTCTCCGACCTCCTGCTCCATGCCCACGCCACATGTCCCCTCGGTGATTTGATCAAGGATATCTTTGTCTCGAAGCTGTCCAATGTGAACTTCACGGTGCGCGTAACGGACGAGCTCAAGTACTTCACCGTGCTCGAACGGCTGCTCTGGATCAAGACACCTATGTTCTCTGCAGAGGCGCTTGAGGAGCTCATTCGCCTCGTCATTGTGCCACTTGGGTCATTTCAGTCGGGAAACGCCGCGCACCTGTTTCGCAAGGTCGCCATCAACTGCTTGTGCGCTATTTGCAACCCTTTCTACCGCACAACTCTCGAAGACGCACTCGCAACCCACGATGGCGCGCTGTCCACCAAACTCATTACTCTGTGGTGCTCCGCCTCCGACAGCGACGATGGGGAAATGCGGCTTGTGTGCATGACGGCGCTGCCGGATGTTTGCAGCCTATACACAACCCACGGCTTTGCTAATGAGATTGTACAGTCTGTCATTCTTCGGTTTGACGACTCGAGTGACGCAATCCGATTCCACACTGCTGCTGGTCTATGCTCTGTGCTGAAGAATCTGGACAACGAGGAGGAGCTGATCTCAGGCAACGTGTTGAAGCAAGAGATCAATCAGCAGATGGTACCACTGGCCAAGAAGGTACTAATTTACATGGATGATGAGCAAGAGACCACTGGCATTCGACCTGTTCTTGTCGAGGTGCTGAAGCGTCTGGGGGACATTTCTCCTCACATTGTTCTGGACCTTGCGCGCAATGCAGTCAGCAAGCATCAGAATCCGACTTGCTGTCAGGCAGTCCTCACGTATCTGGAGGGCCGACATTCAAACGAGACGCAGGTGTGAGCTTAGCGAAGGGAAAAGAGGGGTATGAGAGGGGCATTGTCAAAGCCTCACCTCGTTATTCCCCCTTTTCTCGCTCTCTGTGTGCGTGGACGCCCGGAGAGGCAATAGGGACGGAAGCACTGATGTATCTATTTATTTATTCGTCCTTCCCCCTGTTGCTACTCGGGCTTGCACAATCGTCTTTTTCGCCCTCGTCGTGCCCTGTCCCTTCTTGTGCCGTTAGTTCGCTGTGCCTGGAAGAACACTTGCTGCGAGGAAGGCAAACCTCGTCGACCGTTCCGCTATTTTCTATGTTAACATCACGAAAAAAAAAAAAAAGAAGTACAACACTCGCAACACGTGCACTTCCTGAAACAACAAGAAGAGCTAGGAGTAGGGCAGAACCCGTCGTCGCTGTTCATATGCGGTGGAACAGTCGAGGAGCCTCTCATTTCTCTCTTGCACCTCCAGCACACGCACAGACCCCTTTTCATGAACTGCCTAGTGTCTGTTGAAAGCAGTCAAGGATAGTCTGGACAGCCGCACCCGCTCCGCATATGCACTTTTTTTTTCTCGTTTCCTTCATTCCATTCACTTGCTCAAATCAACCTCTCACTTTGTCGCATCGTTCTCTCTGTTTTCTTCTTTGGACCTCCGTGTTCCCACGCACACGCCTGAACCGCTGTCCTTGGAATAGTCTCCTCGTTTTCTACCACGTGAAATCATGTTCGGCCGTACCTTCCTGTCGGGTGCTCGCAAGATCCCCTTTTATCCTGTGAACCCGAAGAACCCTATTGTGTTCTTTGACCTCAACATTGGCAGCCAGCCCGCTGGTCGCGTGGAGATGGAGCTGTTCAAGGACGTGGTCCCGAAGACCGCTGAGAACTTCCGCTGCCTGTGCACCGGTGAGAAGGGTGTTGGCCGCTCTGGCAAGCCCCTCCACTTCAAGGGCAGCAAGTTCCACCGCGTGATTCCTCAGTTCATGTGCCAGGGTGGTGACTTCACGGCCGGAAACGGCACAGGTGGCGAGTCCATCTACGGCCACAAGTTCCCCGATGAGTCCTTCGCTGGCCGTGCAGGCAAGCATTTCGGCCCCGGCACCCTGTCCATGGCCAACGCGGGTCCCAACACGAACGGCTCCCAGTTCTTCATCTGCACGTCTCCCACTGAGTGGCTCGATGGCAAACACGTTGTCTTTGGCCAGGTCACCAAGGGCTATGATGTGATCGAGAAGGTGGAGACCCAGGGCAGCCGCAGCGGCGCCACTCGCCAGCCTATCGTCATTGCGGAGTGCGGTGAGCTCAAGGCGGAGTAGAGCAATTGAACGCGCACGCAACACGCGCAACAAGAGCGAAAACGCTGAGAAAAGCACGCGAACGGTGCACACTGATAGGATACCAAATATACACAAACAAACAAAAAGGCACACTCAACAACAACAATACACAGATGCTGAAATCGAGGAAGGCTGCGTGCCTTCAAACGTAACGACGGTGCGGACACGCACACGTATACACACACACACAAAAAAAAAAAAAAAGACCAGAAAAGCATAGGTGATAAACCCCCCTCTCACTCTTTCACAGTATTTACCTCTCACTGCGCTCTGTATGCAAAACAGACCAGCGGAGCAGAAAAAAAAAAAAGAGGAAGCGGATCTTCCTGGGCGTAACGAGTTCTCGATTATAATACAGGACGTTCTTTTCTTTCTTTTCTTTCCGTCTTCGGACAAGAGAAACACCACCACCAACCATTCTCACAAGCAGTAGGCGAGCGAGAACGAAGCAGCCACTGTGCGACTATTGATGTGCTGACTTGAGTGAAGTTCAATCTGTGAGCCAAGAAGCGGCACGTATGTGAAGAGAATAAGAAGAGGGCAGGTAGAAGATGCGAGAGACGCAATACCTGTGCTGGGCATCTGTACCTTCCTCCGTTGTAAAATACAGCTGATTGTCGTCACTACAAAACGCTCTCATGGTATCGCCCCCACAATGTGCAACGCTGCTGCGCCTTCATAAATTACTGACGCCTTCACCTTTCTCCTGTGTACCCTCTCATTCCTCACGGTCTGCGTGCTTGCTTGCGTTTTTTTCTTCTTCAATCCGGCGTGATGTTGCAGGCGCCAACCCTGTATCACTGTTCGCTTCGTTCGTGCGAAGATCGCCCTCTGCGCTGGCATGCAATCCACCGCGAGCGATGATATGGCCAAGGCCGTCGAGTGCGAACTTGCCTTCGAGGCTGTCGCCGAGGCGAAGGAGCTGCTGATCGAACTTGATCGCCGTCAAAGCCAGTATCGTGAGGCCCGACGCAAACTCATGAAGAACCCGCCCCAAGAGGAAAACTTGTGGATGCTGAGCCACGGCTCCACTTTTGTCTCGTGTGAGCTTGACTACGAGGATACACTCCGCTACTTTGATTGGAAAATGCGGAGAGGTGAGGACGAGATTGAAAATGCCCGTGAGGAGCTGAAAGTCAAAGTCGCCATGCTCGCGGAATTGGAGGGCCCTGACAGTGCGCTGGCCCATCTGTATCAGGGCTTTGATCTCAAGAGCTCCAACAGCTCATGATGACGAAGACACGCAGCGTCGCTACCTCCCGCTCTTTTTCCTGTTTGCTATACCACCGTTGCTGCGCAGCACGCACCATGCACGTTGAATCCACAACAGCACCAACAACAAACGAAGGGGTTATGACCAGTAGCTGTGATGAGAAAAGAAAGGTGACATTGCCATTGACACGCACTCCACGTAGGGCGGTTCAACTCACACCTTGTTTCTCCTTATCCGAATGTGCCACTGTTGGCAAGTAGTCAGAACGCGCCCGCGCAGGTGGGCCGGAGGTGTCACCGTGCTGCTTGCTTTTGTTTCCCTTTGCTGTCGCCTACTTTTCTCTGGCGTGCTATTTCCACCCCTCATTTTATCCTTACCTTCGCTGTGCCTCTCCACTGTCTCATGCGCTCCTTTTCACACTGCGCGTCTCCTACAGCAAGCACAGTGTGCGTACAAAAAACACGAAAGCGACAACAGCTTGGTCTGCCAGCATTTCATTGCTCCATAGGTGACTCCTTTTTTCTTCTTCTTTGTGTGCACCTCCTCATAGAACACGACGCATACACACATACCATGCTTCCCTTTTTTGTGGAGCAGGCCTCCTCCCTCACGAGTGCCGCGCAGTACTTGAGCGCATTCGATGACACCGCTCGCTTTGTTCTCAAACGGACGCAGAAGCAAACCTTGCTGTCGATCACGACCCGAAATGTGCCGCCGTTTTCTTTTACCACCATAGACTTTTGCCGCCCAGCAGCCTCAGACAGCTGCGCTCTATCCGTGGAACCACCACGACAGGCGGCCCGTCGTGAGGACACGACTATCGCGTGGGCGGTTGACATTGTCACGTTGCAGCATGTCGTACAGTGCTTTGATCCAAAGGAGCCTCTCTCGCTGGAGCTCGTCGACGGCGGCACGTCGTTATTGTTGTGCCAGGTGCGCGCTTCCGACCGATGCACTCGCGTCTTTAGTATCAACGTGCTGCTAGACCTTGGCCCCAATCTCATTGTCTCCGCCGACGGTGGGTTGCTCGCGCGCGTCCCAGATTTGAGGGGATTTATTCAGATGACCTCATACGCGGCGCTGTCTGAAGACGATCACTGTGTCGTGCACCTGGATTACAAGAGTGGCGATGCGTGCACACTTGAATTTCAAACAACAGTTGCTACCTCCAAGATGTTAGTCGGCCGAACCTATCACGGTAGTGAGTCACGCGACCTCAGAGGCTCGGCTCGTTGCGCCGATCTCGCTGCTTTCGGTAAGTTTTGTGGCACCCAATATCGTCACAGCCCCACAGCGGCCTTGAGTATTGGGTTTGACATGCAGGGACTTGTGTTCTTTGACCTCATTTGGGAGTCTAGCCTCGGTTCCCACAACGCACGCATATACTTTTGTACGTGAGCGGTCGAGAGTCTCCGACTCTTATGGCGACGCAACCTGTACTTCTATTTATCTCACCTCAGTTCTCGTTTCTTTTTCTTTTTTTCTTTTGTCCCAACTGTCGTACTACTTGTTGCCATTGCAGCGAGTACTACTGAAGCAATCCACACAATAACAGAACAGAAGAGCGTGAACTGTTTGTTGGCGATGCACGCGCGCAACTCGGATGGTCTCCCATTGGTCGGACGATACCTTTTCCCCATCCACTTGGCTCGACACATACACACACACCCACACACACCATAGTCATTTGAGCGTGAATGGCACCAGCGTTTCATTCGCACCGCGATGAATGGCGGTTTGTCATTTCGTATTCTCGTCATTTGCTACACCCTCCGCGGCTTTCTCTGTGACGTTCTTTTTGCTTTCTTCACGTGCTGCATTATTCCTTCCAACAAGGACGGCGAAGTCGCCACAGGTTGTCGCTGCGGGGAATCTTTCGTGCTTGGATCGTGCAGCGCATCTCACCTCGGAGACACGACAGAATACACACACACACACATACACATATAATAATGGATCCTATCGAAACTCAACTTGGAGAATCGCTGGGAGTGCTCGTGGAGCATGCGGCAGCACTTAGTCCTCTAAAGCTTCAACTGTTCTTCGAGAGGACATTCGGAAAGCTGAGCTATTCGTCGACATATGAGCTCACTAGTGGTAACATGGCGACCGTGGCCTTTTTCGCCGAGGCGGCAACAACAACGGCGTGCTATACCACCCTAAATCAACTCGCGCACGAAGCCGACAAACCTCAAGGGTTGGAGGCGGTGGCATGGATCAGCGAAACGGCGCTGGTGACACTGGAGAAAAAGCCGTACGTGAAGCGCCGGTGGACTGCCCCTGCAGACTCCGCTTCGTCCACAGAGGATCCCGGGTCTGCGGACGGCTACGTCACTGTATTTTGGAAACATGCGGAGGCAGCCATTCGCGACGACATTCAGTCTCTGGCGAGATCAACAGGTCAACTGGTCGGCAGCTTCATAGATGAGAAGGAGGGAGGCCGGCTGTTCCTGCGTTTCGCGACAGAAAACGCCGCGGATGACTATCACCGACTGATTGTCACCAAGTACGTAGCACTGCGCCGTGATATTTCGTACGGCTCCGCACAAGAATACAGACTTGCTGAGGCGGGGCGACGACAACTGTAAAGATCACGTGACACAAAAAGAAGCACTGATAGATACGAATGAGTACATTGCTTACTGTGTGCTGCGCGAGCGTCAGAGAGAACAGTGCACACAGAAGGAAAGGCTGAACACACAGCAAAACAGAAACGAAATACCACAAAAGGAGAATGCTGAATGAACACATTGCAGGGGCTAATATGCTCTCCTGACCATCTGCGTATTTTTTTTTTTCGGATTCACTTCGTCACTCCCGGCTACCTCGCTCTCTCTCTTATACTCTGCGCTCATTTTTCCCAAGCAAGAGTGACGCTGCTCATGCAGACGTCGTTGCGGTACTATTGATCTCGCTCTTTGTTTTCTTTTTTCTGCTCGTGCTTCTGTCTCGCTGACTACCTTGTTACCGAAAACTGTCTTTTTGGCCAGGACGGAAAGTAAGACTGTTGGTCAGGCAGAACACCCCCTTAGCTGATCATCATGGGAGCACATCGGATAGCGATCGTCTCGGACTTCTTTTTTCCGGGTTTCGGTGGTGTGGAGGTGCACATTTATAATCTTGCTCAATGTCTCATGCGCAGAGGCCACAAGGTCATCATCGTCACCAGGGCCTACGGTGACCGTGTGGGCGTGCGTTACTACACCAACGGTATGAAGGTGTACTACCTGCCTATGATCGCCGCCAAACTCCCGCCCGGATCGGTGACGCTGCCAACATGGCTCACCACGTTCCCCTTGCTACGAACGGTGTTCATTCGGGAGCAGATCACGGTCGTTCACGGCCACCAGACCACGTCGAACCTGTGTCATGAGGCGATGTTCCACGCCGGTACCATGGGCATCAAAACGTGCTTCACAGACCACTCCCTCTTCGGCTTCGCCGATGCCAGCTCGATTCACATCAATAAAATCCTTGAGTGGAGCCTGCGGACGGTGGATCAGGTCATCTGCGTGAGCAACACCTCCCGTGAAAACACGGTGCTGCGCGCCAAAATTCGCCCGGAACGCGCGAGTGTGATTCCCAATGCGACGGACACGGCAGCCTTCACGCCACCAGAGGATATGAAGTACAAGTCTTGGTCATCAAAGATTGACCAGGAAGGCCTCACTATTGTCGTCATTACACGCTTGGTGTATCGTAAAGGATCCGACTTGTTCGTCGATGTCATTCCGGAAATCTGCCGACGACACCCAGATATCAAATGGATCATCGGCGGTGACGGCCCACGACGGACGCAGCTCGAGCAGATGATCGAGCGGCATGACCTGATGGACCGTGTGAAGTTGCTTGGCGCACTGAAGCACAACGAGGTCCGCAGCGTGCTGAACCAAGGTCAGATTTTCCTCAACTGCAGCCTCACTGAGGCCTTCTGCATCGCGCTGATCGAGGCCGCGTCTTGCGGACTGCTCGGTGTTTCCACACGCGTCGGTGGCGTGCCGGAAGTGCTGCCGCCCCACATGTTGCTTCTGGCAGAGCCTGACCCGCAGTCTATCGTCACCGCGCTGGAGGATGCCATTGCACGCGTCCCCTTTCTCTCTCCGTGGGAGCTGCACGAGAATTGCCGTGGCTTTTACAGTTGGGACTGGGTTGCGGAACGGACGGAGCGCGTCTACGACCGAATTATGGAACTTCGCACCCTCTCCCTGTTTGAACGACTGATGCTCTATGCCTCTACCGGTCCGCTGTTCGGCCTCGTGTGTTGGCTGTTGTGCGCGTGTGACTGGATTGTGCTGAAGATATGCGAGTTCTTGTATCCTGTCAAGTACATCGATATCGCACCGGACTTTCCCATGGACATGTACTCGCAGAACAGGGAAAAGCTCAGCCAGATGGAGCGAAGCTAGCCGCACAGCACCCTCACCCTTGTTCAACCCAACACACAGACACACACACACACACTTCCTGTTGCGCTCGTTTCGCCTACAGAGCTTGCAGTGAATGAAGAAAGAGTAGCATTGGAAAGAAGAACGGATCAAAAAAAAAAAAAAAAGATCGTGCGATGCGCGCGCACCAGGACACAGAGCTTGCAGACAAACACGTCGTCTTTCTTATGTGCGACGCGTTGCTGACACCTGTGAGCCTGCCTTTTTCTGTGTGTACACATCGACTTGGCGAATCAACGCACGCGTACGCTTCTCTCCGGGTCACTAAATGACTGTGTGCAACCACACATCACCTCGAGCGAGCATGTGCCTTCTCAATCTCACTCGGTTGTGTCACTGCAACGCCAACGTGCCGTTTTTCTTCTTTTCGTACCGGTGCCACTTCTTCTACCTCATTATTCTCTCTCTCCGCCTCCGCCTTGCTTTCTCGATGTCTCAATCCAAGTGAGCGTCGTTTGACCACCCCACATCTTCTTTTTCTTTGTCGGTTGTAAACCCTCGCTTTTTTCCACCTTCTTCTTGGTTCGCGCCTTCTTCCCGGTGCTATCCCTTTTTTTTTTTCACTGACATTCTCACACAGACACAATGACCGGCAGAGTCTCGCGGCAGCCGTGGAACCCACTGAACTACTCGGCAGACTACTGTCCCAAGGTTATTCTCAAGGCCAAAAACGGCTCCTTTCACTTCATGGATGCCGAGCCAGGCCCAAACAAGAGCTTCCTTTGGTACATGTCGGACACCAAGCTTGTGACTCTTGAGGCACTCGAGAAGGAAATGCTGGTGCCAGGGCGGCGCTGGTTCGCCACCGACAAACCCGGCTACGCTCTGCAGCAGAAGACCGGCGCCAGCACGACAGAGGGGACACCGTACGTGTGCCTGCGCAACATCCACGACCCAAGCATGTACTTCTTCGGCAAGCGGCACGTTGAGCCACCGATCGAGAAGACCGTCCTGATGCTCACGGTGGCCGAGCTCTTTCTCAAGAGTGAGCTCCATCAGAAGCGGCTGGTTCGCATTCTCATCGAGCACGTCCGCCGTGTCCTCGGCAATCCCCAGGTCTACCGCTACGGCAACACGATGATTGAAGTGCGCAAGACTCCTGCGACGCCGCAGCAGCTCGAGATCTTGTCGTTGGTCCCTGGCATTGCGAAGATCTACAGTGCCAAGGAAGGCCCCCGCGAGGGCGACCTTCGTGGTCCGTTGCTGATGGACGGTGCAGGCGGCGTGCCTATTCTGCCGGAGAACCGCGCGCTCTCGCTGATCAGTGGTGGCATTGACAGCCCCGTAGCGGCCTACCGCATGATGACCCGTGGCTGCACTGTCAGCGGTATTCATTTCCTCAACAGCACGAACGACACTGCCGCGGTCATGTCGAAAAATCGTCAAATTGGCGAGCGCCTTTCTCAGGTACAAGGTCGCTTCGACATGTACTATGTCGACATCAGCAAGCTTCAGACACAGATTGTGGCCAACGTGCAAAACAACAATCGCACGCTCATCTACAAATGGTTCATGCTCGCCCTTGCCGCAGGCTTCGACGACTCCAAGTTCATTGTTGTTGGCGACTCCGCGGGTCAGGTGGCATCGCAGACGGTGGCCAATATCAGCACACTCTATCCGACCATCAAGAAGGCCATCATCGCGCCACTCGTGGGTCTCGAGAAGAACATGATCATTGACGTGGCCCGCAAGATCGACACGTTTACCCTGTCCATCCAGGAGGGCGCGGACTGCTGCCAGTACATGATGTGCAAGACGGGTGCCAACCTCTGTATGGGTCCACGTACGCTTGCGGCGTGCGTGCGTCGAGTGAAGCTCACGGAGCTGCTCGTTCACAAGGAGGTCTACCGAGCAGGTCAGCTCGCCGAGACGAGCGAGTTCTCTTACTTCCCCACCGTTGATATGCGTGGCGCGTCGGACGTGGGGTCTGCCGGCGCGCGCGGACAGACGGACAGTAAGGGCAGCCACCAGGACACAGCAGCACCGCAAGGCAAACAGGGCATCGAAGAAGTTGTGTACTTTGATGCGGCGGCCGGCACACTCATGCCAGAGTCAGTGAAGCAGGCGATGCTCCACGCGCCTGAAGGAAACCCGAACAGCATGCACGCGAGCGGCCGCGAAGCGCGCATGGCGATTGAGAAGGTGCGTGCACAGATCGCCGAGGCTCTTGGTGTGCCGGCATCGGATATCATCTTCACCAGCGGCGGCACCGAGTCGAACAACATTGCGCTACACGGCTACAAAGTGGTGCGCGATGACTGGTCTCACGCGTCAACGAGCCAGGCACCTCATGTGTCTGACAACGCCCAAACCGTGCGCGTGATCGACCTAGTCAATCACGAAACTGGAAGCGTGAACCGTGCCTTGCGCCGTCCACCGGGCGGTCGTCTGCACGTGGACGCGAGCCAGGCACTTATGAAGGTCGACATCAAGTCGCTCGACATGAGCGAGGTCGACTCTATGACTATCACAGCGCACAAGATTAACGGACCGGTGGGATGTGCTGCACTGTACTTGCGGAACCTTGAATGCCACCGGATGTACGCAGGTGGTGCTCAGGAGAAGGGCGTGCGTCCCGGCACGGAGAACGTCGCTGGCATCGTCGGCTTCGGCGCCGCGTTGCGCCTTGACCGCAGCGGCAGCGTCCATGAGGATATTGACGCCTACATGGTCGAGGAGCTCAAGGCCATGGGCTGCGACATCAACCGTCGAGGCGAGACAAGCGGCTTCATTGTGCACGCAACACTGCCAGAAGGGTACGACAACACGGAGGTGGTGTCGATGCTCTCCAGCAAGTTCAACGTCGAGATTGGCACGGGCTCCGCGTGCAAGACGGGCCAAGTCAACACGACAGTGTACGACACGCTGGGCAAGACGCCTGAACCTACCCGCTCGGTCCGACTGAGCTGGGATAGCTTCAGCACGATGAACGACGCGGAGCGTGTTGTAGAAGCGCTGCAAAAGACGCTGGTACTCCTGAAGAAGTAAACACCCAGAGTTGACTCACGTCCGGATGTGTGCCGGCGATTGCTCCGCCGTTGTGCCCCACAGCGTTTTCTCATTGCTCGAACGCTTTTTTTTTTTTAAAAACAGAATTCTAATTCACTGTCCGTTTGACTCGCTGTCGCACAGCGAGGTAATTAATAATTGCTTGCGCTTTCTTTTCTTTTGCATTTCATGTGCGCATCGGCAATAATATTAATGCTAACATCACTTTAACATTGACGTAATTCTCAGTAGTAAGAGCGGAAAAGAACACAAGTCTTAGTCATCGAACCGCGCAACCAACAAAAAAATTGGTATTTTCTTTTGTCACCATCATCGGTTTTTTTTTTTTTTTCACATCTCCCTTCACACATCTTTTGTTGTTTTTGATTCTGTTCGCTCTTTTTCCTTTCTCGTTCTGATGCTGCGCTAATCGCGCCAAGTTTCTTTTTAAGCTTTTCTTTTCAGACCAAAAACAACTTGAAAACGAACCATTTTCCCTCGCATGTTTCGCGTTGGGCTGATCATCTCGGCTCGTGCACTCACCCGCCAGCGTGCCCTGTGTATATGTATGTATGTATGTCTGTCTGTGTGTGTGTGTGGTCGTAGCCACGGGAGAAATTCCATCGGCTTGCGCGAAAAGCTCCTTCATTAGTTCCCTATGAGGTCCTGACATCCACTTCTTCTCCATCTACAACCTCTCCTGTTCAGAAGGACCTAGCCTTCGCAGTGAAGCACACAAGCATACTATTCCTCCCTTTTTAAATTTATTTAGATGCTTGGAATCTTGACCTGTTGATCTGTACTCGCTCTCCTTTTGGATCTCTCATCGTGGTCGAACGTACGTGGCAGACCCGCTCACACGTGCGATTTTTCTTGAATTATGCGCAACATTTCCGTTCGCGCCGTCGATAAGCTGTGCGCGCAGTTGGCTGCGACAAAATGTAATTCAGCTCTAGTAGATAAGGCGGTCGGCGCGGGCGTACGTCAGCGTGTATTAGACAAGGATACCCTCGGATTGGTTTTGCAGCGCCTGGCCACGACGCACGATAATTGGCAGCTGGCACTACTTGTACTGGCGAGTAAGCAGCTCGACGTGCACGGCGTGCGTCGTGACGACACACTCTGGCGGTTGGTGGACAAATCTCTGCCACCGAATCCGGCGTGTAAGGCAGCAGCTCACAAGGTACTCGTCAACCTGTTCAAGAAGAGCACATCCACGACAAGAAAACCATAAGCTCTCTTTGCACACTTTTCCCTTTTTGAGATGCCGTGCTGATTTCAGAGTCATCACGCGCTATTGAACATCCTCACATTCAGAACACACACACACACATAAACGGACGAATATTCTCTCTTCCATTCGCACATACACACACATACACACACACATACACACACACATACACACACACACAGAGACACACAGGATAAATGCTGATGGTGCTCAAGCGCTAGTCATGCCTTGAGCAGATCTTACCGCTTTTCTCGCTTTTCGCGCTTCCTCACGTCCTCCTTCTCTCTTTGTTTTCTCTTTGTTCTCTCGCTCATCTTTTTATGGGCCTGCGCTTGCCATCCACGTTGTGTTCTTGTATTTCAGAAACACACGTTTGCATAAATTTTGCTTCCTCATACGTAGAAAAAAGCACAAACAGACGCATAGAGAAAGAAAAAGAAAAGAAGAGATACAACTTCTTTCAAATAAAAAAAAAAAAAGATTCGCTTCTCAGCCATGTCTCGTAGCACACAGAACTGGTCTGGGATCGCGCGGAAGCCACTTCCCGCGTCGTACCTCCATCAGGACCTACTTTTTCAGGTCCTTGACTGTTGCCAGACAAAGGGCTACGCACACGAAAGCGTCTCGCGTGTGCGCCACAACGAGGTGCCCATTGTTCGTCTCTACGGTGTGACGCGCGAAGGCCACAGCGTGCTGATCCACTGCTACAATTATGAGCCCTACCTCTGGATCGAGGCGCCGCCCAACTGGCTTCCTGTGCACACGCAGGCCTTCCTGAAACAGCTGAACAACGAGCTGGCTGGCCAGACGCGCGTCGAGGACACGGTGGTGCGTGTGGAGTGTCACCAGCGACGCAGTCTCATGCATTACAAAGGCGGCGACCTCTCCCCACACCTGAAGCTCGTCGTCCAGCTGCCCCAACACATTCCCAAGCTGCGCAGCTTACTCTCCGACCGCGGTGTCGTGTGTAATGGCGCGTGGGATGGCGTCCGCGTGTTCCAGACGTTTGAGAGCAACATTATTTTTCCGATGCGTTTTCTCATCGACAACGACATGGGCGGATGCAACTGGGCGACCGTGCCTTACGGCAAGTATGTGCAGTATGCGACGACCGCCCGCACATCGACGTGCCAGATCGAAGTGGCGTGTTCCTTTGAGGACGTACACAATCACGAGCCCTTGGGTGAGTATTTGGCCATCGCCCCTTTTCGCATTCTCTCGATCGATATCGAGTGCCAAGGCCGCAAGGGTCTCTTCCCTGAGCCAGAGCACGACCCTGTCATCCAGATTGCGAACCACTGTGCAGCCTACGGTCACGAGTCGGAGCCGCTCGCGAAGAGTATCTTCACGCTGAACACGTGCGCACCAATCGCAGGTGCAAACGTCTACTCGTACGAAACAGAGCAGGAGATGCTGCTAGCCTGGGCGAGCTTTGTCCGTGCCATTGATCCAGATATTATCACCGGCTACAACATCTGCAACTTCGATTTTCCGTACCTGCTGAACCGCGCAGTCGCACTCAAGGTGAACGACGCGTTCCACTACTGGGGGCGGCAGATACACGAGCGCACAGTCGCCAAGGATAAGAAATTTCAATCGAAGCAGATGGGCAACCGCGAGTACACAGAGGTGAGCATGGAGGGACGTGTGGTGATGGATGCGATGGTGGTCATTCAGCGAGACTACAAGCTCCGCTCATACTCTCTCAACTCCGTCTCACAGACATTCCTCGGCGAGCAGAAAGAAGACGTCCACCATTCCATCATCTCTGACCTGCAGCACGGCGACGACGAGACACGCCGTAGACTCGCGGTTTACTGTCTAAAGGATGCCTATCTGCCGGCAAAGCTGCTGGATCGTCTTATGTGCATCGTGAACAACGTGGAAATGGCGCGTGTGACAGGCGTTCCTGTGGGTTGGCTGCTTGAGCGTGGTCAGCAGATCAAGGTCTTCTCGATGCTTCTTCGCAAGGCACAAAAGAAGGGCCTCGTCGTGCCCACGTACGAGTACTCGGGCAACAACAACCGCGGCTACGAAGGTGCCACCGTCATTGACCCCATCAAGGGCTTCTACAACTGCCCTGTTGCCACGCTCGACTTCGCCTCTCTGTACCCGTCGATCATGATCGCTCACAACCTCTGCTACTCCACCCTGCTTCGACCATCCGACATCGGCAAGTATCCGGAGGAGATGCTCGATCGCACGCCGTGTGGCGATGTCTTCGTCAAGAAGGAGTACTTTCCGGGTGTGCTGCCTGAGGTGCTGCAAGACCTGCTCGCCACCCGCAAGCACGCGCGGTCGATGATGAAGGATGTACCGATGCACTCGCTGGAGTACAAGGTCCTCAACGGTCGTCAGCTCGCGCTCAAGGTGAGTGCGAACTCAGTCTACGGCTTCACAGGTGCTCAAGTCGGGAAGCTGCCGTGCTTGGAGATCAGTGCCTCCACCACAGCCTATGGCCGCCAAATGATTGACCAGACCAAAAAACTCGTTGAGGAGCTCTACCCTGGCGCCAAGGTTTTGTACGGCGACACGGATTCTGTCATGATCAAGTGTATCACGGACGAATCGGCGTCCGACAAGGAGCGGCTCCAGGCGGCGATGGACTTTGGCAAGGAAGCCGCGGACCGCGTCTCGAGCTACTTCTTGAAACCCATCAAACTCGAATTTGAAAAGGTGTACTTCCCCTACTCACTCATGAACAAGAAGCGATACGCCGGACTTCTTTGGACGAACACCGACCGATTCGACAAGCTCGACGCCAAGGGCATTGAGACCGTGCGCCGTGACAATTGTCCACTCGTCGCTCGTATGGTGTCTGGTGTCCTAAACCGCCTGCTCATTCACCGCTCTGTTGAGAGCGCGGTGGAGTTTGTGAAGGGCACCATCAGCGATCTCTTGCAGAATCGACTTGATATTTCCAACCTGGTCATCACCAAGGCGTTCTCTAAGGCTGAAGACGAGTACGCCAACGCACAGGCGCATATCGCCCTCGTTGAGCGCATGCGGCAGCGCGATCCCGCGTCCGCGCCGACCATTGGCGATCGTGTTGCGTACGTCATCATTAAGGCAGCCAAAGGTGCGAAGGCCTACGAGCGCAGTGAGGACCCCATTTACGTGCTCGACAACAACATCCCCATCGACACGCAGTACTATCTCGAGCACCAGCTCACGCCACCAATTATGCGCATTTTTGAAGGTGTTCTCGACGACCCCAGCGAGCTCGTCAAGGGTGATCACACGCGGCACATCGTCATCTCAGCGCCGAGCAAGAACGCGGGTGGCCTGATGAAATTCGTCAAGGTTCAATTGCAGTGTATCGCGTGTCGCGCCGCCATCAGTGAGGGCGCGTTGTGTAAGAACTGCGAGGCCAAGGGACCTGAGGTGTACGGGCGCATTCTCGCCAAGCGCAATCACTATGAAGCCATCTACGCACAGGTCTGGACGCAGTGCCAGCGCTGCCAAGGCTCCCTCAACCAGGAAGTCATCTGCTCGAGCCGCGACTGCCCTGTCTTCTACATGCGCAAGAAGGTTCAAAAGGACGTGCGCGAGCAGCAAACACTCCTCGATCGTTTCGGCGTTGTGGATGATTGGTAAGCCTGGGTCGGAGAGCCACCACCACCAAGGTGGGAATCGCACACGCCATCTAAACGGGCGTCAGCAGCCTGAGGGGAGTCCGCAAGGAGCACACGTACCGAATACTCACCCCACCAACGGTTGTGTGCGCGAACTGCCGCTGGTATCATAGAGAACAAAGAAAGGAAAAGCGCTCCCATCACCGTAAAGGCACGATGCTCACCTTCTTGTTTGTGGGCATCCCTCGTGCCGACATTTTTGTTTACTGTTCACTCGATACGCTGCGCTTGCCGTCTTGTTTTCCTCTAAACAGGACCGTACTCCGCCAATTATTATCTCTTTTGCTTGTTTCTCTCCAGCACGGTCGTGTACCGCGCCTTCTTTGCGCCGCGGGAACCCAAAGGCGCTGAACGGCTGGGGATACACATGCATACTCTTCACGCTTTCGATGCCAGCACACGTGCTTTGTGTGCTGATCGGCAAACTGTCAACATCCTACCACGATCTGTGTGAGAAACGCCATCTCAAACGAACATACGCGCGAGAGCAGTGCGACGTGCGAGTGCGTGTGTGCGAATAGGCCCGGGTAGGCACCTGCACCACGCACCCCACTGTGGCTCTGTGCTTCAGTCGGACGTGATGTCCATCTGTTGGCGACTGTGAGCGTGCTCACACGGACACGTGAGTCGGCCGCGGATCCGCGTGGGCATGACGGACGTGGCAGTGGACGCGAAAGAGCCTCTACCCCTTCCACCACACTGACCGCACTTCGGTATGAATGCATTTCCATGTGCGCATCTCTATCCCCTCCCGTTGTCGTCTGGCAAACCTTCCTTTTTCCTTCTTGTGCATCTACGCATGTGCAATGGTGTATACCTTGAACTATCTGTAGAGCAAAATCATTTTTTGGACGTGGCTGATAGATAGGCGTAATAAAGAGAGAGAGAGAAAAGGAAACAGAAAGAGCGAAGTGCCGGAAAAAAAAAGTACCAATAACAATCAGGCATACAAACCCGCATACAACAGAGAGAAAATACATCCTAGAGAGCGCATAGTCGCCGAGGCTTCACACACTTGCTGGGAAGACACTCTTCTCCTTTTTCGTTTCTTCGGATATAAAGGCCTCGGGCGTCACAGAATTCGCTTTCTCACTTTTTTTTTTTCTTAAAAGTCTTTCACGCACGACTAAGCAAACAAGAACTCACGCGGACGCACACTTGACGAATCATGGCGCGTGCAGTCCGTCAGCGGCAGGATCTCCGCCACACGCCTGCCTTTGAGCGGCAGATGAACGACATGGCAGCGGAGGATTTATATGAGCAGATTTTACTTGGCGCGATTCGCACTGGTACGGACCCAAACGCCAAGGCCGTCGTGGAAATCTACGAGGGCTATGTGGAGCCGACCTACGACGCCAAGAAAGGCCGCGAAGTCGCCCAGCAGCACAAGGAGACAATCCGCGACATTTACCGCGAGCGCGAGGATATCATCAGCACGCTGCGCTCCTCCGATGAGCACCAGAGGCTGCCTGCCTTCGACCGTCTCTTGCGTGAGACCGAGTACTACACTGGTGTCCGCGAGTGGAAGGGCCTGGAGGACGGGAAGTCGGCGCACCAACGCGGAGGCGGCAAGCGTAGTCGCCTTTTCCGCCGCGCAGAGGACGACGAGGACTCGACCGGCTTCGATCTGTTGCATCTGACGGAAACACCCAACTATATTCGTGGCAAGCTGCGCGCTTACCAACTGGAGGGCGTCAACTGGCTCTTAAGCTTGTTCGCGCGCGGTGTGAACGGCATTCTGGCGGATGAGATGGGTCTCGGCAAGACGTTCCAAACCATCGCGACGCTGGCGTATCTAAAGTTTTCTGTTGGCATGCCCGGCCCCCACCTCGTCGTCTGTCCCAAGTCGGTGATGGGAAATTGGTACCGTGAATTCAAACACTGGTGCCCTGCGCTGTCGGTGTACAAGTTCCACGCTTCCAGTGACCTGCGACCTAGCATCGTCAAGTCTCATCTCCAGCCGTACGACCACGTGCGCTACGATGTCATTGTCACGACTTTTGAGATGGTGCTTGATGAGATCAACACATTCAAGAAGATTTCTTGGCAATACTTGATCGTGGATGAGGCGCACAAACTCAAGAACGAGGAGGGACGTGCGCACATGGCCCTCGACTCGCTTCATACGACGCACCGTCTGATTATCACCGGCACGCCGCTTCAGAACAACCTCAAGGAGCTGTGGTCTCTGCTGCACTTCCTCGCACCCAAGTTATTTCACGATGCGGACTCATTCGACCAGTGGTTTGACACGGTCTCAGGCCAGCAGGACGCCTCGGTGATGTCGAACATGCACAAGATCCTCTCTCCTCTCATGATTCGACGTCTGAAGGCCGACGTCAGCACCGGCATCCCACCAAAGAAGGAAATCTATGTCGCCTGTCGCCTGACGAAAAAGCAGCGTGAGTGGTACCTGCACGTGCTCGCCAAGAATGCGGAAGTGCTCAACAAATCCAGCGGCAGCGCGGCCTCGCTGACCAACGTGATGATGAATCTGCGCAAGGTGATTAACCACCCCTACCTCATGGACGGTGGCGAGGAGGGCCCGCCGTTCATCACCGACGACAAGATCGTGAAGACCAGCGGGAAGATGCTCATCCTCGACAAGCTGCTGCACCGTCTCAAGAGCGATGCCGAGGGTAAGCACAAGGTTCTCATCTTTTCCCAGTTCACCACAATGCTGGACATCCTCGAGGACTACTGCAACTATCGTGGCATCAAGTACTGCCGCATCGACGGTAACACAAGCGGCTACGACCGCGATGCGCGCATGGCGGCCTTCAACTCACCGAACGGTGAGTACTTTGTCTTTCTCCTCTCCACACGCGCCGGCGGCCTCGGCATCAACCTGCAGGCCGCGAACCACGTCATCATCTATGACTCGGACTGGAATCCGCAGATGGATCTGCAGGCGCAGGACCGCGCGCATCGCATCGGTCAAAAGCGCCATGTCCGCGTGTACCGCTTCGTCACCGACGGCACCGTCGAGGAGAAGATCTACCGACGTGCGTTGAAGAAACTTTACCTGGATGCGGTGGTGGTCCAGCAAGGTCGTCTTCAGCAGGCGCGCACAGGAAACCAGGCCTCCAAGGAGGAGCTCCTCTCGATGATCAAATTTGGTGCGGAAGAAATCTTCAAGTCGCGCCAAGACGACGTCACTGAGGCGGACATTGATCGTCTGCTCGATGAGGGTGAGCGCGTGTCGAATCAGCTCACCAACGAGGCAAGGAGTCAGGTGCAGATGTCTCTCGCCAGCTTCCAGCTCGGTGCCGAGGAGGCCAACATTTACGACTTCGAAGGCGTCAGCTACCGCACGGGTGCCGAGACGCGCATGCTACACGTGCAGCTGCCCGAGCCCGTCTCACAGGCCGATCTGCAGGCGCAGTGCGGCAGGTACGGCGAAGTCATCAAGGTTGTCCTGCATCCGAACCTGAAGGAGGCACTGGTGTACTTCCGCTCCACTAGCGGTGCCATTGAAGCCAAGGCGAGCCTCCCGTACAACTCCAGTTTCGCCAGCCGCGAGTCGTCGACGGTCGTCAGCAGCGACATGATCTCTGAGTGCCTTGGCGCCGGCGGTGAAAAACTCGGCCGCGGCCACCGTGTGCGTGAGCCCATCCAATTCTTCTCCGAGGCAGACATGCAGGCCATGCTGACGAAAGCCCCAAAGGCCCCGCCTCTCAAGACCCCGAAAACCCCCAAGTTCCACCCGTACCAGCTCTTCAACGCCAAGCGACTGCTGGAGCTGCACAACACCGAAGTGGCTCTTATGGTGCGCAACTGGAAGCGTAAGTATCAATCCGGAGAGGAAAAAACCAAGAAGAAGCCCACCGCACAGACCTCTTCCGGGGACGGTGGCGAGGGAGCGGAGGATGGCCAGGAGCCAGCGGCCGAGGACGACGCGGAGGAGGAAGAGGAGGAGGAGACGTTGACAGCGGTCGAGCAGGAGGAGCGGGAAAGACTACTGAGCGAGGGCTTTCCGAGCTGGAGCTTTCACGAGTACCGTGCGGTGGTCGCCGCACTGACGCACGGTGACGCTGGTATTCACGACTACGAGGCTATCGCTGCTGCCATCCCAGGCCAAACCAAGACGGCTGGCGAGGTGCGAGACTACGTGTCTGCGCTGCTTGATCGAGGAGAACAGTGTATCAAGAACTTCGCGCGCGTCGAGGAGCGCATACAAAAAGCTCAGGCGAAGCGCCAGTCCAAGGAGGATATCTTCAAGGCCGCTCGATGGAAGGTCGAGTCGTACGATCGCCCAGAGACACAAATGACGTTCCGATCGAAAGGCGACGCTGCACTCAATCGGCAGCTTTTTCTCTTGGGCTACCAATCGGGGTTTGCAGGGTTGGACAAGATCGGTGAAGAGGTCCAATCGCTGCCACAAAACCGCTTCAACGTGTGGTTCCAATCGCGTCCCGAACAGTTTTTTGACCGTCGCCTGCACAACCTGTTGAAGGTGGTGAAGCGTGAGTGGGAGAGGCCTTCTGATGACACCGTCGAACCAGAGCACACACGTCGTCGTGTGGATGATATCTGAGATGGCGCATTTGAAAAGGACGGGGCGAGAGAGCGGGGTGGACGGGCTGCGCTCTCTCTCCCTTCTTCGGCGTGTGTGGGCGTGTTTGTCATTCTCTTCTCTTTGCGCCTTCTTTTTTTTTTTCTTTCTGTGTTGCGCTCGAATAAATGAGCAATCGTGCTGCTTGACATTCGGCGCCCGATCTATAGATTGATTATTCTCATGGAACGCATCTCTTTGTCTTTCCGTCACCAGTGGGAACGACCTCTTTTTCACGTCGTGTAGTCGGCGACGTTAAGGCGTTGACGGAATTTTCTGCGTCTTCTTCACTTTGCGTTGTGTACGGCGAGGGGCACCGTCATAGAAACGTAAAACACTGAATCAAAGTCTCGGATACGCGTGAAAACGAAGCAGGAACAGCGAAGCTGCATAACTACTCGCCAACCCACGACTTTTCTCTCCCCCTGGCGCACTCAGGGTGTGGTGCCTACCACAAGTTGTCTTTTCTCCACTCCCTTCGTGGGTGCGTGCGCACGTGCAGGCAAGCTTATCTACACGTTCACGCGCTCACACGGCCGCGGATATCTCCGTCACCACTGTTTACGCCGGGACACAGCAGTAGCATCTTCATCGATGTCTTCAACGCGCACATCCTTCTCTTGATCACACGTTCCTTTTCCCCGCCCCTCTTTATCGACTTTATATGTCTTATGTGCTCCGTGTGCACCATTGTTCGCCTTACCACTGTGCTCCCACAATACCTACTGCATCGCTGACCTACCGGGGCGCGATCAAGAGAAAAAATACAGTCTCGTTTTCGTGGTGTGCCCAAACCCTTTTTCTCTTTCAAATCTTATATCATCGGGCGTGGTTCCGCACACGTGCGAATTCGTTGACTCAATACCAGCGCATACCATTTTAGCACTCCATCTCGCTCACCCCACGGCATCGCTTTCCGTTTTCTCTTCCTTCTCTTTTCATACAAAAGGACAGAGAGAGAGCATTTCGGCAAAGAGCGGACGTGAGTGAGTGAACGCCGTCCACAACACCAAGGTCAACAAACTTTTTTCATCATCTGCCGTCCGCCACCGGAGCAGATCGAGACAGAAGTGGCACGAATACCACGATCAAAATTGTTTGAGTTCTTGACACACTGTTTCACGTCCCTCTTTCGTTGTCGCGTTCGTTGTCTACGAGCTGACGACGCACATAAACGACGAGCAGGACCGCAAGGAAGCCCCCCAAAAAAGAAAAAAAGAAAAGATTCAAACACCCCCGAGGCGCGCAAACATGTCCACTGCCGACAAGAAGGAGCCGGCCATCAAGTCCTCCAAGCTTCTTGGTGGCTACATCGAGCTGGGCCCCGTTCTAGGCTCTGGAGGCTTTGGTAAGGTGTACTTTGGCTTTGACACCAAGAAGGATCGCAAGGTCGCCGTCAAGATGATCGATAAGGAGCTGGTGCGTAATGACGGCATTCAATCCTACGTGGAGCGCGAAATTGAAATGATGCGGAAGATCAAATGCAAGCACGTCGTTCGTCTTCTCGGCGCCATCGAGAACAGCAAAGCATACATCCTCGTGATGGAGCTCGCCGCGAATGGTGAACTGTTCGACAAGATTGTGGACTCTCAGCGATTCGATGAGAAAATGGCACGCAACTATTTCCAGCAGCTCATCAGCGCGGTTCACTATTGCCACAACATGGACATCGTCCACCGCGATCTCAAGGCGGAGAACCTTCTTCTCGGCGAGAACAACTGCCTCAAGGTGTGCGATTTCGGTCTCTCCCGCTACACCAAGGACGGTCGATTCCACGACAAGGAAGTGCTCTTCACTTCTCTCGCCGGTAGTATCGACTACCAGGCCCCGGAGGTGCTCAAGGAGCGAGGCTACGAGGGCAGCTCGTGTGATATGTGGAGCTGTGGATGCATTTTGTTCTTCATGCTCTGTGGGTACCTACCCTTCACCGATCGTACCGATGGCCTGACGCGAAAGCGCATCCTTAGTTGTTTGTATAACAAGACCAACAAGTACCTCTCCACCGGTGCATCTGAGCTCATAGCACACCTGCTCGAGCGGGATCCCGAGAAGCGATACACGACTAAGGACGTCATCCGCGACCCGTGGTTCCAGGTAGACTTGGACCCCAGTCTGTTTCCTGAGGATGGCGATCTCGTGGGCTCTCCTCAAAGCCCCACAGCGTCCAGCAGTGGCGAATTCATCCAACGTGCTGTCACGCCAGAGGAGAGCGGGGCCAACTTAAGCTCACCGAGTGGCAGCGGTGGCGTTTCTCCAACGAGCAAGATCGAGGCGGAGCTACGTGACGCGTTCCGTGGCGTCAACGTCACAGGCGACGGTTTTCTCGATCGCGCTGAGGTGCGTGATGCGCTGGTAAAGCTCCACGACAATAAGGAAGTTCCGCAGACGGAGGTGGACGAGTTTATGAAGAACTTCACCCTCGACAAGGACGGTCGTATCAGCGAAGAGCAGTTCGTGTTAGGGTGGATTACCCACCAGAACACCCTCGGCAAGAAGTACGATGTGCGCCGCATGTCTGGTATGTTCCATTACGACCTGGAGAAGGATCTCATGGTGGAGCTCCGGAAAGCGTTCGACGAAATCGACGTGGAGCACACCGGTGTGATCACCCGCGACAACATCAAAAAGCTCGACCTCAGCATGACCGACGCCGAAGTCGATCAGCTCTTCGAGGCCATTAGTCGAACGACACAGAACAAGAGCAAATCCCTCACCTTTGAAGGCTTCGTCGGCCTCTGTGCCAAGTACGATCTTCTCAAGAACCACCCGCTCGCCATGCGCCTTCGTCGCCTTGAGAACATCTTTGAAATCACAGAGTATACGAGCTTCAAGAACTCCATCAGCACCGGCTACACCGTCGCTGGCTCGCGCGAGATGATCATGGCTCATCTTGTCGCCAAGCAAGAGAGCTTCTCCACTCAGTTCGAGAGAGGTGATATCCCCGGCTTCCTCTACGGCAATTGGGTCGTAGACAATAAGAAGGTGGTGGAGGTTGGTGTCCGTCTCTTGTCTGCTGCGAAGGGCTACACAAAGGTCGTCGCATACCGTATTCGGGGTCGCACCAAGGACTTCCACACGTGGTTCCTACAGCTGCGGAAGGCGATGAAGGACGAGCTCCTCCGCTGTGAGGAGGATACCGCCGTCAAGGGAGAGCCTGAGCTCATGTAAACGATTGAACGAGTGAGGAGACGCAGCCTTGAGCAGTGGCGGACGACCGTGACAGGAATAATTGAAGAGACGACACATCGAACAAAACAAGGCGGAACAGAAGCATCAGTGAGACAGTCGTTCTACAGCGTGCCAACGCGTATCTTCCAATTTTTTTTTTTTTGGCTTGGTCTCTTTGCGAATGTCTTTCGCGCCTCTCTCGTTGTGGCGCACGTCCTTACCGTTTGTTCTCATTTCGCAGGGTATCAAAAAAGAAACAACAGAATCGTTGTAGTTTGGTCTTTCTGTTCTTTTTTTTTTGTTGGTTACGTCTGCGTGCTTCACTACCTGAGCGCTCATAGTGCGCCTGCCCATTCTCTTCATGACCTATTCATCAAGGCTGTATCTGGCATCCGCTCATGTCTCTCCGCTTCACCACCAACATTACCGGTATCATTTTTTAACGGTTTGTACAGCGCAGCCCCTCCGTGCACAACGGCCTAGTTGACGAAATCGACGGATGCGACTGCGCTCAATTCCCACTGCAGGCGCGGCAGGTGAGGGCTTAGTTGATTGTGGCTCTGAGTAGGGAAACAGTCAACTAAACAAGGTGAAATCGTGAGAATGCGCGTGCACTGATGTGGACCTTACTCGAGTGGTAGGGAGACTCAGTCTCTTTTTTTTTTTTCCAAGCTCCACTGCGACACTCTCAAACACACAAGATGTTTGCCATTGTCAGATTCAATGTGATGAGTGGGCACCGCTGTAGTAGAACAAACCAATCTCCGAAAGCAAGACGAATGAAAGCAAACAGTGCGGCGAATTAAAAACAACAACAACAACAACCAAAGTGATAGCGACAGCAGTCTTTGCTGAACAAAAACCATCAACGCCACACATATCTATATGCAAGGGAAGTCTGTCTTTCGTTTGTCAGGGCATTTTCTTTTTCTTTTCTTTGTCATGATTGTCTTTTCTGGTTTGTTTGCGTTCCTACACGCCCTTGCGCGTGGACATGTCTTATCCCTTTGATCTTTATTTTTGTGAATCTTCAGCACTGTCTTGTTTTTGATTGGCTCCCGCCCGCCCTTTTGTTTCTCAACCTTTTTACGTCGGGCTGTGCAGGTCCGATTGTTGAGAGGCACACGTACGCAGGAACAGACAAAATGAACATCTCTTACTTCTTCAGAGAGTGTACGTGACAATCAGAATGGCTGCTCTCTTCCATGGGCGGGCTTGATGGACGCACAGGCATCCAAGATCAACAACCACAAGTGCAGAGAAACACAAAAACCACCACAAAACGACTAGTATGATACACGTTTAGTACGTAAGCCTGTGTGTGTGTGTGTATCTGTATGCTTAGGCTCGTACCTGTACAAATGAACAAACTCCACTGTCGCCACGGTGACTGCATCTAGGCATCCGACTCTGTGAATTCTCTCGCTCTCTGCGTCACTGTTCGCTGTGCCCTCCTTGAAAACAACAACAACAAGAAGAAGGAATAGTGCAGAGTCCAAACAGAGAGGGACATCGGTGAGTATGGCGGGTACCTTCTGGACGTGTTTGTGACACGCAGTGAGACTTGCAGATTGCAAGCCTCAGTCGGCTTACCCAATCAGCACGCGACAATGAACCTCCACGCTCTGCTTCTCCGTCTGTTTCTCCACCTTTGAAAAAACTGATTCCTCACTCTTGTTCTCCTCTTTCTTTTCATTTCGCATGATTGCTTCGCTGCCGGTCAGTCAACGTACTCAACAGACCGAAGAGGAGGAAACACAAACAAAGAAATCTGTCAATTTACGCACACTCGACGAGCTGCGCATACTCACAAGTGTGAGATCTCTGCGTCTTTGTGTCTCCAGAAAGGGTGAATTTAGGCGAGTCGGTATGACGGACTCTGCCGATCTGATGTCGTCGACGACCCGCCACACATACACCATGACCACGTCAGGTGATCGGACGCTTCTCAGCAAGGAGGCCATGCGGCGCATTGATCGATTTGTCGAGACCACCACCATCGGTCCGGGGAGCGGTGCCCCGTCCGCCTGCATTCCTGATCTTCCCCTTGACCGCGTCCAGAAGGCCGGCGACCCGCTGCTGAACATGATGGTCCATCCAGTTCGCGCGCAGGAGAGCGCCTTGGACGTACCGCTGCGCTATGTCCCCCCGGAGACGCTACACGCCCCTCCCTTCGAAGACCCACCGAGCCATCTTCCTCTCTCTCGCCGCATCGCCGCACTTCTCAAGGGCGCGGAGTGTGCGCCGCTGACGTGGACACCCGCTCGCGCCGCCACCAAAGCCGTGACGCGCGAGCCGAGTACCACACAGCTCACGGCGCTGAAGGACGCGGAGATGCGCGCACGGGCGGCGCAGCGTGCGGGCAACGTAAGATCCGCGGCTCAGCTCTACAGTTCCGTTGGCTGTCTGCAGTACAACTACGGTAACCTTGAGCTGTCCATTAAAGCGTTCAACACCGCTTTGACGCAATTTGAGGCGCTCGCGGATGCCGTCGGACTCGCGTTTTGCCACAACGTACTTGGTGTCAGCTACTTCCGCCTCGGCTCCCATAAAATGTCGCTCGTGCATTACAAAAAACAAGAGCCCCTCGGTAGCGCGTACAACCGTGCTGTAGCGCAAATCAACATGGGCGTCAGTTACGCTGCACTCGGTGAGCTGGAGTTTGCCGAGCAGGCGCTCGATGATGGCCTGGTCTCGGCGAAGGAATCGGGTGAGATGATGCTAGAGACGATCGCCTACGGAAATCTCGGCTTGCTCTCCATTCGCATCGGTAACATGCGTGCTGCACAAAGCAATCTGGAACAATGTTTGGAGAACTGCAGTGTTGTCCATGACAAGAGCGGTGCGGCTATATGTCTCCTGCTGCTCGGTGAGGTCTACTCCATCATCCACGATCACCAGCATGCTCTCTTCTACTACGAGCACGCCTATCGTGTAGGTGGGGAGGCGAACAACCCTGCACTCGTCGATGCCGCGCGTGTGAGTATTGGCATGGCGCGAGGGAACGCCGCAGCCCGTGATGTTGTGCTTCAGCAGGCGAAGGCGATGGGCTGCGAGAACAACATGAGCCGCATCACCCACACGATGCCGTGATGAGAGGCACCCAGCGCAAGAAGACGACGACGACGTGAGAGGATCGAATTAAGACTGTTCTATCTTTCTTTTCTTATTCCTCTGTTCACCTCAACGGTTGCTGTCTTTTATTCCTTTCCCTCTGGCTTCACTCAGTGAAGCCCAGATGGTGCGCGAGACGCATCTCGATGTACACAAGCGACTGCACATACGCATACACACGTTGCGAAACAGACAACTCGAAAAAAGAAAGAACAACACTTTTCCGTCAGCGACAACCAAACTCGCGGATAAATATAGCGGCAGTGCGAATCATACCGGCCTGCACAGAGGAGAAGCGGTGAAGGCGACATGCTCGGCTCATCGCACGCTGACGACGGACGTTGCTGTGAACAGCCCCCATTGTCGATTGAACGAGCGAGAGACGAAGTGAGTTCAGAGTCTGACCAACTGTGGCGAGTGGTCCTTGACGTTTACATCTCTGCCCGTTATTCAAGGTCCACATGCTGCGCGACACCACAACATGCATTGAACGTCGACTGATCCCCACCTTCCTTCTGCCTCACGCCTCACTGACGGCTGTCTTCTCTCTCTCGTCTCATGTCATCCAGTTCTCGACCGCTGTTCTTATCTCCCCCCTGGCGGCCCTTGTCCCGTCTCCGCCGCACTGCGGTTTCTTTTATCTTCGCGCTCTTCGTGTGGTCCGGCGCGCGCGACGGCACGGAACGACTCGCGTTACATGAGCTCAAACACAGTTCTGCGTGCGTTGCTCCGACGCGCTAGTGTCGTTCGCCTGGTCGGTCGCCAAGATGCCGAGCTGGCCACCGCAAGTCTTGTCGAGCTGTGCGCCTTCTACAATCAGTATCAGGACGCGCTGGCCGAGCTGGCGCCCCCGCTGCAGCGTCTCAGCCGCCAGCACGGGCGGCACGTGGCGTCCGTTGGCTCCACTATCGCCATCAACACACAGTCGCCCTTGGATGGCCGACGTCTAGCGTTGCTAGTGAAGTATGTGCCCGCCTCCCAGAGCTCTTCGCCAGATTCGAGCGAGGGAGCATCACTGCGTGCGTGTTGGACGCACATCGGTACACTTCTGTCAGATGCCGTGCGCGTGGGCGTCTGGCCTGCCCATGACCTTCACGCCCTCACCAGCCAGTTCCTCAAGCGCGGCAGCTTCTTCACAGCGGAGGAGGTTACGAATGCTGTGCAGCAAGGTGCCGTGGCGTACCTGCGCACGCACGCCGCGATCGTTGGCGATGCGGAGACCCTGGCCGTACTGACGACAATGGCCGTGACACTGCAGCTCTCAGGCGGAGGTGTTGGGCCCGACGTCTCGTTGGCACCTGTGCATCACACGCTCGCCCAGCGAACCGTCGCACTGCACGCGCTGTCGCCTATCCGAGCGGGTGTGCTCGGTCATCTCTGCGCACAGTGGAACCGGCTTCCGCTCGTACACCCACCGCTCGCTCAGATGGTGGCCTCACAGGCGGTACGACTCGCCGAAGAGGCAGATCTTTTTGCAGTTCTACAATGCTTTCTCTTCCTGTGGCGTCATCCTCCAATCACGAACGACTGCGCCGCACTGCCGAGTCTGCTCGAGCGGCTCTGCAGTGAACCGCTGGATGCTCAGGCGTGGACAGACCTCAGCCGCGCCGTGGCGGACCCTGCTTGTCTTCCTCTACGTGCGACCGACCTCACTACGGCGGAGCGGGTAGATGTCGTGGTATTCTTGTGCAGCCAGCTCGTGGAGCTGCTCGCTGTCAAGGTGAGCGACGGTGGGCTCGCTGGCTGCGCACCAGACCACTTGCAGACCATTACTGCTCGTCTACTCGCTCTACGACGACTGCTCGTCCCAGCAGGTCCGCATCCACCTCCCGCACCCAACGCAGAGACATCCGTAGACGACCCGCAGCCCGTGTCGACAGCGACGACTCCCTCCTCTTCTGCTCCCCTTCCGGAAGCGTTTGTGGACGCGGTCACAGCGTGTACAGCACGCATCACAACGGTTGCAGAGGATTTGATGGCCGACGAGAGCCCTCCATTCGCTCTCATGTCAAGCCTCGCTGACACACCGTGCGAGTCGGCACAGACCTGCTGTCTCGCGCTGCTGCACGAGGCGGCCCTACAGTATGTGCACCTTCCCACAGCCCAGTCCTTCCAGTTCCTGTTGGTCATGGGCGATAAAGGCTGCGATGATGCGGTGGTATCCGCGTACCTGGCAGATGCCTTTGTCAAGACGGCAGCCGCGGTGCCACCGATCCAGCTCGTCGCAGCGCTGCGTGCCTTCATGGCGTGCGTACCGGGCGAGGGATCATCACCGGCGACGTGCACACCTCAGATTGCGCTCGTGAATCGTTTCTGCGCGGAGAAGGTGTGTGCGTTCTTGTCGGACAGCACGATGCCACTGCACGCGCTGGTCGTGGCTGTTGCCGCTCTCCATCGCCTGGGGTACCGTGAGGACGTGTTCTACGCGGCGTGCGCGACCTTCATGCGCACCAAAGCTGCTCTCGTTCCACCCAGTCAGCTCTGCCGCCGTGCGGCTACTGCCGCGTGCGAGGCCTTGGGTGAGGATCTGCTTGACACCCACTCCGGCGTTCATGAGCTCCTGCTGGAAGCCGCCGCGAACGGGCTAGCGGATGACTGGCCGCTGACACCGTCTGCCTGGATGCATCGCCACGACCCTGCCAACACGCTCTTGCCGTTGACCGCTCCGCAGCGCCGCTGCCGGCAACTCGTGGAGACGATGGCCAACACACCGGCCCACGATCACCAGACTTTGGTGTCGCTCGCCACGCAGTACGTGGAAAGCCTTGCCGATGCCCACCCTGACGAGCACCGTCGTTTCTTCGCCGTTTGTGAGGACAAGGTGCTGAAGGAGGACGCGGTGCTGCTGAAGTGTGTAGAGGCCCTCGCCACCGATCCGCTCTTGCTGGCCCGACTGAGCGAGAGTAGTCTGGCTGCCCTTCTGCACAGCTTGGCTGCGGTGCGCTTCACCTACACCCGAGCGGTGAAGCGGCTACTCCTCTGTGTGACAGCCGAACAGTGGGTGTCTATGTCGGCCGCGGCGCTGGTAGATGTTCTCACGGGCATGGCGAGCCTTTCCGCTGCGGTGCCGGCCGTGCAGAGCACAATCGGTGAGCGTCTCATTGAGCGTGCACCGCTGCTGACGCCCGTACAGACGGCACTCGCCATTCGCAGCTTCCAGAGCCTCGGTGGAGGCACCGCTGAATCGCGCCGCGCTGTACTGAGTGTGCTTCTCGAGCACGCTGCCAAGAACGCACGTCGTTTTGATGAAATGGCGCTGAATGTGCTGTTCAGCACTCCCTCTGTCCATCGACTGCTGCACACGCCATCAGTCGCCTTGCCGCTCGTGCATCAGGCCGCATTGGAAATGACGTCGACGCCTCAGCGGCAACGCCTTGCTGCGAGTGTCCGTAGGTCTGGTCTTCCGCGCGATCTTATCGCACAGACCACAACGCGTCTTCTCTCTCCGCACGCGCCTGCCTCACTGCGTCTGGGTCAATAGCCCACAAGCAGCAGTGAATCATCGACAGATAACGTGAAAAGGACGAGTGGAGAGGGGCCGAGGCGAGGACACAGCGCTCGGCCACGGTGCATGACAAAGCGAGGAAGTGCGCATGATGTGACGCACGTGGTCACGCCTACATGCGGCATCATTGCCGTTTTTCTTCCATCACAGACATACAAAAACAACAACAACACGAAAACACAGGAAAAGCGTACAGTGAACACACAAGCGAGTAGCGAACGAATCGATCAGCGATGCCAGTGTGCCTTGCGAAATCCATTTCCATGTGCCTCATCACCGCTAGACGAACTGCAGAAGTCCTTCCTGCTACTCCAAAGAGCTCGCCGTTCACGTGTCTGCTGCGGTCGTCGTTGCCCAGCTTCTATCCTCTACTTCGCTGCGATGAACGCAACGGCGACGATCTTTTGCACATGTCCAATCCATCCCATCCATCCCTTACCTCGTATCTTTACCTACAACTTCCTTTCGAACCGAATTGATGTGTACTACTCGCTGCAACGAACTACACTCACGCCCACCCACCCACACACACTCACAGGTTCCTTCACACATTTTTCTCAGTCCCCTATCTCCCTATTTTCCCTGTCGTTTTTTTTTCGGTTACGCAATGCCCGTAATCACCACTACCGTCAGCATTCCTCTCGATGAGGCCAAGAAGTCTGCGATGACTGCTGCGTACAAGAAGAGCTGCCACACACGCCTCGGCAAGGGTGAGGAGTGGGTGATGACCATCTTCAATGAAGGCGCGGATATGTACTACCGCGGCAGCAAAGAACCGGTGGCCTTTGTCAACGTCCAGATTTATGGTCCTGTTATGCCTTTCGCCGCCTCGCCCATGACGGAGGATATCACAGAAGCAGTGACCAAGGCTACCGGCATCGCGGCGCAGCGCATTTACGTCTGCTACTACGGTGCGGAGTGCTTTGGCTGGAATGGGCACAACTTTGCCTAACACGTTGGGCTTACCTCAGGGCCCCCGTCTTGACGTGCGATACACACGCCCATACATCATTTTTCGTTTTCTCTACTCATTTTTTTTTCCCCAACCGACGTACTGTGCTGACTCTCGTGCAGATTCCCTTGCCTGTCGATGGCAAGCACGAACCGTCATCACCACGAAAGAACAAAAAGATCCATGCGAGAGCACAGAGTAAACAATCGTTCTTTTTTTCTTTTTTTTGTACTTCAAGTACGCACAATTGTCTTGTCGCAACCTGCTTACCGTAGGGGCGCGGTGAAATAGCTGCTTCAGAGAAAGCACTTCTTCGCAATTCCTTGAAGACGATATATATATATTTTGGTATTTCTGCGTGATCGAATGCGCGATACAGCGACGGAGGTAAACAGCCAACATGTGGCAGCCACGCTCGGTACGGCGGCCGTCGTGTTGGTGCCTCGCGTGGCTTCCCCTCTTTCCCTTCCCCTGCTCTGAGGTTCACCATATCTTAGTGTTGTGCTGGTGCCATCGATTAGCGACTGGGCAGGGTCTGTGCTATTTACCGTTGCGTCTGATCCACTCGCCACTCGCAACTCGCCACTTCCTTTTCTTTCCTCCGCCGTTTCTTTTTTCCGCCAATTTCACACCCCGAACGACATGAGCAAACTTCGTGTCACTTAGTGCTACCTCAGGTTTACACGTATACGCGAATTTGAAATGGCGTTCCCGTCGGATTACCGTCAGTGGCTGGCCAAGCTGGTGAGCTTCGACACAACGAGCTGCAACTCCAATTTGCCGTTCATCGCGTACGTTGAGAGCTACCTCCACAGCCTCGGCGTCACCACCACCCGCGTGTACAACGAGGAAAAGACCAAGGCCAACCTTTGAGTGACACTTCCAGGCGAAGGTGGTGAGACGCAGGGCGGCATTATCCTCTCCGGCCACACTGACGTCGTGCCCGTCGATGGCCAGAAGTGGGACTCAGATCCATGGACGATGGTGGAGAAGGACGGTAAACTGTACGGCCGCGGCACGTGCGATATGAAAGGCTTCCTCGCCGTAGTCCTCACCCTGACCCCGACGTTTTTGGCGATGAAGCGTGTAAAGCCCATTCACTACGCCTTCTCGTACGATGAAGAGCTTGGTTGCTTCGGTGCAGGCGTCCTGGTGGACTACCTCAAGGCGAAAGGGTTCAGAGCCGACTGCTGCCTCGTTGGTGAGCCTCGCGGGCACTTCGTCGGCACAGGCAACAAGGGTCATTTCTTCTGGCGCATCGTCGTGCACGGCAAGGCTATCCACTCCTCCATGGCGCTGATGAACACGAGCTGCAACGCCATCGAGTATGGTGCCATGATCATCGCCAAGATCCGTCAGATTGCCGAACACGTGCGTGCGACGGATAAGCGCGACAACAACTACACATGTCCCTTCTCTCCCCTCTCCGTCAATCTGGTGCAGGGGGGCAATGCGGTGAACACGGTGCCTGCGGAGTGCACCATTGAGTTCGGCGTGCGTCTGATGAACATGGAGGTGGGCCGGCAGATCGAGGCGGAGGTAAAGGAGTACATCAACAGTACCATCCTCCCCAGTATGCGAGCCGAGTACGCCGAGGCGTCCGTGGACTACACCGTCGACACATCACTGCCACCGTTCAATGCAGATGAGCAGAGCGCCTTCACACAGCTCGCGCGCAAGGTGATGGGCAACACGCTGATGCACAAGTCAGGCGGCGGCACGGAGGCGGGTCATTTCCAAAAGGGCCTAGGCGTGCCGACTGTCATCAATGGCCCTGCGGGTGCCGGCGCGCACGAGCCTAACGAGTACGTGGAGGTCAAGAACATGGACCTTTCCATGGCGTTCACAAAGAAGCTGGTCGCCGCGTGCACGTCCGCGAGCTCCTTTGTTTCTGCCGCCGCATCCCTGTGACGCGAACGAACACCAGCGCAGTGAGCATGATAACGGCACGAACAAACAGTGCCCTCTGTCTTCCCTCGACTTGCGAAAGACGTAATCAACCCACGTGTTTCCCCTTTCACTCATGTACCCAGGAGGATGCTCCGTAAGGAACTGTTGTACGCCCAAATAAGGCCTTCTGGGACATATTTCTGTCTCTTCCGCACGCGTGAGTGGTTCAATGCCACCTTTTCTCTTTTTGTATCGTTCTCGTTGTTGTCAGTCTCTCTATTTTTTTTGTTTCCCTTTCTTTCCTCTTCTTCTCTCTATTCTTCTCTCTCTTTTTATCTCTCGTTGGTTATTTCGCGGTCTCACCGCTTCGCATGGAGCTTACAAATCGGGAAAAACTGAAAACAATTCCAAAACAAGCGGAGGGTTTCATCCACTTGTCACTATTCTTGTTATGGATGGCCGCCATGCATGGAAACGTGGTGAGCAAGGGAAAAAAAAAATGACATTTATCTCCTTTTATCGTGAGTGCGTGGAATGCCGTATCGGCCAACGAACTGCGCGATCAGTCCACCTACTAGCCTGTCTCTTTTGATTCCAGACCCGCCGCCTCTCCCGCCTTGTCGCCTCATACGTTGACCACCTCATTCAGACCTCTTTCTCCGTGTTTTCATATCTCTGTTGTCCTCATTGCAGATCCGCGCACGCACACACTCACATCAGAACAACTCTCCCATCCAACCAGATGGCTCTCAAGTTTGCCGGAGCGATGCTGATGGGTGCGATGGTGCACTCCACGTACCAGTCTGCCGAGGCTGCCGCCACCGCGTACATGGCGCCGTATCCGAACAACCCTTCCAATTCGATGGTGTACTTTGACGTGGCCAAGCAGAGTACCTCGTACTTTGGGGTGGCGTCGACTGACCCCATCGGCCGCATTGAGATGGAGCTGTTCGATGACACCGTCCCCATCACCGCGCGTAACTTCCGCGAACTGTGCCGAGGTCAGTCGGGACGTACCCCAGATGGCAAGGCCCTCACTTTTGAAAAGTGTGTCTTCCACCGTATCATTCCCAACTTTATGATTCAAGGCGGCGATATTACTCGTGGCAACGGCACGGGCGGCTGCTCCATCTACGGCTCCCGTTTCCGTGATGAGTCGTTTGCGGGCAAGGCCGGCAAACACAAGGCGCCTGGTATCCTCTCCATGGCCAACGCGGGACCCAACACGAATGGCTCCCAGTTTTTTATCTGCACCGTCGCGTGCCCATGGCTCGATGGCAAACACGTTGTCTTTGGCCAGGTCACCAAGGGTTTTGAGCACGTGAAGACGCTGGAGTCCTTCGGCACGCAAAGTGGCAAGCCATCACAGAATACGATTATCGCCAGCGCAGGTGTCCTTCAGGACCCCAAGTAGAAGAAATCGTTAGCACCATTTTTCCATTTTTTTTTTTTTCAGTGTCCATGTGCTGTCTTTGTTCTTCATCGCGACCGTGCTCTGTTTTGTTTCCCTAGCATCCATTAGCCGGATCGAGAGAGGGGTAGTTATCACCATGACACCAACCAACATGAATGGCAAGACACACGCATGAACCTGGGACGGATCCAGCGGCTAGTGTACCGTGCTCTTCTCCTCGTCTTCGCGCTCCCCCACTCCCCGCGAGGCTGACCATCGCGCGTGAAGGTAAGCCAAGCGTTCCTTTTCGCACGCACACAATGACACACATACTTGCTGCTCCTTCCCAGTCCCTTCCGAGACGACTGTGGAGATTGATGTGTGTCCCTGGTGTCCTGACCCAACGTGGTAGCTCGTGCACGTGCGTCGCCAGTCAGCTATCGTCCTCCCCCTCGCGCTCATCTTGTTCATGTTCCACTCCGGCGTTTGCATGCCTTTCCCGTCTCCACATCCTCTTTCAGCCTCTTCACGTCTGGCGACAAGACAGCCCTCATCATGCCATGTGCGCTGCCTCTCTCCTCACACCGCTGAGAACACTTGGCATCGGCGTATCGCAGCGCGTGACGCTCTGCAAAGGCCCCACGCAGTCTCCGTGGCCTCTGGCGCTTGTGACGAACCAGGCGGTGCCGAAGGGTAGTGCGGTGGCGCTGGTACCCGAGACGGCGATGTGGGGAGTCAGCGCCCTCGTAGACCTTGACGACGACGGCTTGGTGCCGGACCCTGTCGAGATGCTGTCTATTTTGGGTGATCGCTATCCTCTGCTCGACACATTTTACATGGCGTACTTCCTTGCTTGTCGTGCGTTCCACACGCATCCTGGATGGCACGCGGACCGTCTGCGCGACATTCTCCACACGTTCCCTGATATCGCCGCTCCGAACGGACTTGGCGAGACGTTACAAAGGCAGGTAGCGTTGCTCGCGCGCTTCTCGGAGGATTTTGTGACGCCTCCCGTTGACACATTTCTGGCCGCGTTCTACTACACCCAATCATGCTCATTCCAAGGCAGACCGGACGAAGGTGCGGCGTCAGAGGGCGCGGGAAAGGAAAACGGCGACGTGAGCGGCTCGCCGCTGCACAAAGAGTCACGCCGGCGACTGACATGCGCGCCACTGATCGATGTGGTACCGCGAGGAGCGGCGTCCAACGTTGTGCTGCGACGTTTAGCCTTGAATGGTCAGAGCCTCACTGAGTGGGCGACACTACACAAAGTTCACGGCGCACGTCAGTCTCTGCGGGGAAAGGACAAGGGCTGCTCATTCTGGTATGTGGAGACGACGCATGATATACCACCGAGCGCACCTCTTGTTCTCCCGAACGACGTCTTTGGGCTGACCTAACTTTTCCATGGCTAACAGGCCCGCTGGACGAAAAAGGTGAACAGAAGGAAACAATTCCAAGCCAGATCTAGTTGGTGACGGCTTTCCCTTGACAGCAAACACACACAACGCAAAAGAAAAAAAAAAGGAACATGCGCTCGTCACGTCATCCCGCGTGTTTTCCATTTCTTGTACCTCAGAGTAACTGCACGAAAACGAGCAGTTTTTATCGCCAACGCTGCCACATTAACGACATCTGTGTGAGGTTTTTTTTTTCCTCCGCGCGTCACCTCTTGACACACGCCGGCCTACTAGTACTTGCCCTGCTTCCTCCCTACCTCTCTCTCTCCCTCTCTCTTGTTTGTCCGACGTCTGCTGAAATGAACTCTCCACACACGAACACATCAGTGTACTCGTATCGTCCTTGAAAAAACAACAACCCCAACCGCAGACGACCAATCGCGATTCTGCAACCGTCGGCGCACACGTGTACCTCCTTTTTACCCAACTACTCTGCTTTTTTTTTGTTCCTCACGACACACATGCGCACGTCAACGGTCATCCTGGTCGCGGCTCTGTGTGTGGTGGCCGTGCTGGCCACCCCCTCGTGTGCCCAGACGTTTCCCATGCGCGTCCCCCTCAAGCGCGAAATGAACTTGGCGCAGGCGGTGGCGCTTAACATGCCTCGCACGGTCGCCCGCCCGTACCGTGGTGACACCGGCGAGGTCATCATTCACGACTACCTCGGCGTCCAGTTCTACGGCGCTATGTCTCTTGGTAGCCCCGCACAGGAGTTCCAGGTCATCTACGACACCGGCAGTAGCAACGTGTGGGTACCCGCACACAACTGCTCGCTCTCGTGTCTGTTCAAAAAGCGCTATCAGCCCGATGCAAGCAAGACCAACAAGGCTGACGGACGAGCATTCAACATTCAATACGGCAGCGGTCCGGTCAGCGGGTACGTTATCGGCGATGAGGTGACAATCGCAGGCTTCAAAGGTCCGCAGAGCTTCGCTGGAATCACCGACGCCTCTGGCCTGGGCCTCGGCTACATGCTCTCCAAGTGGGACGGCATTTGTGGTCTCGGCTGGCCTAGCATATCCATCTACGGCCTTGAACCGCCGATGTTTTCCATTGCAAAGCACAACGCGAATTTCGCCAACAAGTTCGCGTTTTACCTTCCTCAGGATGCCTCCAATGAGGGAAGCCTCATTCTTGGCGGCTACGATGAGAACCACTTCACAGGTGAGCTCGTTCGCGTGGATCTGACGACCAAGACATACTGGACGGTCGACATGACCCGCGCAGTCCTCGGGACCACCACCATCAGCGAGACGGTCACGGCGATTGTGGACTCTGGCTCCTCCCTGCTCGTGGTCCCCAAGGCGCTGATCCCATCAGTCATGGCGACGCTGGGCGCCAAGGAGGTGGCGAACGGGCAGTACTCTGTGGACTGCAGTGTCGTGCCATCTCTGCCGAATCTGACGCTGACCATCGGTGGTAAGGAGTGGGTGCTCCGCGGCAGCGACTATGTGATCAACAGTGGGGACTCCACCTGCATCGTTGGCATGATGGGCATGGATCTGCCCGCCCCGATCGGTCCAGCCTGGATTCTCGGCGACGTCTTCATGAAGCGCGTGTACACTATTTTCGACGCCGATGACGCCTCGGTCAGCTTCGCCTACGCCAAGTAGGGGAGTGGCCCCTCATAGCGGCGAATGAACGCAGAAGCGTACACAAACAAACAGACAGACACAGATGTGAGGTCGGTGAGCAACACGAAAGACTGAAACGCGAATCAAAGCAGAACAGATGCTCATTCTCAAAGTTCCCGTTTCGATAGTGGCTAGAGCGAAAAAATATCAACGACCATGCAAAAAAAAAAAAATCCATGCTTTTTATCAATGCTGAATGCGTGCCTTGTACTTGTTTCCCCTTACGTGCTTGTTTCCCTATTTTTCTATCTTTTTCCATCACTGTCATCTCCTCTCTCTTTCATACACCGTCAGACAGAACCCACCAACAGCAACAAGGCCAGCAACACGGGAGAACGAAAGCTGGACGTACATCTCTTTGTCAGCACTCTGCTTCCCCCCTGTATACGCCGCTCTTCGCGTACGCGTGTCGAGAGGATACGTACAGTGGCGTTCGTCGAATAATGTGTGACACAGCCACGCCAACGCACAAGGAAACGCATCACCGGATGCTGCGCTGTGACCAGTGTTGATGTATACTCTACTACCACCCTTTTCACACTCAAATCAACGTGCTCACCTGTCTGCCTTGTGCGCTTCAGTACCCTCTCCAACCTCTTACCTCCTCCCCCTTTTTACAGTACTGAGTACCACGAAATCTGTCATCCTCGCCTCTGTTCTTCTTGTCTTTTTTTCCTATTCTCGTTCCACCTCTCTCTATCCATTTTTTTTTTGTATGGTTTTGCATGGCGATGACGACGAGTGGGAGGAGCCGTTTGGCCACATTGCTGGGGTGTGAGCTGCCCTCTTTGAGCGCGCCTATGCTCGGCAGTACAGGCCCTCCGCTGGCATCTGCCGTGTCCCGTGCTGGCGGCGTGGGCATGCTACCGTGCTCCGGTATGTCAGCTTCGCAGCTCGATGAATTAATTCTTCGTGTGTCTGATATCGGTTAGCCGGCCGGCACGGGCACACTGGGGTACAATTTCTTTTGTCACTCGCTGCCGACGACGAACGGGGACGCGACGTCAGCGGCATCGCATTCCTGGCAGCGCGTCCTCGAGCCATTTCTTAAACGCGAAGGCATTACAGAGGCACAGCTCGAAAAGGCCTGTGCGACGGCACCGGACACGCGCTTCAACGAAGCACTCTGCAAGGTACTTGTGCGGCGTGCACAGGAGGGCCGCGTTCGAGTCGTGTCTTTTTACTTTGGACTTCCTGAGGCGCCGCTATGGTCTCCGCTGCGAGCTGTTCGTCCACTCGTGACGATGTGCTCAGCCACGACGTGCAGGAGGCCCTCTTTCTGGCCGAGGCCGGTGTGGACGTGATCGTTTGCCAAGGTGCTGAGGCCGGCGGGCATCAGGGTACACTCCTCAACATCGCGGACACAGTTCCTGCTGACCGTCTTGGACTCTTCGCACTGCTTCCCCAAGTGCGCCGCGCACTCGGCTCACAGGCCTACCTTGTCGCAGCAGGTGGTGTGGTGGACGCGAGCACTGCACGCGCGGCCTGTGTGCTTGGCGCCGACGGTGTTCAGTGCGGTACCATCTTCCTCACGGCGGTGGAGGCCAGCACATGTCCCCTGCATCGCCGTGCGATTGAAAACACCAAGGCTGCAGAGGACGCGCTCGCCGAGCGTACCAAATCGACAGGCCTTCCTTCTGTGCCGATGCCGCGAAACGCGACGAACATCCTCACTGGCCGTCCTGCACGTGGTCTTGTCAACACCGCGATGGCACGGCTCGGGTGTATGCGACCGGATGCTCCGGCGTACCCACTGGCAACACCCTACATGGCTATCCTCCGGTCCGTCGCGGAGCGTGAGGGACGCGACGACTACACGCAGCTGTGGGCGGGTCAAAATTTAATGGGATGTGACGTCGCCGTGGACTGATCGAAACCGAGTCGAGCAGTGGTGAAGGGCATGTGGTGGGCAAGCACGCGTCTCTCCGCGAGACCACCGACGCCTTCAACATAATTGACGGGATCGAAATCGCACAACGGCAATCCAATCCAACCGTACCGCAGCGCTATCTAGATGCGGCCTCATGGTGGCTGCACCGAGATCCGTACGAGCGAACGATGAGGCTGGCCAGCGCGAAGGACACAAGGGACGAACTCCACGCCACGTTTGAAGAGCATGTGCGAATGGCAGGTGCAAATCTGATTCACCCTGACGTCGTATTCATTTGCTGTATCCCCGCGAAGAAGTGCATCGAGACACGTACACTGTACACCTCCTGCTGAACTTCGGCCAGGAGGAGCGCCTACAAATCCATAACTGGTTTGTCAAGCGCGAGGCAGACATAATAATGCATGATACGCTTGCGAAAACGATTTACAAGAAGGCCCTGAAGCACCCTCTGCTTCCGGGCAAAAACTCCGGTTACATGAATCGAACAATCGCCGAGCAGGCGATCGCCGCAGAGACAACGCTCGAAGGCGCAGGCCCAAACAGGCGCCGCACAACTGAACAGATGGCAACAAGCCTTTACGGAAGGAAGGCTGATGCCGAGCCGCTTGTTGGGGGAGGCCCGCAAACGAGCGTCCCGATCTACGCCGATGGAAACCCGCAGCCCGTTGGCCACGCGGACACCACCCAAATAAGTGATGGGATGTCCGAACTGCACGCCATGATCGTGCAGCTCAGTCAGCAAAACGAGACACTGAGGAGGCAAAGCACGGCGCAGCAGAGGAAGATAAGGGCCTTGGAGGAGCAGGCACAGAACGGCTACATCACCGCCACCACAGCCAACCGCTCCCTCGCCTCTCGAGGAAGAGGAGCCCGTGGAGGTCGCGCAGGGAGCCGTGGCACGTTTGGCCGAGGACGTGGAAACGGCTACGGTAGTGGCTACTACCGCGGTGGGGAAGCGGAAGATGAGCACGAGGACCACGTGTTCGAAAACACAAAAAACGAGTAAGGTGCATTCCGAGGACCGTGGAAATCCTTGGGGGCACCATGCTCAGGGGCGAAACATGCAGCTTCGAGTCGGACAGGACCTCCTCTGTCCTTGAAGTGCACCCTACTCGTTTTTTGGACGCGGCATGCGTGTCGTCGTACTGGTCCTCTTCCGCCTCTCCACCGCAGCAGTGGCCGCTGCCGTAGCCGCTTCCGCGGCCTCGGCCGTGAGCACCGCGTCCTGCGCGGCCGCTGCGGGTTCCACCTCGTCTCCGCGAGGCGAGGGTGCGGCTGGCGGCAGTGCTGGCGGTGCTGTTATGGTGTTTTTGTGTCTCCATAGCCTTAATCTTCCTCTGCTGCGACTGCGCCTGGGTGCGGAGCGTGTTGTTCTGCTGACCAACCTACGTGATCATGGCGTGTAGTTCAGACATCCCGTCGCTGATCTTGGTTGTGTCTGCGTAGCCCACGGGCTACGGGTGGCCATCCGCGTAAATGGGAATGGGCGTCTGAGGACCTCCACCAAGAAGCGGACCGGCGTCCCTCTTGTTTCCGTACAGACTTGACGCCACCCCCATGTGTCCTGTCGTGCGACGAGTGTTCGGTCCTGTGCCTTCGAGCGTTGTCTCTGCGGCGATCGCCTCCTCAGACATGATGCGGTTCTGTAGCGCGAATTTCTCCAACGAGACAAGAGGGTACTTGAGTGCGCTTTTGTAGATGGCCTTCGCAAGCGTATCCTGCGTTATGCTATGCGCTTCGCGCTTGACAAGCCAGTTGTGGGATTTGCACGCGCTCACCTGGGCTGACGTTCATCAGGAGGTATGTGTCGCGTTTGACGTCGTCAGTGAGGAAGAGAAGTACTCCTCTCGTCGAAGAGTGCCAGCACCTCATGAACGGCCGCGTCCTTCTTGGATAGCGCCGTCGCGGTTCCATCCGCCTCAGCTGTTTTGGACTCGGTGACTTTCAGTGTGGTCTCCATCTCGGTATTGACCTGTTTGCTGTCTTTCGGCTTTGCCAAAGGTCTCTTGCAGCTGGTGCGATGGTGCTCATGTTGGCAAACGTCTGTCTTGAGAAAAAGCGAAAAAGTGATGTCCTCTGAACCACAATGGCCAATTAGACGAATGCCACCATCAGAAGTGCCATGCGAAGATGTATCGAGACATCATAGTAGAGAAAGAAAAAGGACAAAAAAAGTCAAGGGAGAAAACGCAAATGGTAAATGAGGTGAATAAATGGGGAAAACAGAAGGGCTGAATACCTCGTGGGTATCACTTCATTTCCCAACCCAAAAAGGAAATATGAATGTCGAGGGCTTCTCCGTGACATCCTTGTTCGAGCTTTTGTTCTCCCACAAAAGTTCGAAAGCCCACGGACCTACAA